>JAWWMU010000001.1:68351817-68406456 GCA_035048155.1 Cinnycerthia olivascens | reverse complement strand
CTAACAAAAAGCAAAGGAGAGCTCTGTCCTGCTGTCCACACTGCCAACCACACAGCCGTGTGTGTAGGAAAGCTGAAAACTCTGATCTTTATGTTTAGAAAACAACTGCCTCAGACATTCTAGCCTGTCTCCTTCACTCTCAGATCCAATTTTTAAAGGTACAACACTTATTTCTGAGCTAAACAGACGAATGTGGATACAATTTAGCATCAACCCAGGACATACATGTAATGCAGATTAATATTTTCCTTATTTAGCCAGTACTTCTAATTAAGTCTGAAAATGACAGTTCTATAGAAATAGAGAACTAGTTAGCAGTTGGGTCCTCAGTGTCTCACCAAATTTTTAAAAGAATATGCCATCTAAGGGTATTTCTAATCTATTTGAACTTATATTATTGTGCCTGTTAATTTGCCCCTTGACTTTAATTACACACACACACACAAAATGATCTACCACTCATCTCCTTTATCCAGAAAAAGATAAACAAGTTCTTTCAGTTTACTGAAATAGAAAGATTTAAGGCAAATGCACTTTGAAAAAAATAGTCTTTCAATTCCCATCAGCAAAGAAGTATAGCAATTAAACTTTATTACTTCAAGTTTTGTTATTGCCTCAACCTTGTTACATCACCTTTAAAGTTTTTTACAAATATTTAATATTTTGATATTTACAAAATACATTTGACTAAATGGAATAAAGAAAAGCAATGAAAATTATTTTGCTTTAGGAATTAATTTATTTTTTGATAAATATGTTAAGTGTTTAGTAATAATGCAACTATATGAAAATGAAATTATACTTTGTTCTCATAACTTAATTGCAAAAATAAGAACCCCTCTATAAATCTTGATAGCACATACTAATGTACATACAGAAATTGATAGTGGGGCTTTATTAGAATAACTTATGTCCCAGGAAGAACTTAATTAATCCATTAAAAATTTTTTCTTCTGATCATTGTCCAAATATTTTTTTAATTTGCTTTTTTTAAAAATTTTTGATAATTTGAAACTTATCACTTCAACCAGCAGAACCTAAATCAGGGGGATGTGAAATGTGACTAAACATTCCTTCTAAGAGATATAATTATGTTAAGTTGGAATCAAAGAAGTGGACTTATAGTTTTGTAGAATATGAATAACTATTTCCAGTTGGAACTTTTGAACCTTTTTTTTGGACTTCTTGGGATACAGTTTATGTCATGAGAAAGAAATCAGTGCAAACAATGGCTACAGAAAAGAGATGATTGTTTAGTTTAAGGTGCTAATGAGAAATTAAAATTAAAAAAAAACATAAAATGAATTTTTACACCTCTGGCTAATTTCTTTAGGAAGAAAATAGCATCCTAATGAGAGCTGAAAAGCTTTTTCATCCTTACTATGAAATACAATCAGTTTGTCAAAACCTAGACATAGATATTGAAGTTTGACTCCAAGATATCAGTGAAGGCATTATTTTACTCTGAACTGAGAATTTTAAAGTATTAATTAGCAAGCTGTGGAGTAGGTGTGATATACTGAATTAATTGATGAATTGCTTGTTTGATTAAATTATGATTAAACAGATTTATTTTTATTTCATAATCCATAAATGATAAATTACTCTAAAACTGGTTCTGTAATTAAGCTACACATGCAGTAAATGAAGAGATTAATGTTTAATTAACAAAGGTCCTAACTATAGCACTTTAGGCTCTATTCATTAAGGAAAAGCTACAGTAACTATGGTGGCCTAACCCATTCATTGAACTTCAGTAAAATGAAATAATTGTATATGAAGAATTAGGCTCATTAGCGAAAGGACTGCAGGGCTATTTTTTTTTCTCAAAGAAAAGACTTGTGGGTGTATATTCTTCTTTATTGTAAATTATACCTGTATCTGTATTCATAAATATTTGCTGATTTCCATCACATGAGATTCTCATGTTAAGGGCATTGAATAGATGTTGGGTCAAATTAGTCTCGACCATGACTCCAAAACTGCATCATTATTTTATTGCATCCATCTTTAATTGAGTAAAGCTAAAATAAGGTCAATTTGGAGACTGCGAAGTGTGATTTTGTACAAGTTCAAAAAATTTAACTGAAGATTTAAAAATTCCTTCAAACTTTTTTGAATCCTCTTTCTCATTAGTCAAAAATAAGGGTGTAGACAGAAGTCAATGCTTCATGCAGATCCATACCTGACAATGAATTGTAGCTTAAACTAATGAATTTAGGATGTAGAATCCAAAGCTGTGACTTCTACATATTCATAAAAACAGAGAGGATGATCAAATGTATCAGAGTATTGAAGATTGCTCTCCAACCCCTTCCAAAGAGAAGAACCATAAGTCTAACCACTCCAAATGCATATATACTTATTCATACAATTTAGACAACAATAAGGAGGAACTGGAGTTCTTTGACCAGTCTGGGACTTATGATATCACAAGATTCACTAGAAACTCACTTGATTTGATGACCACAATGAATGCCTACAAATCCAAAATGTAGTACCCTGAATGAGCTACTATGAAAAACATAATCTCTCTACCAGGCAAAACCAGTAAGGAATTGCACTGATGATTTCTTTGGATCTGAAAACAAATATTGACTCAATGTGTCTAAAGAAAGGAATTAGGCAGAACTAAATATTGGACAAGTAGCCACCTGGAAAAAGTGAAGCTGCAGTGCTTTTTGTGTGGAATATACACAGGGTGAATTTAAAATTGTTTTTACTGACTTTGCACGGTTTTATTCCTCACAAACTTAAGTATATGATTTTATCCTTAGATTAATAAAAAGAAAAAACTATAGTTGCAAAGAAAAAAAAAAAGGTAGGTATTTCTATTAAACTCTTTTAATTAATTGTTCCTGTGTAGTAAGCCCCATAAAAGTCCAACATCTAACTCATCAGCACTGCAAGCACTGCAGCATTTTGTGCTTCTAAAGTACTGTCACAACTACAGAATGCAAAGTTTGAATTTAACACTAATTGAGTCATACAATAAGATCATGACTTAACAAGGCCTTATTTCTATTGCCATTGGAAATAACAACATAGTCACAATCAAGCAAAATTGTGTATGCTCTGAGATCTCAGGGCAAGTTTAAAATTTTCTCTGTCAATGATCCATTTGTGATCATGAGTTCAAGGATCCATAAAAAGACTTCAGCAACTGTATTTTTACATTTGTTAAACTATTTCTTACTAATGAGTCATTTCTATTCTGAACTCAGATACATTTGTTATTAAAACCCTGATATATGAAATTTGCTAGCCCACGGAGAACTATTTTTTTTCCCCCAACTGTGTTGGAAAACAAATATATGATAACAATATTAACCAAACAAAAATTAGTTTTGTCATAAGATTACAATTGCCATCATAAAATTTCCAAGCTTGTCAGCCAAATATATAAAATTGTCTTCCTCATCATATTATCATAAACTAAATTGACCATAAGTAGCAGCAATATCATGAAATTGATTATGGTAGTGCATCTTTTCATATTGCTTTAGAATTCTAAATAAAAAAAAGAAATAGAGAAGTTAAGTTGAAGCTGTCAACTATACTTGTGTTGATATTTCAATTTCAACATTTATATTTTAAATACATTAATATATAATTATACATTTAAGCAATTTTACAGCCTTCAACTGACTTCAAAACAGAAAGAAATCTTTCCTCTTTGGGAGGCTGAAATGAAGAGAAACTCTTGGAATTACCGGGAGTCTTGAACTCAAAGCCCATTTACAGCAGTTACAAGATGTTTCAGAGAGCCCTACTGATGATGTGACTTAAATTAATGTTAAAATAATGCATTATTTACTATTGTACTGGTGTTTTCATTGTTGTTTCTTTATAGAACTCTTAACTTAATTCTTTTTCAAGACTACACACCCATATTAAGTTCTTACCTGTAAATGACATCTTTGAGAATATAAAAAAAAATTAACCTAGAAATTCAGTACTGAAATTCTTATAGGTCTATGTGCAGTTTCTGACTGGAACAATGTAGATTCTTTGGAAAAAATAAAAGAACTGGACATATGTAGTCTTGTTTCCCCAAATGCTTGCAATCTCCCAGTGTACAATGTTTTGTTGCTCAAGGTCTTCCTGACTCATATATGATTTCTTTCTTCTTTATAGACCTCAAAGGATTTTTCTTCAAAAATCTATCCAAATCTTCTTTTGAACACTCATAAACTTAGAGCACTCAAAATGTCCTCTGGCAAACAGTTCAATAGCTGAGTATTTCCTTTTATTTGTTCTGAATCTGGCATGCTGGACCTTTGACTGGGAAAACGAGTAAACAACATTCTCCATTACTCTCAGAATATTAGACTTCTATTTTTTTGCCTCTATAGGCTGCAGATGAAAAAGTCCCAGTATGGACTCACTGCTATTAGTGCTATTAAGTTCTTTATTGCTTTACCTCCACAGTAAATGCATAAAATAATTTTTTTTTTTTCCTCTCATTTTCAGCCAGGAACATTGTGTCACAAAAGGGGAAAAATCCAGTTTTTGCCTACTTGCATTTCAAATGAATTATCCTTGCTGTAGTCCACTGATATGGAAATAGGGAAATGTGTCTATTCACTTTTCCTTTCTCTATAAAGTCCTACCACATGTTATTAATTACAAAAGAATTTCAAGGTGTTTTGGCAGGGAAAATGATTAAAAAATATAGCCTTCAAACATGTCTTCGACTATTTTCCTATTCTTAAATTGCTTTGTGTCTATTTACATGCATAAAACACTGTTAATCACCTGATTATTGTATTTCCTTATTTTCCCCTTCTCTTATGCTATTTTTGACTACCATGCTCATTTTCTGTTTTTGACTACCCTGCTCATTTAATCTTCATAGAGATTTAACCTCCATGAAAAAGAAAATCATAAATGCAATTTTCCCCCTTCCTTTTCTTGTGCATTTCTCATACCTGAATATGAAAATGGAGTAATATCTTGAGACAGCAAGTACTTAAGAAAACTTACTGAAAAAAAAGCACTTCCATACATATAAACTTATTTGGTTCACAAACAGTATGATTTCTATATAGTGTGAATTTAATGTCCAAATTCTAAGTCTAATTTACAAGAAATATTCCACTGATGGTATTGTAAAAGATGCTTTCCAGGAAAGGAAAGAATTTAGACATATCTTTGGAAGGTGGAGTTTATATGCATTTGCAAAAAGTAAATAAGTAGACTAGATTTTTTATTATATAAGTACTTTGAAATCAATACATCTGTAGAAATTTATATCTGCTTAATTTTCTTCATGTTTTTCACCATAATTAGATAATCGGGCCTTTGTTACACTGACTTTCAGTTTAACATTGTTTTCTTTATAAAATACCCATATTGTGTGCTTCTGAACACATTCTACTTGGGTCCAAAATGAGTTTTGTCCACAAGTAGTATACATCTTCTTTTTAAATATAACAAAAATATGCATGCTTTGAAGCCATGAAAGACATATATAAACCAGGAGATGCTGCAACACCATCAGTTATTGTTCTGAAAATATTTTATAGCTCTATTGTTCTCTTCATCATGTGAAAGGGTGATAGAGGATGCACATGCACGATCTGTGACAGCTATTTCATTTAGAAACTGTGTTTCTGAACAGTACTCTGCCATTAGGTTATCCGTATTTGTAGCTATGTGAAAATGAAAATAATAATAACTACCTCTATGAGTTTTCCAGACATCCAGAAATACTTTGATCAATACTTCCCTAAGTCTTATTTTTGCACCTTTCTCTAATTCATGGTAGATATAGTGAGTGTACTGTTACTTCATCGTATGGTGAATAAGAACCATAATGAGTTTTATCTGAAAATCCTGAGATATTTGTTTGAAAACCCAAAACATGTTTTTCAGTTTTTTGACTATGCAAAGGACATATGAAATTAGATCAAAAATGGTATTCGTGTTATTTGAAATCACAAATATTATCTCTTCCAAGCTTATGTTCTGGAGTGAGCATGACTTTTTTCACAGTATTCATACCTTGTGAATTCTCTTTTCCCATAAGATACCAAGATCTACTCAACTCCTCATTTAAAAATTATTTTAAAAATTTAGTAATGAAATATTGAAGTTCCCTGGAGCTTTTTTGTACTGTGTAGGTAGAATAATATTTTTCTTGTTCTCTTACCACTGATGAAGGATTTTATACCAACTTTAATACTGAATGAAAATTATTATGCTATCCTCTATAAATGATTAATAACACCTGTCAAGATATTTCACTGAAACATAGTGGTTGTTTCAAGGTTTGCATCTTTAGTTTTATTTTCTCCTGTGCTTATTCATCTCTTAATAAATGGTACTTCAACTGAGGTTAACATGTAACATTCTGTATTTAGTTGAATAAACTGAATATCTGGATGTCTGATGTTTATGAAAGGTGTAATCTGCTAACTTTCTGGCTCTCCTTAAAGTCTACTACCTGAATTAAAGTTTAAGTCTAATTCTTGACCTATGATCTTCTCAAAGCAGAAAAACAGATCCTGCAAGAATGAGGTTCTATTATAACAGTGATTAGATGTGTGTCATTTAAAAAATTGAAAAATGAAATATTAAATAAGAGGACAGATAGGTATCTCAAGAAATAGCAACAATTAAATTCTACTCTTCTGTAGAATCTATAAACTATAAGAGTGGGAAATAATAGATATTTATTCCCTTAAAGGAAGCAAACCAAAAACTTAAGTAAGAAACTGAGCAGTTAGGGTTAGTTACATACACTACAAGTATTCTACCACAAACTTCTCATGAACTTTTCATTTTATAAATCCTATGGATGTGAAAAAACATCTCACCCAGAAAATATTTTTGCATTCCATCCCTCTGCAGTTCTTTTTTATGAGTTTTTAAATGTTTTCCTGTAATTTTTCATTAAATCCATACACTTGGGTTAAGCTTTCTATGTATCTGCTTTAAAGAGGAGGTAGAAGTTTTGCTGTTTTTTATAACTGCAGCCATGTGGTGTCAGGTTTAATCACCTTTCCTTGTATCTACATTCTGAATACAATCAAGTAAATACCTAGACTGTATAATAGATAATCTTTATTTAAAAAGCTCAGCCTACTGCCCTCCTAACATTTGCAGTTGGAAAAATTGCTGAGGTAGATATTTTTACTTTAGTTACCAATAAGAGTCCTCTTTAGACTGCTTCCATCAGTCTTCAGTCTTCATAAATCCTCAGAGCCCTTGTAAACCCTTAGCATTAGAAGTGTTCTTTGGCTAGAGGTGTCACTCTTTTAATTGTCTAATGGGTAAAAATACTCCTTTGCTTGGTGTGAGATTGTTCCCTCAGTTTCATCTGATATCTCATTAATTCACCCTTTCCACGCCCACCTAATTGTGCTGTGACCCTTACAATAGAGGGTTGAAATCCATTTACATGACATAAGTAATATAGCTATTTAAAGTCCATACTGAACTGTGTGCTATATTTGGCTAGGGCAGAGTTAATTTTCCTCACAGGGCTGGTATGGAGCTGTCTTTTGGTTTTTTTGCTGAAAACAGTGCGATAATGTAGAGATGTTTTTGTTATTGCTTAAGCAGGTTTTACATGGAGCCAAGGCCTTTTCTGCTTCTCGTACTGACACTCCAGAGGGGAGGCTGGGGGTGCATGGGAAGTGGGGAGAAGACACAGCAGGACCAGGTGGCCTAAAATGATCAAAGGGATGTTCCAGACCATATAGCATCATGCTCAGTATATAAAGCTTGGAGGGAAGAAGGAAGAAGTAGGGAATGTTTGGAGTTATGGAGGAACATTTTATGGATGTTTTTCTTCCCAATTGTTACATTACTGTCCATGGGAGGCAGGGAATTAAGTCCTTGTTTTGCCTCACTTGCATGTGCAGCTTCTGCTGTTCTATTAAATGAGTTTTCTAGCTTTTTTCTTTCCAGTTCTGTCTCCAGTCCTCCTTGTGAGGGAGTGAGTCAGAGGCTGCTTATTGCCTGGCTGCTGGTAGGGGTTAAAACATGACTTATTGCTAAAAAAAATTTAAAAATGGCCTTATTATGCATAGTTTTCACCTAGGTACTTCTTTTCTATGCCTATATATATATACACGTATATGAAGAAAAAAACCTCCTGTGCCATTTCTTCTCTTTTTTTCTATCAAATTTATTTAATTATATATATGTACTATAGGCAGAGAGAAAATGAGTTACATACATGAACATTTGGTTTGCAAAAATCTAAGGAACAGTTTGGAGGTATTTTTAAACTCTGAACTGATTTTAAGGTGAGCAGAAGAGCAAGGAAAATGGGGTTATAAGGTCAGACTGATGCTATCGTATCTTATTCCCACCTGGAGGAACATGAAAATCTTCAATTCTGTATTGAAAGACTTGTAGAGAGCAAATGAATTAGGGACTTCAGTGGAGAAAATATTTTTAAATGAGTAAGAGACATAATAATAAAACAGTTAAATCACAAAATAAAAGATAAGAAAAAATGAAGGTCTGGATAAAGATTACAGGCGGGGATGAATTAAATCAATGAAATTCACATGCCATTTATACAATGGGAGACATTTCTTTTAACGGGAAAAATTATATTTTGAACTTAAGACTGAAAATATTAAGCTGGATAGACCTTCTCTTTTCAATGAGCCAGGCTTGGTCATTCTGTAAAAAGTATCCATATCTGTATGGCAACACACACACTGTACTGAAACACATGCTGTTGAATTTGTCATTGATTTGCAGTGGGAGAATTGCTGTCCCATAACCACGCACTGGCCCGTGCTAATCTTTTCATTCCTTAGCAATGCACTGTGAAAGGCAAGTTTCTGATGGACAAGCTATGCATGATGACTCTTAGCTCATGCAGTTACACCCATAGGCTTTTCCATTCACATCACATTCACTCACTGTGGATGTTGAAGAGTGGAATCTGCTGTGAGAATGAAGCATATTTTAGACAGAAAAAATGTGGAAAAACCCATAAAAATTAAAAAAGCATCTGATAGAAAATCATAGGTAAGTTGCAGCATATTTTTTTCCCTTGTAAAGAGTCAGCTTGCCCTAAAGATATCACCCAAGGACTTTGTGAGGTCAGACATAAACCTGGCCTGAATTTTTTGTGAATTTTTTGGTTCTGGAGCAGAACTGAAAGCATAAAATATTGTGACTACTTGGTCCTTCCAGCTTCAGACGCCTGAAACTGCATCTAGAATTTTAGATATTAGCTTTTCAGTCCTGTCAGACCTCTTCTTCAGCACCAGAATCTATAAAAAGGAGCTGCCATTTCAGAATCTATACAAGATGCTGTCAGGCCAGAATCAGGTTAGTATTTCTCAGTTACACAATCATAGTTAAACAGTCTGGTTGATGTTGACAGTTGTTGGGTCAGTGATTTGCAAAGCAAATATTTCTCCTTGTAAGTGTGAGCTTTGAACAGACTTCTTCATTATGCTGTGTTTATCAAGGGTGTGCAGTCTGCTTGCATGGCTCAGATGAATATGTTAATTGAAAAGAACATTAATTTTAGTAGCTCATTAAGAGCTAATAAAATAAATGTTCTAGCTTTGATTGATCAAGGAAGAAGGGTGGCAAGCTCCATGACAGCATCTATACCTCTATAGTAATAAGTTTATTACAAAAAAAAATTATAGAAGTAATACTCTCCTGATTCATTCATGAAATAATGACAGAAAAGAGCTTATCAAATGTGGATCTTGATGAGTGAAGTCAAGATGGGAGTTAGGGAAATAAAAGGTGGTTTTGAACAAATTTTTTTTTTTGCTGAACCATCATCTTGTACGATTGTCACTATAATATATCAGTGCACTTTTTGTTCAATGCTGTTTCACCAGTTTCATTATATTGTGAAAATTATTAGAAGCTATGTTTCCATAATCCTGAATGGTGTTTCTCTTTTTTTTTTTTTTTCCTCTACATTAGTACCTGTAGAGGGAATTGACATAACTCTTTGATTTACAGAGGATGTAGGAGGTGAAAAATGAACTGGAAATAAACAAGATTTTAGCCATTTGTTGTGGGTATATGAAATGAAGGAAAGATTTTTAAGGGAGTGGTAATGATTAGATCATTTACACAAAAAAAAAGAAAAAAGGAAAAAGAAGAAAAATACATAAATAAGAGTAATGGTAAGAACAAATTATAAACCAAAAGAATATTGGAGAACTGGGAAAAAAAAAAAAATAACTACATGGAAAACAGTGAAGACAGAAGATAAAGTATGAATTTATGGAGGGAAGTAAAAGGGACAAAACCAAGATTCAAGGGAGATGGGAAGATAGATTCAATATACACACTTAGCTGTTAGAGAGGAGAAACTATTTACCCACATCTTTCCTGGAAAGTGGAAACTTAGTAGAAGAAAAGTTGATTTTTGCTGTACTGAGCTAGCAAGTAACTAGAAGAAAATTGGAGGCCAAATTATCCTGCTTAAATTTAATTTAATTCTTGCTTAAATTTATCCTTTTCAATTTTAATAAGCATTACCTGAATAGCAAAAAATAGATTCCTATGTTTGTACTATAAGGAATAAATAATAATTAAATATTACCAAATAAATTGCCATAAATGTTAATTGGTTAAGTGTAATCACATACACATATACAAAGTAGAAAAATAATTAGCTTTTTGTATTTGCTTGAATGAGTTAAGATGATAAACATGCTTTCACTTTAATTTAAATCTTTGTGAGTCCAGTTACTTTATTGCCTAATAGGAATGATCTTATCTTCTGGGTCATTTATTCTTCATGAGCTCATACTTTCAAGGTGAATGGATTTCAGTTAAGGAGAACAAATATATTGCTTCCAGCCACGCTCTATAAATGTTGTCTAGTATCCTGTCAGTGTTTTAAAAGCCAAGTCATAAATAAAATGGCAAAGGTTGTTTTAACTGATGAGAACAAAATGCTTCCACTTTATTATACACCACCAAAATGTAAAGGCACTTCAGTTCTGTAGAGAATCTATTAAGGTTCTACATCTTAACAAAATAGGAGGAAAGAAATTAAAAGCTCTCTTTGAAATAATTTATTTCAAAAGATATCCATGGAGGATTTACTAAGTATGAAGTGACATCATCCAATAGTACACTATCTAAAATTAATGCACAGTTTTAGTCTTGCTTTTCAAACTGTCAAAATGAATGAGACTTATGACAGAAGTTAAGGAAGTAAGGAGAAAGAACTATGAAGAAGTTAATCAACTAAGAAACATCCAACTTCCTGCATGCATGGCCATAGGAAAAGCTAAAAACTTCTTCCTCTGTGTAAGTCAGTAACAAAAACACAAAACTGTTGAATCTGAGATTTCTGGATTGAAGTACTAATAATGTCTGTTACAAAAGGAGCTTCAAGATGGGATTGTTTGAGCTGAAAGCATTTCTTAGTCAAAATTAATAAGAATGAAGGATGACAAAGAAATTAAAGATTCTTTTTGAATATATAATAGAATTTCTATTTTCTTTCTGGTGAGGTTGTTCCATAGCAAGGAGAGAGGTTCAACAATTTTTGAGGAATATTTATTTAATATATGTTAGATGTCTGTTTCCAGCATTGGGGTGATACAACAAAAAAACCCACCAATCCCCTGTGAAACAACAACAAAAACCCACTCAAGCAAAATTTTTGTCAGATTATTTTGTTGGTCTAAATGTATGTAGAAATTAGTTCTGTGTACTTAGATGTATTTAGGGACAATAGTAAACATGCATGATTATTTAAATGAATTCCAGTTCACAGCCCGGAGAGTAGCAGATATTTTAATTATTCCAAACGATGGGTGTCTAAGAAGAAACAGAGAAAGCACAAAGCAACATATAGTGCTTTAAAGTTTTGTAATTTCTTTTCCACTGCCTACAAGTATTGCTACTATGTTTTAAATTTGTGTTAGGACATGGTGGCAAATAACACGAAAAAAACAGTAATTCTGTGAGTTTGAATTATATTGAGTAGGTAAACGATCCATATGATAAGCAGGTAATTATTTAATGAAAAATAAAAAAGGCAGGTATTGACTCAGACAAATTTGTCACAGTGTATTTGATGGCACACTAAATAAAAAAGTATCTCTATTTTTTAATATAAAAATTATATTTTCCTGCAGTAAGAGGAAAATTATGAAATCTTGAATAAATAACAAAGTATTTTATTAAACCTGGATAAAATTATTAGGTAAAATAATAATTGTTATTATCTAATAAATACTAAAATACTTCCATTACACTGAATTGAATATAGCATGAAGATAAATTTAAAAGAACAGAGAAAAAACCAGAAGATTTAAATGCAGACACACGTTTCCTTTTATTTTAGCCATGTTTGCAGGAAAATATTATTACTGAAACACTTTAGAAGGCAGACAATTAATTAAAGTTCCCTTTACTTTCCATCTGTAGTTTCACATATATCCATTTGGCACAGATAGCCTTTCATTGTAATTTCTGTAATTTCTTTGAAATCTATGAGATCCTGGTAATATTTTCCTGCTTCAGAATTTCCCCAGGAATGATAACTTTGCTTTACTGCTGCTACTACTACTACTACTATTATTATTATATCATGCTACTATAGTAACATTGCTATTACTAATAATTTCTGAAGTACTTGTGTTCTAAGAGCAATGCTAATAAGTGTGGAATGATTAGTATGGTGCTCTGGAGTTGCCCACACCTAATTTAATTGAACTAAATTTAACCATCAATTATTTCAAATGTCAGACTGAAATGGAGATCTAAACTCATGGATGATTCTTCACTAAACTGAGACAGTCTGTTAGAAGCAAAAGTTTCAATCAAATGTTATTGTTGTTTGCATATTGGCTTGGAAATTTCTGCACCAGGTAAAATCTCAGTAATATTGCATCAGTTTACTAAAACAAATACAGATCAGGACTCTCCTCAGAAGTGCAATCAATGAAGAATACTTTCCCTGTCTCCATTTGTATTCTAACTGGTCTGCACATTCAGATGAAAAATTCAGTAAGCACTTAGCCTAAGAAGTCCTGAATACTTTTACCAGTAAAGAAAAAAGGCCCCATTATCTAAAAAGTTTTTAAAATCTTTAATGGATAAACTATAGATAAAGATTCTAAAGTACTTTACAATCCAAACAATGTGTAATAAAAACAGCCTAACTTTATTTAACTCTTGTGAAAATCCCACCTATAAAAGAAAACTAGAAATTATATTGTTTAATACGTTCTGGATAGTATGTGCACTGCTAAGTGAAATCAAACACCAGAGCCACAGATTATATATATCAGGTTTATATATATATATATATATATATATATATATCAGGTTTCTTAAATAATACATACTTCCTTATGTGAAATGCTGACTATATAAACATTGATTTCTGATAAACTTTTCAATTGATAAAGCTGAATTGGGGTAGCTCAAAATCAGTGCAATAGTTAGATGGAGCAAATACTATTATTTGGCTACAAGTATTTTCAGACTTCAGACAAAACTTTGAAAGGAGAATATTAAGTGATTTGTTTTGTTTTGGGGTATTTTGTGTTTGCTTTTCTGTTTTTGTTTTGGCTTCAGAAATGAGTTATTTTTCAATGTCTCTATCTCCATCTTATATAGTATTAAATCACTTCTGACAGATACCTCGTATATGGTACATCAAAAAAAGAATAAAAATTTAGAAACCTACTGGTTTGTTACAAGTGCTATATGTTGCCAAGGAATAATATACTGCTGCTTCCCTGCGAGATCAGTGGTACAAGGTTATATTAGATACACTGTATAATTTAATTCCTCAATAAAATTAGAACAGCTGCATGGAAGATTGAAGATATAAATGTATATATCATCAGTAAACATTCATGTATTTTTACAGAAGTAGGATGGGAGGCTTTGTAACTGAGTCTTGTTTTAAGGCACAATTAATCTGACCTACTTTGGGAGTCTGCTTTAAAATGAGATGAGCCATGCCCTAGAAGTGCCTATTCATCTCAATTGTTTGTAAAGGGAGTTTAGGGAGTTTAGGTGAGATACAGACATCTACTTGTATTCAGATGAGTCTTGCATTGTATAACTACAGAGTCAAAATGTAGGCCTTTGACATAAGTGTTGACAGATGAAAAGATAAGAAAAAAATACATTTAACAATATTTCCATTTTATTGACTTGGAGCTCGATTTTTCACTTTAAAAGGGCACTAAATATTTTCAGTTAATGTTTTAATACTGTTGGCATTTTACTGCCTGTCAAACTCCATGTTTAATGCCTTTAGAAATGGAGAATACTATGCAGCCCATTACTTAAGCTTGGAGTTTTTTTCAGGATATATTTAGATGGGATTCTTTGTTATAATATTGGCAACCTATATTCCTATAATACTTTTACATATGGTGTCATTTCTCCCTATGGAATTAAGGCTCAGATTTTAGTAGAACAGAATCCTTGTAAGGATTCAATGCCCTGAGTGTGCATACAAAAACTAAATACTCATAAATTATTTTATTTTATTTTAAAACTAGTTTATCAAATGGTGAAAAAAACCCAAAGTGCCCAAGACTACCTTACAGAATTAAACCCTGCAAATATTTCTTTTCTGATTTCTGCGTCTGAAAATTGGACGGATAAAAAGAACTCAATATTTCAATCAGCTCCTCATGTTTCTCTTCCAGCAGCATATTTCTTTTAAAATAATTTTATTCTTTGTTTCAAGGTCCTACTTTAGTTCACTGTTTTGGTTGGGTTTGAAGTATTAGTTTGGGTTTTTTTCTCTCTTCAAAGAGTCAAAAACCAGAGTCCATCATAGAGGTGGAAGTCACATGGTTACATAAATAATTATCTTCAGTGCAGATCTGTGAATCTGTTCCAGTAATTCAATTACATCTTTGTTGTTGAAGAACAGAACATACATTTCTAGGTTGTTTGCTGTTTGTCTGATATAATGTAGAAATCTGTTTTGGACAAATTAATAATTTAGGGGAAATTTCATTTTTCTTTCCTATTCAATAATAATTATTTAACACCAAAAATATTGTAAAAAAAATCTGTCCTGAATAGAGCAGGAAAAACATCATAGCTCATGAGCTTTGGGCATGAGCCAATCAAACCATGAAATGCCCTAGATTTCTCAGGAAAAATAACTAAATTTTGATACCACCCTGTTTCTCAACAACAAGATCATATTGATGCCTCAGAGGATGACCTGGAACAGAAATTAGATGGAACTAAAGGATAAAATAGGTATTTATTAAAAGATCTTAATGGGTACACCCTGAGCAGTGCAAGAGTCCGGACAGGCTGCACCCACGTTGAAACCCAAAATGGTCACTAAATAAATGGATGACCAGCCACAAGGTCTCGAACTTTTATAAGTTCTGGTCCATTAGCATATTGGAGTTAATTGTCCAATTATAGCTTCTGGTTTTATCCACCTTGTTTTTCTCTCTGCAATTCACCATCGTTTATGCTCTTGGGCTTGAAATTTGTATCAGTTGTCCTTTGTATCAAGCTAGAAAAGGAATTGTTTTGTCTATGAAGAGAGCTTACTAGCAATTAGTATGAAACCCAGGACTATGCACTAAAATAGCACATAATCTAAAAAATATAAAATCTAAAACTTAAGACATCAATATACTTCAAATATTGTTGCACAAGGCACAAAGGAATCACTGAACAGGATTCACTTACACAGAGAGATGTATAAATTGTGCTCTCAGTTATTTTTTCATGTACACTGTACCTGTACAGTGTACAGGTTTCAATTTATTACTTATAACACGCACCTCACACTTTCAATTACAAAAGCCCTGTTGTATTCATGGCGAATTGTCATGGGATGTTTTCAAAACCAAAATAATCTTCTGTGGTTATCAGAGGTCTAAATCTGATCATTGAGAACATGCTAAGGAAAGTTTCAGTTTGATGTGAATCTCATACAATGTGTCAGTGAAAAATTTAAGACTCATCTCCTTCTGTTCCTCACCCTCACAATAATCATATGCACTCTTTACTGGTTTTGCTCCCGTTTTATAATACAGTTTTTTTTTTACCTTTCTTTTACAGTTATGGAATATATTTTTTCTTTTTCCCCATGGTCTAAGAAAAAATATATCTTCTTGGTAAAGACCTCTTTTCCAAATAATTTTGACATTACTGGAGGAGACATTTCTGACATTACTGGAAAAAGGTATAAATACTTTTACACCAGCATTTTCTAAACTTTAGGTTCTGTTTCCTGGCTGTCTGTATTTGATTACTAAATCTGTAGTTAACTTGAGTGTATACCCTTCAATTTTTTTGTAGTCTGTAATTTAGGTGTTGGGGGAAAACAGGATGGCACACAGAAAATGTGAACTCTGGTCTACTAAACACAACTGTTACTCTTTGCAGGATGTAAAAAACTTAGTGTACGGTTTGGTTTAGTATGAAATCAGTAGGATTGCATGAAGTTTTACAACAAGATTATGGGAGATAGAAAAGGATGATTGCTTGCCTCTTCTGCCTTAAAGAAAGAGGTAACAGCCGGCTCACTGAGATATTGCCTTTGTCCATAAGAAATGACATAACTGTAGTAACTGAAATCCTTCAAGTAGCAGGTTTTTCAAGAAGCAGGAGCTCTCAGACTGAGGCCTTGTAAAGGATTTAGAACTGAATATTTTGCTCCTTCTCCTTAAGTCCCTGACAAAATAATTCAGAGAAGTCAGTACATGGAGAATTTAGTTCAACTCAGTATTCTAAACCAAGGTGATAATCTTCACTTCACAATCAAATTACAATAACCTTTATAATTCAGTCTTTTTTTTCTTTCTCTGAACATGAAAAGTAACTAAGGCAAAGACATAAAAATATCTACCACAAAGTAGAATGTTCCCAGAACTCAAGACACAAAGTTCTCCAATATATAATATATTAGCATATTAAAAGTAATATTTTATATCTTTGAAAATCTACAACACTCTGGAGCACCACAGTGATATTAATTTCATTCTGGAAAAAAGCCAAAACATATACTGTATACATGTATGTCACCATATACATATTTTAATAACAATATTTTGAACTCAGTTTTATTCCTCAGAATTTCTAGTCCTTTGAGAAAGAAGTTTTGAAAAATTATTTTTTTAAACTTAATAAAAATTTTCTAAATCCTTATATTCCAGAACTATTTCTCTTTATAGGTTTCCTATGCTCATGACATTACCTCAGTGGAATAGCCTGAAAATACACAATATTCTTTGTAAAAACTTGTACAGTTGCCATTCTATTCTGTTTTTCATTTCTGTACTGAATAAATGTGAGACATTTTTTTCTTTTAAACTCTGTAACTACACAAGGAGAATTATGAAAAGAAATCACAAGTGTAATTTTGATTTTCAGTGAAATGAACTGAATTTGAAAAATTATCTGAATTTACTTATTTTAAAAAAAATTTAAACAAAAGCCATAAATTTCTGGAGTACACTGTGCTCCCTGTTTGACCACTTTTCATCTGTCACATCTGTAGGTTATTAAGCCAAAAGTTTTACCACACTCTGGTAACGCAGCTTTAATAATATGTGTTGTAATCACTTCATTTGTCAATAAATTTTGTCTCTCATAATGTCTTATAACAATAAAGTTGATAAATGATGGGATTATGTGATTTTGTCAAAAGAATCATTGAATTTCTTATGATGAGGTGGCACTTTTTTGTATTTCAAACAAGCTGGAGATAAATGCTAAGAACTTGTGTAGAACCCAGTGCACAGTTACTGGTTGTTAATCTCCCAACCTCGAGTTCCTTTTCCTGGGAATCTAATTTATGTGTTTTTAGTCAACTTTTTAAATTAATTTTCAACAAGGTGAAATGTAAAGAACATTTAACTGTGCAGTAGAAACTGCAGACAGACTGCAATTTAGATGTGTTAGGGATTAGGAACAGACTTTTCCCTTCCCCTCTTGCACTTAGCTTTCATCTCTCTTTTCTGCGCAGGTTCTGAATATACCTTGTTTCCTTTTAATGAATATATTCTTCTCTGGACTATGTATTTCCATATGAAGAGAGAAAAAACCCAATCCCCCCCTCCAAAACCCCAAATCCACAGAAACCCAAAAAGACCAACACAAAAAAACCCCAAAACAAATAAATAAACAAGAATCACAACAAATTATAAGATTTTCTTGAGGGTCTTAAGTTCACCTATCTCTATTTGAAAGCCTATTACTGTGAACCTACTGGCATGCAGAATTTACATATTCAGGGAGTGTGGACACAAATAAGGTCAAAAGATTAGAGAATTCTCATAACTTTCATCTACAATTGAATATACTAATATGAAAAGTTTTTGTTTCCTACTAAACGGAAAGTCATTAATATAATGAGATGATTTATTAGAACTTCTAAGATCAGTTGCTCATTTCTCATTGACTGCAACTAACAATGAAGTATTGCAATTTTTTTTTTTTTTTTCTGTTTATCACTCAGTTTGATTGAACAAGATTTCCCTTTTTATGTAACTTTGTTTTCTTGGTTTCTTAGCAAGACTTTCCGCATAGCTGCTCAAAAGTCAGACATTTTCCAGATGCCCCTTTTTAAAATGAAATCACATTCTGAAAATAGATAAATATTCATACAATTTGTTTCTTTTATGGTGTTTAAAGAAAATTACAACTTTCCAAGCAACAGTAGTCTAATTATATGAAAAAAGCCTCTTAAATAATAGACTAAATTATGTAGTGCATCAGAAGCAGAATTTAAAAATGCTGTTACAAAAATTTATAATAAAGCATAGAACAGAAAAAAAGGAGTTATTTAAAATATATGGTTGTTTACTTAACCAAATCCTGAAGAAATAGCTACACAGTAAAGTCACAAAATATTTAACTAAGTTGTACTGTTATGAAGAGGAAGAATAGGAAGAATACATTAAAAATTAATGGCAAATTCTTTAGATTGTTTGTAGAAACAAAACAAACAAAACCAGAAAGGTACTCCCATGTTTTGCTGGTGGATTTGTTTGTTTGGTTGGTTGGTAGGTTTGTTTTTCCTGTCTAGTTATAATATAGAAATAAAAACTTTGTATTTATTTTGTAAATTTCAGTTTGGTGTAGGACTTGGAAACAGGAACGTACCACGAGGCTTCTGGAATTGTTCTTTTAATCAAACAACATATGAAACAATGTAATTACAATGTTTAAGCTTTTAGATGTAGAGCAAGCAATAGAAGAAATATCTTGTAAGAGGCAAAGGATGGCAAGCTCTACCAGGCTAAGCAGAACTCAGAGGGCAATGCAAAACTGAACATGAGGAGAAGGTGCCAAACAACTGCTACATGACATTTCTATGGAAAATAAACCAGGTAAACACTCTTAGGCAAATGTGTAACTAATGAAAAGATTGAATACTGATTTACAAACGCAAGCAACAGAGAAGGTCCTCAGGGAATGGTTCTGACATGGATAAGAAGATAATTTGTTTGCTATTTTATTAAATAGATAGACAGGTGATAAAGACTTGGTGGCAAAACAAAAAATACAGTGTTTTCTTTTAATCTGAGTTTTTGATTTGCTTTTTTTCATACTAGTTTATTTTAAATAAATTTTTTAAAAATGCTAGTGATTTAGCAATGCTTAAAGAAATAAAAGCTTTTCCAAAGAAACTACAGTACATTTCAAAGTAGTATAACCTCCTCAGTTTTGCCACTTATCTTACAAAATTCAAAAAAGATGTCATCTCAGATTTCAAGCTGCACTTGAAAATAAAAATATTAAGGCTGAAAAGATGACTTTAGGTCTCAAGGCTCTTATATTTATACTGATTTATAAGTTGCAGCTATTTGCCAGCCAGGGACTGCTGTTCATGAATTTTACACTAGGGAGCTCTTAGATACAGAACAGAAAGAACTAACATATAAGCAGGATATTTAAACTTCAGTACTCCTGTTCCCTTCTGACTTTTGGAAACACTTCCAAGACTACTATTAGTTTTCCTTGCTCTTTTCAGCATCAGAGCTCATGCATCATGGCCTGGCTTCAGGAAAAATGATCTGTAGTAGTATGTAGGATACTTCTCTTGCATGCAAATAATTCAAATTTAAACAGTTAGAGAAGTCTTGGAATTCAAGTATCAGTGTTCCTAGACATGCTCTGACAGTCACCGCCCACCCCACTCTACTGAACACAGAAATTTTACTCTGTGTTTTGAGTGGAGCTAAAAAAGACCATGCAAAGTTCCTAATCACAATTTTTTTATGTACATATTGCCTTAGACAAAGTGAAGCTGTCTTGAAGTTCAGATGCTGGTTCTAATGTATCAGGTGGGGATTTGTAAATGCCAAGAAATTTTCCGAGTATCTATGCTTTTCATGACTCATTTCCCTATGAGGTTAGTCTCTAGATATAATTTCATTTCTGTATCATTTTTTAGAGCTTACCTTTTTAAATCCTCTCCAATCTTCATGTTTTGTATCTTTCTTTTGTCTGTAGGAAAATCTGCAGCATTATGAAATTCCATCACCTCATATCAGATTTTTTTTTTTAACTAGACTAAACAAGAAAATGTTCCTGTATTTTCATGTGAAAAAGCAGGATTCTTCATTCCTCTCATTAGTCTACTCATTGTCTGTATTTGTTTTATTCCAATCTCATGTTTCTTGACCACAAAAATGTACAAAATAAGAAATGTTTTAGTCACAGTATATAAGCCATCAAGAAAAATCATCTGTAACATTCCTAATTGAAGTAATAATTTTTTTTTGCAACATATAAGAATGTTATCTTTCCTTCTTGGAGGTACAGATTTAGGTGCTTTATAGTCATTCTCTCATCTCTTTGTCTTTGCTGGTTCTGCATAGTAAGTTTTTTGCAAATCTGATTTTTTTTGTCTGTTTTTTGGTGACATTCGCCTGGACAGACTGCCCTTAAGTTTATCTCCTCATACGTGATTTTAATAATTTAATTTCATCTCTATGACACTAATTCATACAGAGTATTTAGTATGGCTAAATCTGAAATCCTTAGAAATCTAATTATGCTTTAATAAATTTTCCAATTGGTGAGATTTGTCATTTTCCTGGGGATGTTCTATAACACACTCTGACAAAATCCAAGTAATGAAATCTTGGTTAGGACTTTGTTTCTTTGTCATCAAAAGAAGGATAAAAAAAATATTTTTCTCTCTCCCTTTTTTTTTTTTTGTTGTTGTTGTTGTTAGTTATGAATGTTTTAAGAATACACTGTCACGATTTTCTGCTTAATTTCCAGTTAGATATTTTTACCCTTGTAGATATTCAATATTATTCCTTTTTTTTTTTTTTCTTTCCTCTTCATCATTTATGCAAAAAAGAGATAAGGAGAAAAAGAGAAATTGGATGTAAGAAAAAAGTTGCATAATCTGAAAGCCTACATTTGAGACAGAAATCAGTATAATTTTAAACTATATCCTTCTCCAGGCAAATCTGCACTGAACTTAAACTACTTTAGCAAAATTACTTTTGGTGGCTCTTTGCAGGTCACAGAGTACTTTCAGATATTTTTTCCAACATTTCTACGCAATATGCTGCTGACGTGGCACGAGGTCTGTTGCCTGGACTAGAAATATCAGCAGTTTTATTTTCTATTTTACTGTTAAAAATGAGATGATAAGAGTGGTAGAAGATGGAAAGTTTGCATACTGATTTTTGGACTTCTAAATAAAGAAAATATCTTCTGGACACTACTTGCCTATCAGCCATGTGTTGCCTTTTTCAGTTTGTCAGGATACCTTTTCTATTGCTTGCTACTGTATTGAAATATACAGAACTCCAAAGAACCATAGGTAAAATAAATATGTGTTCAATAACTTTGTTTAAAACTGTGTCAGAATGAAAGAGAAAAGCTATAAAACCAGAAAAGATTATTCAGGATAGCATCAGCATTTTGATAAATGTCATGGATATGTAGGTTTTAACTTTGTCATGTTAAAAATTCTCAAAAATTTCATCAGTTCATAATACTAATGACAATAATTTCTATATTGTTCCATTTACATTTTTCTTTTTTTTTCAGAGATTATTTGTGTCTTATTTTCAGAAATGTTTTAACTGAAATTTTTAAAAAATAAAAAAAATTATGTTTAGCTAATTCACAATATGAAACATAAATTATTTCTATGATGAAAGAATCTGCA
Source organism: Cinnycerthia olivascens (assembly GCA_035048155.1). Taxonomy (NCBI): domain Eukaryota; kingdom Metazoa; phylum Chordata; class Aves; order Passeriformes; family Certhiidae; genus Cinnycerthia; species Cinnycerthia olivascens. The sequence goes on along the minus strand of JAWWMU010000001.1, from coordinate 68,384,345 downwards.
TAAATTTTAATAACCTAGATTTCTAAAGTAATCAGAACAGTAGAAAGAAAGGAGTGTTTATAATATTTAACTATGATTAACACAATTCCAAAAGTATGTTCATTAAGGGTAATTATCCACTTAATACTAAGCTGGTATCACTTTAAATTGTAGAATAATTACATGTACAGGAGCAAATCAATTTAATTCTTTACATCAGGTCAATCCATCATTTGATACAGAATATATAATATCAAATATTATAAATATTCATTCCAGTGAAAGGTAAGCCATTTCAAGAATGATAAGCAAAGTGTAAAACACATAGTAAGAGAATAATAAGGGAAAATTTTCACAAAATATTACTGTACATTATTAATTTTTATGTTACATTTTTTATTGCTACATATAAGTGTTAGATGCTACATATGAGGAATAGAAATACATTTCTATGCCGAAAGCAGAGAACAAGGGGCCTTAAATGCATCTGTTTTACTTTTTTCCTAATTTGGGTTATTTACAAGCATTTTTCTCTTGATGTTCTATCACTCTCAAACCAATGATGTAGCTCCACTGTCAACAGTGGAAGAAAATCCAGAAATTAAAGACACTTGTCACCCCCTATATCTTTGCCACTGGATAAAAGTTTCAGTTGACTGTCTATAGTAGCATATTTATTTCAGTTATGCAGAGAGATTCTTCAGAGCTGGTCATAATACAAACTGTGGATATAATAAGTATTTTTGACCAGAGAGTGTTCCGGGTTATTTTGGTCAAATAATGAAGAACAATCTTTTGTGATGTTATCTATGCAAACAATCCAAATGTGAAAAATAAAAAGAAAAGTAAGGACAGATGAAATATTTTGACTCTTTTCTTAATGAGAGAACAGAAAACTTAGAAGACTTAAGTTATTACCAAGGATTTTTCACCAGACTTAAGATGAACATAATACTTTATCTTTGGCTTTTTAATTGCCTACAAATAAATATGGTGTTTCTATTAAAAAAAAACAAAACAAAAAAAAAAAAAAAAAAAAAAAAAAAAAAAACCAAAAGAGGATGATAAGAGAAAAAAAATAAGGAGAATAGATACCATTGAAAGGGAATCAGACTCCAAGGCAGTCTGATATTCTTACCTTATACAAGCAAAATATATATTAACATAGTTATATACAAGTTAATATATCTACATGAGAGGACATGGGCTCTAATGACTTTATGGGAGATTTTTAAAGAGCAGAAAAGCTATTGCAATCTGTGGGCACAGATAGAGGCAGAGTGAGCAGGAAAGGAATGTCACTGCCATATACAGTACTGGCAAGAGAATGGTCAGAGTTCTGAATGCAGATATCCACTCTTAATATGGAAGCTGAACAACTGGAAAAGGTAAAATGACAAAGTACAACATGGACATGGACAAAATGCTGTACACTTAAAAACTTAATGCTTGCACACAATTGATAGTTTTTCAGCCTAGTTTACTTTGATTCCATAATGTGGTATCAATTATGTTGTCATGTGGGAAGGCTGAAGCATAAACACAACACACACTGAGTTTCAGAATTCTAGTTTACTTAACCTAATTATATTGTCATTCACAATGTTTTATGTATGACTGCTGTTTCTTCAGCAGAGAAATGTGATGAGAAGTGAATAGAAAGTAGGTTTTCTCTTTGCTACATTGGAGGGATACATGTTGGCATTTAAGTAATAGCATCAATTAACTGAGGTCCTCAGCCAGTGAGTCTTCAGAATGAAATAGATCTCTGTCTGCTATTTTGTTTCCATTCCTGGACTTGTTGTAGCTGTTATATATTCTTGCTACCTAATATATTTTAACCAAATAAAAAGTTCACATCAGAAACAAAGCATGTCATTTCATGCTTTTGACAGGTCTGAGCACATGTATTATGTAGGTGTTGTTGCTTTCATTATTAATATTACTGTCATCCAGTATGGCATGATGTAAGACATATCTCCTTCATATTTTTCAAGAAATGATAAACAAGTTGCACAGACACATTCTTAATTAACATTTCCTTTCAGTGAAACATTTTTTGTAAATATTTAAACTAAAGAGTAAATTACATCGTGAAAAGATTTCTTCAATGACACTATGACATCTCTTGTCTCAAAAAGAAAGTATCTTTATTGAATATCACAGAGTTTTTTGACAAGTTAGCAATCAGAAATCAAATTGAAACAGGACTGATTCACTAGTAGCTTGTAGCAACTAAAGATTTTCACACATTTGAATACATAGACCATCAATATGTCAAGAGTGGCAGCTGTGTGGGAGCACTGTGATGTGTTGGCCTAGCAAATATTCAGTGCTGTGAGGTAAATTCCACATTAACTTTGCTGCAGGTTGTGCAGAGATATATCAATCAGGCAGAGGTAAAATAAAATATCTGGTTTTGCTGATATTGTTTTGTAACTTGATCAAACTCACTACCAAATATATATGGCCATTCTCTCTATACCTCTATATTACTGTATATGGTAGCATCCAAATGGAAATAATGTAATGCATAGAAAACTCTAGAATCAGCACACTTCTGGACTAATCCTTAGACTGAAGGTACTAGGAAAGATGTCAAGAACATCACACTGCCTAGATGAAGTACTTTTTTTTCTGTTCGTAGCACATAAAAAGGGATGAGATAAGAGAACATGAAAGAGATGCTGCTTTCTATGCTGGAAGCAATGCTGTCTGGAGAGAAAACAGATGGATCATGGGAAGTACAGTCATATTAGCAATCTCATGATAATTTACTTACCAGGAGGATAATTCATGTAAATGTGGTCAGAGGAATTGCACTTTTTTTTCTTTTTAGTTGACATTCTAGTAATCAAAGATTAAAAAAGAAAATAAAAATAAATCAAGTAGAACCATATGTAAGTTCTATGTTCGACATGACAAAAATGTAAACTACAGATTAAATTTACTACTTTTAAAACTTCCTTTCTCTCTCTAGTCAAGAAATTTCTGCAAAAACAAGCATTTATTTGACAAGCTGAAATCAGCAGGAAAGCAGAGATTACAGATTCATACAGTTGAAGCATCACCAAATGTAAAAGTGATGGGAATAAGAAAAAGACTGCATGATTTCTGCTTCTGCATCTTAGATGATATTTTTTAATGCAGAAACTTTACAGTTGGAGAAAACTCTCTCTGAATTTATCTGCTAAGCTGCCATGGATCTTCCATAAAAATATGTTTACAGGTATGACTGATCATGGCATGAATATCTGTTCCTGTTCTGCCCCAGGCTTCATATTAACCTGTCCAAATCACTTAAGCAGTTTAAATACTTGTAAATGGCAGGAAAATAGGGTTGCTAGCTAGGGATGCATGAAACATTAAATAAAAATATTTGGTCAGCTGGAAGTTAACAACCTGAATTCAAGTTTAGGGAATGGTAATTACTATATAACAGAAAGCTAACCAGGTTCTTTGCAAAATTGTCATGTTATAGCAAAGAAATTAAAATGGATGCTTGTTCCATGTTCTGTAGCAATTTTAACTTGGTACCCTTCTCAGTTTCAGTTAGAATGTTAAAAAAGTTAATACAAAGCACTATAAAAAGTACAAGATTAGGGGCTGTCCAGAGAACAATTGGGAATGAAAAACTACTTAGCAGCTAAATATGAAAACACAGAATCAGAGGAGTCCTTTCAGTCCTGAAATTTATGATACCCCATTTCTCTAGTTTAGTAGGAAATTATTAATAACCTCAATCTTCCTCCAAAAAATCTCTGAAATTTCTGCTGAGATGAACATGATCATGTTATCAGGTAAATTACTTGAAATATTGAAGAATATCAAAATGAGAACAATGTATGTTCTGAAAGGAAAAACATTTAAATTCCTGGTGATGGGAACTGAAAATAGTTTAAAAAGGGAAAAGCAAATATATTATAAGCAATGGTAAGATGTGTCTACAACTGTTTCAGGATCTCAGTGGAATAATTGCTCAGCTTGCTGCTTACTGTCTGCTTCCCATGAACTGTCTTGCCTAGAGAAAGTTATTGATGCTGCATGAATATTTAAGAAGGAAAGTCATAGCCCCTGGGTATTGAAGGATTTTTTTTAGACCTCCATTGTCTATAACAGGAGATGAAATGGCTAGCTACCCAGTAGATACCTATATTTAGATACCTAAATGTATTTGCAATTTGCAAGTGAAGTGCATGAGTCCACGGGTTCATATCAATTGGATATCCATAACTCCTGTGCTAGTTGAGTCATTAGAGGAATCTTATCCAACATTCAGCTGCTGTCTGAAATGGAAGCTGATCCTCTGCAGCTATAAGTCCCATAGTGTATCTTCCACACACAGCCTCACAAAGAGACATAGAGGTCTCAAACATTCTCTGCATCTTAAATGAAACAAAACACCTATTGCTAAGCAACTAAGCTGAATGCTATTTTTTTTTTTTTTTAATACCAAAGGTTAGGTAGTATGCAAACCAATTTTTGTCATGAATACTCAGGAAAAAAAGGAAGATAAGGAAACAAGAAAAAGATTTCAAATGTTTAAGATGACATACTTTTATCATGCCTTGTAAAGATATAATTGAGACCCTGATATTTTAGCTTGGTTGGTCAGAGCATGATGCTAATAATGGCATGGTCATGGGTTCAATCCCCATACAGGCCATTTACATAAAAATGGGACTCTATGAACCTTGTAGGTCCCTTCCAAGTCAGAATATTCTATGAAAACTCTCCTGTTGTCAGGTTTTCTGCATTGTTTTCAAAGAGAAAGAAAAAAAAAAATAGACAAAAAAAAAAGAAAAAATAGAGTGCATTAGACCAATTCTTGCTAATCAACTATTGAATTGGAATGAAAGGGTGAAAAACTTGTAACTTCAATAAGCACAAGGAAAATATTATAGGAGCCTTAATGACTTTCAGCTTGAGTGGAAAGTATATTTCATTGTCGGACCTATACAACATTTTCATCCATCTGCCTGTCAGAAATACTGCAAGTTAACAATTGTTCCATGAACCTATTGGAGATTTAATGTTCAACGTTTTTGTCCCCATTCCCTGAATTTTTCAAATATAGAAGAAAAACACTGGGGAGAATTTGAAACATTTTTCTAACATACATTCCCAAAAGAATAAACTAATGTTTATATTGATTAAATGTCCCTAAGCAAATGAAACACAGATTTAAACTAGTACCATATTCTATCACATTTTTTCAACAAAACTTTTCCATTATGTGAAAATTTGCCACTGACTTCTATGTGCCTTTTTCAGTTATAAAATGTAGGACACAAAGGAAGTAGGAAAGGACACTATGCTGAGATAGTGTTTTTCATAGTAGTTTTTATGCAACTGTGCTTTGGATTAGTGATGGAAACAATGTTGATAAACAAAGATTCTTTAGTTACAGCTGAGCAATGCTCAAAAAGAGTAAAGGCCTTTTCTGCTTCTCTTTGATCGTCTTTGTGGCGTCCCTTCGGACTATCTCTAGCTTGTTCTTGTCTCTTTTGAATTGTGTTGACAGTAAGAGGACTCAATAATCCAGGTGCAGCCTGACAATTGCTGAGCAGTTTGGATGATCACGTCTCTGTCTCTGTTGCTAATACCCCTGTGGATGCAACCCTGGATCTCATTTGAGACAAAATATGCTTACATGCTTATGCCTGGTCCTTCACACTGCCATGCTCCAGACAACATCAAAGCACTGCCTGATGAGCCTTTCTGACCCTCTGGACACCTCCAGTTGTTGGTTTGGCTTGTACAGCCAACAGCCAGCTTAAGTAGCTGTAGCCTCAGACCACAGGTGAACAAAACAAGCAGCAGCCTGGCAAAGTGGACTGTACTTCCTGTGTGTCCTGATGACACTCCCCGTTTGCTTTGTTTTTTGATTTAATAACATAACTTCCTTCCCTAACCAATTCTGTACACTTTTATGGTCAAAATTCTAGATTTCACCAGGATATCATTCTAATCATTATGCATACCTTAATTTGAAGTTTCCTCTACTTATATAATTAATTACGTGTAAATGTCTTTTAACATGAAAGGTGGAAGTATGGGAGAGAAGTGAGACCCCACCTGCCTTAATTATATTTATAATCATTATTATTCAGGAAACAATTACACTATATCCTGAAAGCTCTTCTAGTCCTTATTATTTGTTAACAATTTTCTTGACATCAGATTGACATACACACAAATACAAATAAAAATACTTGCAAAGTGTATAGTTGATGTCATATTTTGACTCTTATTGGTAAAAGCAATTTGGGTTAAAATCAAAACAATAAGAAAGAAAGAGAGAAAGAGAGGTCCAGAGACAGGGACAAGGAAAGGGAAACGAAAAACATCAAGGAATTGGAGTGGCAGAGGTCCTCCATAAGAATGCAGTGTACTGGAGGATCACTCTAGTGGAGCAGGTGGCTGTCTTACAATACTTTTCTGATAGTATTTATGTAGTTTCTGCAGGAAACTGCTCAAAGTCCCTGTTGACTTTTCCTCATTATGATGCTATTAGTGCTGACTGGAGAATGCTTTGATCAGATGCAGAAATTGCACTCTCAGTTGATGCTAAGTTCTGTGCATATATATTACTGATATGCTCACCACATACTTAGCCGACAAGTATCTACTCTTTCATCCATCAAGCCTTGGTTTTCCTCTTGGACAAGCTAAAATCTAAAAGAAAAAAAAAAAAAAAACAGCCAAAAAAAGAGAGAATAGAAAAATTAAGGTCTCTGATAAAAATCCTCATCCCAGAAACAGTCACTTTCCACAATACTAATAATGTACTTACCTTTTGCAAGTATAAGTACAGAAAAATAACAGCAAAAGAATAAATATGTGATGTTAATACAAAAGGAAAAAAAAAAAAAGAAATACTGGTACAACAACTTGATTGAAAGCTTGTGCAGTTTCAAATGAAAGGAAGATTGCAGGAGTGAGTGAAGGTCTTGAAGTACCCAAGTGAAGTCCCTTAGTATTGGAAAGCTTAAAGAGTTCAAAGCACAGTGTAAGACAGGAAATGGAAAGAATATTCCAATTACAGGATTTAATCCCTTCTTTCAATCATAAGAGTAAGTCAGTGGAAATACAGGACATCCTGGATAATTTTTGGAATCACCAAAGAAATCACAGTCATATAGAGAATCCAGTTCTCTGAATTTGTTAAGATGTAGAATTGTTTGTTGTTTTTTTGGCAGTGATTGAGAAAACACTGGAAACAAAGTAGAAATACTATTTCTGTCATTGAAATTATCTTCCCTGAACATCATTTGCAAACATGAGCTCAAAGCAGAATTAACATTGACACCATTTCTGCTCCCAGGTCATTCTATGGCCTTGTTTCCATCTTTGCTTAAGCAAAATTTCATTTGGATACAGATTTCTTACTGTGACTCACACCCATTTTATTTAAATTTTAATTCTACAACCACTTAAATTTCAGGGCAATTCAGAACTATAATGAGACTTAATCAACACAGGACAGGATAGGAAAGAAAGTAAGAGATTGAAGAGTACAGGATGCTGAGATTTTCTAGAAGCATATCAATTTCATGAACATGTATCTAAAGTTTTCCTTTAAATACTGGGTTTGATTTTACCTAGCTAAACCTGTTACTGTGTTTAAGAATTTTTAGCTTGTTACAAGATAGATGGCTAAGTATATAAGAGTGTAAGACTGTGTAAGACAGGAATTAAAATAAAAAAGAAAAACAATGGAGAGTACTCAATTTCTGAGTATGCAACAGAAAATGTTAATTCAATATAGCTTTGGATGAAAAAAATAGGGACTTTTTGTTTGTTTGTTCAGTTGTTTAATTTGTTTGGGGTTTGAGATTTCTCTTGGAGGAGGTAGCAGCTAGTTGCTGGATTTGTCACTTGATTCGTTGCTCTTTCGTTCATTGTAGAAAAATCCCATATGTAAAGCAGATGCCTATTTCTGTACATTAGAAATGGCAGCAATTTAAATATTCCTTCTTATTGAAGCTCCTCTTGGTTTGTTACAAAAGGATCTAGTTGCACAGCTGCAGTCAAACTACGGTAACTGACCCTGTATTAGAAAGAATGTGTGGTATATACTTCAGATATATTGTAAAACAGCTACTTTTAAGTGAAAAATAAAGATAAAACATGATAAAAAATGGTAGTTAAACTACAAAAATATTAACTGCCTTGCTTTTCTTAAAGAACGTTTAAATTTAATCCACATTCCGCTACTGAGCCAAATCATCATGTTTTAAAAATGCATTATGATGCAGTAGGTGGAAAACATTTCATATCAAAAGCTTAATACATCAAGCTGTAAGGCTGGTTTCAGATGAATTACACCTGAAATATTTTAGTCAGCTGCTAGGATTCAAAAGCAACATTTTAATATAGTGATGTATGACCCACTCTAACCACTGCCTTCCACAGTACATTAAAAAGCTGAATAGAAACATTAAATAGCTTTTTTATTTTATTTTATTTTATTTTCTCTTTCTTTTTTTGTTATTTTTTTAAGGCGTGATATCTAGTGCTTTTGCTATTCTCTCTTTAAATTCACTAAAAAATTTATAAAGCACACTAAGTTTGTTGTTACCATAAAAGCCATGTTGTTACCATAAAAGCATGGCTATTTTAGACAAAGTCATAAATTCTTCTCTCTGCAGCTACATAAGAAATACCCTCACTTGCCATTGGATGAGAGTCTGTGTGTCAACAAGATCAAGTCATAAAATCCCTTATAGTTAAATGTTGTTAAATAGTAGATGAAATAAAATCATGCCCTGTGCTGAACTTGACAGTTTTCCAGAACTGTTTGCAGGAAACCTTCAAAGGTTGCTGTGAAGGAACTGAGATGTAAACAGAAGGCAAGTGGGCAGAGGCAGAGAGAACACAGGCATTTTCACTCAGGGCCACAGTGAAAGCATTCTTGAGAATGGGGAGGTTCTGAAAGGACTGGAGGAGCAGTGACAAGGACTCTGCAGATAGGAGAATCCCACCATTTACCCTGAAGATTATGAAAATATGGAAAAGTTTAGAAGGGTTGATATGAAGAAAATGATAAATGGTAAAAAGGGGTCCTTGTGACAGCACTTTTTAATTAGCAGGACTGAGGGCTTCCCAGTGATGGAAAGGTAACTGCTGAACTCAGGGCTGAGATTGATAAAGTGGAAGCAACAATCAGATGTGAGTATGGAAAGGTTTGAAGAACAGAGAATTTCGATGAGATGAGGAAGAGCTATGGAAGGCATAGTAAGTCAGAGCATCTGAGAAGTCAAAAGAACAAGGAAGTGGCGAAGATTAGTTCTCTAATCAATGCTGGTGATTATAAATACTCTTTTTGGCTTAGAAAATACTTGTAGACTGTAATTTATCTCTTGTGATGTTTAATTTGCCTGCATTAACCACATAGGCATCTACTGATACTTGAGACATGTTGGATGACCTGAGACATCCAGCATGTCTCAAGCGGGGACAGGTGCACAGAAGCTTTTTTGAAGTGTCAGCTACAGATCATATGGAATGTTATCAGATACCCCATAAAGTGAATATGCATAGTGGTTAAACCAGGCTGACATGCTTACTTTTGGGAAGCATGATCCCATGACACCAGGAGAAGATATGAAAATATTGTTAGATGCTTAGAAACCTAAATTATGCTGCAGTACCCGGTTTTGTCCACAGTTAATATAGTAGGTTCAGGATAATAGCTCAGATTTTACATAATAGTTGTCTAAAGCCAAGTAACATGAAACCTTCTCCTGTATCATGCTGCAAGGAGACACCCTGCAACTGTCTAGAGACATGGAAGTCATGAAATTAATATATTGCTTTTGGTCCTTGCTTGCAGGGAGAACTTTAAATAACCAGGATAAAGTCCAGCTTATTAGAAAAGCTAGCACTGTGCTTTATCATTAGTGCTACATTTTTTTCTTTCTTCCAATGTTAGGATCAGGCTTCTTGACCATGAAATATGTTTTAACTCCCAGAATAAAGGGTCTGGCCCTCATTCAAAACTTCCATTTGTTTCATCCAACCACTTAAACACTTAGTTAGCTTTCAGCAAGTGTCTGAATCCTCAACTGCCAATAAAAGATAACACTAAAAGTAAGTGAATAATTCACTAAAATGGAGTAAAGAAGCTCTTTCTAATTCTCACTAAAAGGGAAGTAAAATTCCCAAATTAATTTTAAATTTAATCCTCCTTAGTGGAATATTTGCATACCTTCAGGAACAGAAACATAAAGACACTAATATGATTAATTCTTCATTCCCTCTGATGTCTTCCTTGAGAAAAATGCATGGCATATGGCTCAAAATGTAATTCTCTTCCCAACTCTTTATTGATAATCATGGTTCATAGTTATATGTTCACAATCACATGGTTATACACACAGAGCTTAACTGTTTTTTTCATCTTTGCTAATGCACAAATAATAGATTTTGGTTTTTGGTATAGAAGATGCTAACCCATCCATCCCAAAATATGTGAAAGAGGACAACAGACCATGTAGCAGAATATCATTAAAACCAAAGTTAAGCATTAAAACATTTCCAGTGCTAAATTAGCAGTTTCAGGAAATTCTTCCTAACCCACAGACCAAATGTTAACTCCTGCAAAGCAAAGTATATTCACTCTATATAAAACCTGTCTTCTAAGTTTCTTGATGTACCCTAGTGGCTCTAGAGTGTGTATCACATGCATATGGCTGTACAGAAGAGGGAGGGAGCATTGAGGGAATTTTGAGGGTGTGCAGCACACAGACATAACAGAGAGCCTGGAAAAACATAGCACAATAGTATTATTTGCACTCTTTCATAGGCAGCTTTCTCCAGAATGAGGTATCTTTAGGACTCTGTTTTTTTGAACCTCGAACCTGTGTTTTACTATCTAATGAGTTACTCAGGGTCCTCCAAAAAAGGATGGAAGAACAAACTGACAATTAAACATAATGGATGATCATGGCCCGACTCATAAATAGAGCTAAAGGAATCTGAGCGGCCATCTCATCCATCTGCTTTTTTTTTTTTTTTTTTTTTTTTTTTTTTTCCCCCCGAGACAAATCTAAGCCTATACCATTTTAAACACTTAAAAAACCCAATTGAAAATGAGAGGCCTTCTTTGGGAACAAACAGCCTCATCTCAGACATAACTTTTCTTCAAGAACAGCGTCTCCCACTCATCCATACATTAAATAAGTACATTCTTAAAATTTAGAATCAGATCATAATTTTAAAACTTATTTGTCTTACTTTAAATTAAAGGACCGTTTCTACATTTATAAATAGATGTACACTTACATATGATATATATATATATATATATATATAAGATATACTGAACATTAAATCTCTAATTAGATTATTTATATACAAATATGATTTTCCAATAAAATCTCCTGAGGTCAAAATGTTCAGTTCAGACCGTGTTTATAAGTAACTGCGAATATTTTAAGCTTATTTGTGAATGCTTCAACCAAGCCAGTAGCTTCCTTTAAAGATGAGGAAATTGCAGGTTTTAAGCTTTAATGGGAGAGCAAGTGCGAGCAGAAGTCTGACATGTGCTTTAATGCCCATATTCCAATATGCTTCAGAAAGCAGAACATATTCTTGGACTACATGGTAATGCAGAAAAAAGAATGTGTCTCAGTGTCTCAAAAAGTATTTCACAGATTAAGCAGTCCTGAGGAGCCTAAATGTCGTAAAAACTGAATAAAATATAAATATAACAAGGGATATAAATATTGGATGGCTACTGGGAAAATAAAAATCAGTTTGTTCTTTGGAAAGTAAGTTCTTAATGGAAATTAAAGGAAATTAAGGACAGAGTACATCTAATTGTATTTTTATAGTCTGCAGTTGTTTTTGCCTTTTTATTATTCTAGATAGAAAATTAAGAGAGTATTGCTCCACACAAACTCATACTTTAAGAAGTTAGAGATTAATAACAGAATTAGGCTATATTTATAGTCAAACAGAAATTAAGATTCTAAAATAGACCATTAAGACTAACTGCAATATTTTTGCAGGTGCATACTTCTCTGCACTGACTATAAAGAGAGCCTAAAATAGCTACTTCTAATTTAAATTTTTATTTATTTTTTATTTTTTGTTCTTCTGATCTAGGATAGTAGAAGAAAATATAGGAAGAAAAAAGAATGGGATTGGACAAGGATAATGGGGAGGGAAAATCTTTTTGGAGGCAAACAGAGCAGTGAAGTAGAAAGCCCTGATATAGAGGGGGAAAAGGTTGCTTCAAGGACATGACAAAGGAAATACTAGTTTTATATTTTCTTTGCCTTTTTTTTGTGTGTATTACACGCTGTCATCTCTCTCATACTGACATTTTTTCAGGTGTTTATATGGAAAGGTGACAAGAAGGTGAAACATTTCATAGTGTTCTATAAGTTTCAAAGCTTAAAATGCTCATATCTGTCAGAAAATGTCAAACTCATCAAGTTCACCATTTGAGGGAAAAGATCTGAAACATGCTTTCACAAAAACCTCAACTGCACATGGATTTTTATTTTTTTTTTTTTAGACATTTTTAAAATTCAGCTGTGCTGTAGCTTTGCTGATTTCTCCTCCCATGGGAAAATGCAAACCCATTCATGGGATTGGCTTTGCTTAAGGATCAGGATGTACTTGGTGGATAATGCAGAAGAATGGGGAGACCCAGTGTGTACCTCAAAGAGTTTAAACCTTGGGGGGAAAATAATCTGAGGCATGAGTTGCATGTTACAGGAAGTAAAGTCCCAGGAAGATGTGAACCAACAAAGACTGAATTTTGAGAGGAGCAAGGACAGTGCAACAATGACCTGAGCCAGGATGGAGTCGGTGACCAATGATGGATTGTGCTGTTTCTCCTGTCTTTAATATCCATCCTAGTAAGATGAAGACCGAGTCATGGATCTGGAGGGGCAGATAAAGCCTGTGAAATAGCAATATATTATCTATTTGTGAAAAGATGGGGTAGAGTACTTACTGAAAATGTATAAATCTGTATGTTGGGTATTAAAATGGTTTAAGGATGTGGTTTAAGTCGTATGAAGTAGTAAGAAGGGATATCAGTAATGAGAAATAAATACAGTAGAATAGTTAGAAGATATATAAACTGTGTAGAATCTGAGTATGAAACAAATGGTGTGGAATAAAGGTTGGAGATTATATGGTGTGTGGCTGAGATGGAGCTCACTTTCCTGTGGCAGCCCTCACGGTGCTATGTTTTGCACTGGCACCTGGAAAGGTGTTGATAACACCCCAGTGCTTTGGGTACTGCTGAGCAGTGCTGGCACAGCATCAGTGCCTGCTCTCAACATTCCCCCCCATCATGGGATGTGCAAGATCCTGAGAAGGGACACAACTAAACCAGCTGGACCAAATTAACCAAAGGGATTTCCCATCCCATTTGATGTCAGCTCAGATATAGGGGATAAGGAAATGAGAAGGAGAGGGTTGTTTACAGTGTTTGCCTTCCTCAGTAACTGCTACATGTGCTGAAGCCCTGCTTCCTGGGGAGCGGCTGAACATCTCTTGCTGAAGGGAAATAGAGGACAAACCTATTTTTCCCTTCCCTTTGCTTGTGTATTCATAAAATTGCACTTTTACTTTAGTAAGCTGCCTTATCTCAACCTACAAGTGGTTTTCCACCTTATTTTTTCTCCCCTGTCCACCTGGGAAGTGATAGAGTATCTTGGTGGGTATGTGGTGTCAAGACAAAGACAACACAACAAACTTTAATATGCCTAAATTTTAATGACCTGTAAGTCAGTAGTAGTAATATCTACTTCAAGAGATATGAGATGCTATATTTTGACAAAGAGGTAAAACCTACTGTATTTTATAATTAGAAAAGTTTTAAGTTCAGAAACTTTAAAAAAAAAAAAAAGTTTTACATGAAGTAAGTATAGAAAAATTAATCTTGGAAAATCTAAAGGTTCCAGCTGCAGAGAATTTTTGAGTTCCATCTCTTTCTATTATTTCCTATAAATCATATAAACACCTGGCATTATGAGAGATCAATTAAACCAATTCTGTGGAATCACAATAAGATTTTCTGCCCCAAAATAACCAAAATTCTACTTTATGTAATATGCATGAACTATCTATACTAATGAATTGAAAGGGGAAAATTATATTCTCAATCTATCTTTTAGTAAAAAGGGACTGAATTCTGGCAAACAAAAATGAGACTCAGAATAACAGTTTCAATCTTTTTTCTCCTTTTTCTTCTTTTTCATTCACTGAGCACTTCAGTGAAAGTACCATTGAAATAATGAGTGAAATTATCACTGGCTGAAATAATCTTTCTGAGGACTGTAATGACCATATTTTATAAAAATCACAGAATCATTATCCAACCCTCATCATCTGTCAACACTTTCACCTGTGGTAGTTCAATTCTTCTCTTGTTGAGACTTGAGTCATTCTCTCTCCTAAGAGTTTATCTCTCTATGCTCACCTTGAAATAATAAAGACGAAGACTGATGTGAAGAAGTCAGAAAATGCTTCTCCAGTGGTCTTCCCCATCACCTTCCAGTTCATTTTTTTTGCAAGTGCATTTCAATCCAAGCCCTCATTCTTCGTCTTTGATTTAGCTAAGCTGCTCACATGCTTTGGCTTGTTTGCATGTCTTTCACAGTTTGAAAGGCTTCTCCATAAATCCTCCCCATTGACCACATAAATGATAGAAAGTAGACATGATTCTACAATCCATGCCTTATCCACAGGATTTAAAAAAAAAAAAATTACTTATTTTTCCCATTTCTAGAAAACTCATCAAAATTTAGACCATTTGCTTGGTAAGTTGTTAGGTATAATAATTTTAATTATACTGAGTTGTTCGCAAAGTTTCTTTGTCTGTCATCATTTTTAAACATGAAGGAAATAATTTTAAACATTAGGTCCTGTTTGGTGATGAAACGTTGTATATGTTACCATCTGTGAACCATAAAAAAATAAAGACATTCACAGCTGTAACTGAGTTAATAGATCAAAAATAGAAATCAAAACTCAATTTGATAGCTTAGTATAAGACTAGTAAACTCAGATGTCCTGTGGTAATCTAATTTTATCTTTAAATAAATTTCTGAAAGAATTGTCTCTCATGTGTCCAATGCAGTGTCTGCCACTCCCAGGTGGATGCTCATATTATTGAAGACAACCCAAATGCCCCTTACAATTAGGTAATTGTATACAGTTCAAGATTTTTGATTTCCCATTATAGCCCATTCTCTAACTCTGCTTAGTTGTTCACAAGGTGCCTGTTGCCATATGAGAAATCTTCAATTTCCTTTAACCTGTAATTTGTTAATAGGACATAAGTTTGCCATTGACAAAATTGCATCTGCCTTGGATTTACGAAGTCATCCCAAATGGTTGAAAATGCTTTGGTCTGAGCAGTTCCATAGACATGTCCATTGGAAGTTCTAATCCTAAATTAGGATGCAGTGTATTGTGTTCAAACACCTAAATTAAAGTGTGTGCAACCTGGACATGTACACTACCCCTAATGTAACATGAAATTTATCTTATCTTCATGTCCACCTAGAATTTAAGGAATGGAATTTTTTGTTGAGTAAGCCTCCTCTAATCTTTCTTTCACTCATCTTCCTTTCTTTCCAAATCATCCAAATGTGATACCAGTAGAAACAGAAAGCTAATTCAGTGAAAAAAAAGGCTTTTACCCTCTCATGCTTTTATTTATTTCTATGTTACAGGAAGAATATGTTTGTTTTTATATAGTTCCTTGATCAAGTCAGAGAAGAACTTTGGGGTTCACTGAATCTCAAGAATTCTTCAGAAACGAATTATCATATATGAAGTAGAGGTTTGACAAAGGAAGCGAGTAAGAGTTTTATAGCAACAAGAAAATTGCAGCTATAAATAGGAAGAAAGAACTGACAGTTTATGCTAAAATATTGAATAATTCCTGTATACAAACAGGAATAACATGCCATTAGAACAGAAAGGTAGAACACTTGACTCTGGGCTTATTTTAAAAGGTTAGTATACAGAAAAAGAGGGATAAGCTGTTACCTGGTGACGGATAGAAATAGACAAGCAAATTCAGAAGTTTGATAATCTTTAGAATGATAGTCCAAAATGGCAAGATATCCTTCTGTTGAATTAAGATGAGATGATAAAAAGCCTTTATGATTATCTGTCCAACAAAATGTCTAACAGAAATTAGAGCTATCAACAAAGCACAAAATTGATGATTTAACAATGTTTCTCCTATGAAAAAGAGCGTAATATATGAAGCATTTATAGATCAAGACATCTGCCACTGGATGTCTGAGATTTCCACATTAAAATCTATTTTATTATAAAATGAACTTCAATACTGAGAATGTGATTTCCAAATTTTGGTAGGAGGAAAACATTATTTTAATACTTGCTGAAGAGAGGCTCTTAGCATATCTACACTTTACAGGCTTTGTAAACAAGAAAATGGTGAAAACTGGATCCCAGGATATCTAGATATTTCAACATGTAAACTCTTTGAGGAAGTACAATGCTTATATATTATTTTTCTTGAAAATAGCATTGTAAAACTGACAAGAAAAAACCATAAGCAAATCAAAGCAAAACATCAGTGTTGCATTTATTGATAATAACATTCAGGAAGAACTGTAGAAGGAAATAATTTATTTCAAGCTTAAAAAAGAGCAATAGTTGGATTTCCCAATTAACCCAGAGAAAAAATTAATTTTTTTTAAGAACTGTAACCAAACAAAAATCAAAAACTTCTGTAAAAGCAAAGACTTTTTCATTCAGTTTTAAAAATATGAAGTATTTCAAGTATAGTTTGTTAGTTCTTTCATTGCTGTGTTTTTTTGGTTTTGATTTGGTTATAAAAATTTCACAGTGTACCTCATTAGCACACAAAATTAGTATCTGTGAACAGAAGACATTTATATAAATTTCTTAAATCTATAATTCTGCTCTATATTTTTCTCATTTATTAAAAATTTCTATGATTATCTTAAAATTTTCATGTAATTTTTAGCATATGTATTAGAGATTTTCTGACCAAAAGAATAAGTAAACTCACTCTAAAAGTCTCAGGTTTCCTTATATTCAAAAATGTTTTAAGTTCTTTACCAAATTCTTAGAGAGGCCAGTTTCTATAATGAGTTGTCTCCATCATAACAAATAAGTAAATAAATAAAACAATATTTTTACATTATAAGAATGTACCTAATACTTGCCAACTGACAATTAGCTGACTTGTTCAAAATGGTCTTGGTGCCTTCTCCTTATATTGTGGAGAGAAAGCTGCCTACACAGAGTGTGAGTCATTTAATCCTAGAATTGATTTCTACTACCCAAATTGTGTTGCCTTTTAAAGATGTCACCACTGATCAAAAATCTTTTTTGCACAATTAATTTAGACTAGACATCTACTTCTAGATAGTTAAGATGAGAGCAATCTCCCACTGCACTAGAGTGGTCTGAATTAATCTTAACTAACTTAAATACTGTAAAAACCAGGATAAGTTTGCATCATGCTAAATCAATTAGCTTGCACTTAAATTTTAATGCATTAATTCCCTTAAAAGAAAGTGTCAAAATTCTTAATAGGTACAATGGGCAAACAAGGACTCCTGAAGTGCACAACTCTACAATTTAAGATCTAGTTTTCTGATCAGACCTTCAAAAGCATCCACCTTACTGCAATGAGAATTTATCCAGTTGAAAACACACCAAAGATGCTACACAGAACCCTGACATCAGCCTATGGTACCAATGTTTCTTACAGGTACTGGGTATCTCACAGGTCCATAAAGATGAATTAAATTTGTTTAAGTTGGTTCCTGGATGTCTAAGATTTAAGCATAAATCAAGCATGTGAATAAGTTGTGATGACTCTCTTCCTGCATTACAGCCTCTCTGTGCAGTATATGAATATATGTCTTCCTGACACATAATAAAATTATTTCAAAATTAAGGAGAGCCTGAAGTCTTGGATGATACTATTATTTTCACACAAGTTTTCTGATAATGTTTCTCACAAGTCTTACCTCCCTTCCCCAAGACTGCTTCTGTAGTGCTAGTACATATACTGAGATAGATACATAGATTCTAATCCAAAACATACTAGCAGGAGTGATATTTAGCTGAATAAGGCTAACGTAAACTGTGCAATTACTGTAGCTTATTCCCTTTGTATTAGACTTCTATGTCAGATTGACTTAAAATACCATTTATGGACTAGGCTTATGACTTGCAACAACCTCACTGGAGTATACAGAGAAAAAGATGGATCTTCTTGGAGATCACAGTGATATGATGAGAGGTGATAGACAAAAGTTCGATTATGGGAGAATGCAGTTAGCTGTTAGGAAACAAGTTTGAGGCCCTCAAACAGTAGAAGAGTTTTTCCAGAGAGAGACACTTGAAAGTTTTCAAGACTTATCTGAGCACAACCTGGGCAACCTGACATGATTCTGTTTGGAGCATGTGTTGAACTGAGATGTGGGAGTGCCTTTCTTTGTGAAATATGGTACTGAAGTTCCATGACTGTAATGTGTGTTGTGCTGAAGAGCAGTCAGCTCTCATTCTCTTTCTTTATTTAAAAACTTATGCTTTGGAGTCAATGTGCTTTCTCAACCTTATTAATTTTCTAATTGTGGTAAATAATCTTGTAATGTTAGCACCTAGCAAGTACAGATTAGAAATCACTCAAGTATTTTTATCTCTTTCTGATTTTTTCATATCCTTCTGAAGCATGGAAAATGTATTACCTACAGCCTTAATGACATTGTGATCCTCTGTCCAGTAACTTCACTAGATTTGTAATTACAGCAAAGAATTTATAATATCTGTCCCTGCCTGGCTTTGCATAGAAGACACATTGTGAAAACTTCATTTTTACATATAAATATTTTCTATTTTTCATGTAACAATACCTCGTCACTAATAGGATTAAATATAGAAATGTTGCTTTTCTTAGAGGCAACATTTTGGTAAAATGAGATTTTAGTCTAAATACAAATTGAAAAAAATTAATATTTTCAATCTTTAATGTACTCTTGGCCATTCTTCTTAATTATTTCCTCAAGTTTTGGAAAAAAATATTTTGCTACCTAATAGATTCTGTCAGCATAGGTTTTAAGAAAAATCTTAACTAATATGCTTATCATAAGTACTAAATTATTTCATGGGAGATGGAACTAATCAATACAGTGATGACACCACTCCAGAGATGTATAGAACTGTTGGCTCTATAAATAAAGAAATAGGCAGGGATTCAAAAACCATCTAGAACGATATCCTTATTTGACACAGGTAATATCTTTAATCAGAAGATGGGAAGGTTTGCTTCTATTAATTAATTGTCCTTTCCTTAATTAATTTTCTATTTGTGAACAAAGTTTTGAGGGCTAATGATGTGTGTGGTTGGTATAACACAAACTAAAATATTACCTGTACTTCATATTTTCATGTCCAGACATTGTTCACTTTCTGATCTTGTTTGGGCATCCTGTAACACACTCCTACTGAAAAATGTCCTCCTCTCTTATACTGACATTCAGATTTTCAGTCAGTCTCTTGTCCCATCCCCTATGGGAGCTTCCTACAGACAAGATGTTCCTCCCCACTGGCAGCAAATCCCTCTCCACCACTTTTCCTGCTTGTCATTCCTAGCAACCTTTGTTTGCTCACTACACCACTCCATTTTCACCAAGTCTTCATTCATCCAACAACATTGCAGTTGTGAAGCAACATGTGTTCCTCCCACTTGTTTCCAAGTCTGGGCACATTTTCATATGTATGCTTTACAAAGGTATTGCTCCACTCTGTTTCTGAGGTCTCTTCTGTTCCTGTTGCCACAGATCGTCAGTTTTCCATGTGTCCACCATTTCCACACTTGACTGTGGCTTGTAATCTCTATTCCTTTTTCTCCCTAGTTTAGAAATCTCTTCACCAAGATAGCAAGCTTGCTGGATCTTGCCTTTGGTGACTTTTGTCTTTCTTCAGGCTGCTGGGTGTTTTCTTTTTTTCTTCATCACTCACTTCAGTAAACTCATATAACAGTTTGAAGAAAATAAATAGCTTATCTTTTTCTCTTTTATAGCTCTTCAGTCCTTTTGTCATTTCATGCTCAAATCAGTCCCTTTAGAGAACTGCTAGCACTCCTTCAATAACATCATTGTTAAGGCATCTTTGCAAGGCAGAAATTGGTTATTCTCAGAAGGGATGAGCTTATTTTTTATTGTATTTGCATTTGAATAGAGGCAGCATTTGTTTAAAAAAACATATACTGCAAGGTCTGTGTTACCTTTTTTAGGATTTCAACTAAATGTTGAGATAGAAAGGCAACAGAGAAATGAGAGTCTCAAATGCTCCTGACAGCATAGCATGTCAGTTAGAAAATGGAAATGGCAACTTGATAGAGAGACACAGAGTCTTGGAACCTCAGCTATGATTAATAAGTTGTGTAGAGAGATTCTTCAACTTGTCCTGGAATTTTTTTTTTTTTTTTCATCACAAATCTTTTAATATACTAAAAATGATATTCTACTCCTTTCTTTTCTATTATGCAAGAGAAAAGTAATTAGAAGAAGACAACTGGATCATCAAATGATATATAAGAAACACCTATGTCAATAGTACAATGTGATCATTGCTCTCTTGGACCTTCTGAGCCACCTACTAGATTATACAGGGAAGAATAAGATGAGTAATATCTTCCATAATATCTTTTCTTTTTTTGAAGAAAGACAATTTTAGTTTGAACATAAACAATATCTATAAACACATTGATGTAAGTTTTACTCAATAGTGGATACAGTATTAGGGAAATTATACTTAAAGGGTAAGTCACCACAAATACATCTCTGTTTAATTTAAAAATTCTTAAGTCAGTGGCAGATAGAACTGTGGCAGCAAATCATATGTGAGCATTACACTGAGCAGGATTGAATATCAACATGAAGCAGATTTAATTTCCTCTGATGTCTTTGATGCTTGCATTGTTGACAGTCATACACTTCTTCAAAGTCTGTTAAGTAACTCCACTGAAGTAAAGGCAACACCAAAAAAAAAAAAAAACAACAAAAGAGGAAAGAAGTTTGTAATTTAGTGGTTTCCAATGGTCTACATAGAAGTATAGAAATTCCTTGAGGGTGCTCTATTAAAACAGCATATTCCATTATTTATAATTCAAAAAGAGGTAATTAATAATATCTTATACAGTTTCTATATTTTCCAGTTGGATAATTCTATCAAAGTATTCAAATTAGAGCTGTTTATAGGACAGATTGGAGAGAAAAAAAAAAAAAGATAGAGAAAAAGTAGACAGAAGAAGGCTGAAAGGAAGGCCAAAGAGTTTGGACAAAATAATTTGATGCTTCTTTCCATGTAGATCTCAAATAAGGAGAGCATATCATAATCTGACATAATAAAGCCATCCTGAGAGAAAACTTGGCCAAGGATTAAGAAATGCTGGCAGCGAGCATAAATGTAGCCAGGACACTAAAGTCACACTGGACAAGTACTAGGACCATGCATTTGTCCTTGGACTTTTTGCAAAATCAGCTTTGCTTTCCGCCATGGTTAGGGCTGTGGTAAACATGGGCCCATCCTTAGGAGAAGTATCTGCCCAAACGAGTGTCCTTGCCTTGGAAGCTGCCAACAGGGATAGGTGTGTGGGAACACGACTGTCCTGGCCTGGCTGGATGTCACAATGTCACAACAAATGAGGCATTTGCTATGTGCTGTGAGGGAAGGCGTTAAAACCACTGAGAACCTTGACCTATCTCTGGTACTTTGGTGGCACAGCTGTCCCCATGGCAGCAGGAGACAGTCTGTGCACCACTGCTGCTAAAGGAACATTATTAAAAAACTCTGTCTGCAACTCAAGCACTGATGTTCATGTCAAAAACTGTACCAATCAGTAACAAAGATAATTCCAAAAGTGAAGTGTTTTGAATTGCAGAAAGGCGAACTATAAGTAATTAAATACACCTGTTATCTGAGCTCCAAAGCTTTAGAGAAAATGAGATGGAAAATTTAGTTTTTCATGAGAAAATAAAGCAGAATACAGCAGAATACAGGAAATCAGTTTACTTGCTCAACTGGATGGTTTAAAATAAATGTTGGGTTGCTTGTAGGTGGCATCTTATTGTCTTACTTAAATATTTTATGAATACATGCTTTCTCATTAACTAATATACAAAATAAAATGAATTCTAATATATAAAATAAAATAAATTCTACCATTAAGTAGGTGCAAAATTAGCCTTCAAACTTATTGACATTGGAATAAAAGTTGCTATTAAAGAATTATTTACAAAGAACAGAACATTACACAATTAAAAAAAAAAAAGCTGTATTCATCCACTGAAAGGCAAATAGACAAGTATATATTAACAAAATATCACATATATTTTAAAAATTTATAGTCCTTGAATTAAAACAAATAAAGTTATAACTTTAATTTTCTTAGTCAAAACAGAACAAACTGGATAAAGAGGTTTTATTTATCTCATAAATGTACAGAAAATTTAGAGTATCCCCAAAAATATCTTCTAAGAGCTCAGAAAGTTAATAGCAAGCTCTTCTTCTATTAAAAAAAAACCCAACCAACTCAACCAACACACCATCAACAACAAAAAAAACCCCAAAAAACCAAAAACCCACATAACCAAACCAAACAAACAACACAACCCCCCAAACAAACCAAAAAACCCAACTAATCAACCGACAAACAAAAAACACACACAAACCCCCCCCAAAAAAAATCATAGAAGTCTTACTTAAAACACATTCGCTTGATTTTCAAAAGAATGAAGGTAACTGAGAAAAGGATAAAATTAAAAGTACTTGTAAATGAGTCATATTGAAGATGTTTCAAGCAACCTACAAAGTTAGCCTGAAAAGACATAAATATTTTATCATACCTAATGAAGAAAAATATAGCAATTTGTGTCCAGTATAATCATGCCAATAAAGTTGGATCTAATTATTACTGACCTACCTTGAACTCTTCCTGTTTCTGCAGCTGTTAAGAACCAAGGATGAATGTGAAGAATGGGTATATTCTAACTATCAAGATTAACAATGCTAGATGTACAAAGAACTTTTTGTATACCAGAAGTAATGAGACTATCCACTGACAAAAAAAAGACCTTGAGTTTTCAACCTGTGAAGTTACGTATTGTTAATTACAAAATCAAAAGCTGTTTTTTTAATTTGTCTTAATTACAGTAAGT
Organism: Cinnycerthia olivascens; assembly: GCA_035048155.1. Lineage (NCBI taxonomy): Eukaryota > Metazoa > Chordata > Aves > Passeriformes > Certhiidae > Cinnycerthia > Cinnycerthia olivascens. The sequence continues at coordinate 68,361,156 of JAWWMU010000001.1, read as the reverse complement.
TAAATCTTCCTTTCTTTCATTTTACTGCCTTTTTTCTCTCTTTATAGATTCAGGCTGATTTCTGTTTGCTTGCTTGGGAAGCTTGTGCACATATGTGTGTATGTGCACAGCATACCTCTAGACCTCCTGTGCTAATCCTAAGAGCACTAATTATACGAAATTCTTATCTGGCTAACACACACTGAGAACATTTGTCTTTTGGATTAGCAGTGCTGTAATACAGATAAGCAGAAGCTCTTCCAAGAATCACTGACTTCCATATTTTAATACCATTTTAATCTATTGTTTCCCAGTTATGCTAGAAGGATCCTTTCTGAAGCAGGAAAAGAGTTCAGGAAAGCGACTGACACTGACAGAGGTTTAAGGTTGTCCTGAAGATGATCTGAAATTTGTTTGGGGTTTCTTGGTGGTTTGATATTTTTGTTTTTAATAAAGAAATGTATTGTTAATGATTAGGGGACAGCAAATTGTTTAGACCTAGATTTACTGACTAAAGATTTTTGAATGACTTTGTGAATGTGGATTTTCATGACTGCACACATTGGTATTTTATCATATTTCTCAGTACAGGGGGAAACTTAAGAGCTGACAAAGAAAAAAACTCCAAGTATAGCCAACATTTTTCATTTGCTTTCACCTCTTTCTTATTTACAGGTTTATTCTGTACATGACATTAGGCTTACAACCTATTCCTGTCATCACAAGTGTTCACATATTAACAAATCTTTATAAATACTATATGTAAACATCTTGATTCTGACTTTGCAGAGTAAATAATGAAGGGAAAGAAGATCTGTGAGAGCTATGAGAGTATTTTTTCTTGGAATATGGAGGAGGAGGAAGAGGAAATCCAAATTCATATTTAAGTACATTGTCTAGTCTGAAAAGGCATCCAAAGCAGGAGTTTGCTGTCCTGACTTTAATTACTGGCAATTCAAAAGTCCTTGTTGAAACAGATATTGCAGAAGGTTAAGCTTCTGAGAAAAAAAAAAAAAAAATAGAAAAAGAAATGAGTGCTGCCAAATGTTGTACAGAGAAACAGACTGGCAATAATGTATTGTAGTATAAAAATATCCATCAAAACAAAACCTGAAACATGAAGGTTTGATGTCCTTGATTATAAATTTCCATTCAGTTTTCTCTTAAAATAAATTAGGGCAAAAGAATGCATCAAGTAATGTTTTCCATGCATTACCTGCGTGTTAGAGAAATACACTTTTTTTCCTCTTCTTTTTTTTTAAAAATATAAATATCTGTAGACTGAACCAAGGTGTTTTGTACTCTTAATGACTTCATCACTAAATGTTTTCTACACTTCAAGGAGAAAACACTGCTATGCTTTGGGGTGGTTTTTGTTTGTTTTGTTCTTTTGCTGTTTCTACTCAACTTTATTATACTGTATTATACTTGAGTCCATTTAATCTCAGCATTTGCATCTGGTTAAGCATAAGAATTCAAGTGGAACTTAGTAATTCTCTCTCGGTGGTGGAGAAGTTTAATTAAAGCTAATTGGATCTATTTATATCAGAATCCAGTTTAATCTTTAAAATGTAGTTTATATTATTTTTATTCATTTAGAAACACAAATTGCTTCATTACTGCAGCTGCACAATTGTACTTTAGAGATACATAATGACTTTGAAATATTCATACTTCAAAAGACACTGCAATTTCAGAGACCATCTCCAGGTTTTTAAAATATTCACATATTTTTTAAGGTAACTTGTCTTTTGCTTATAATACCTTAAAAACACCTAATGTTTTCCTGTTTTATCTTACTAGTGTTTGTTTTTGTTTTTCCTCAAAAACTTGGGCCAGGATCTAGACCCACAAATGATCATAATTCATAAAAATGTTTCAGCATGTAGGATAAGTATGAAATTCTCAATATATAATAAATGATAATTTCCAACATATTATAAATTAGTGATTTTGTAATTTTATCCAGATGTAGCTCTAATATAGTTTGTGTGTTTGTTATTATTTTTTGTTACTTTTAAATTTTTTAATCCTAGTAAAGTCTAAAATCATATGCTGCAAGCCAAAACAATATTTTGGGTTTATATATAAAATAACTAATGATGAGTTAAACTATAATCCTTATATCACTAACATCTTCAATATTCTCTTCCTGATTTAAAATTGGTCTCAATCTGATCATGTGAGGATCCCAGTTCAAATCCCTTGTTAATAAAGCACACAGGAATGTTTAAGAATAACTGTAGCACAAACACCAGAAAATCTAATCTCAGGGTAAACAGTTTTCTGACTTTTCTAAGTCAGTTAATACAATAATATCAGTGGAGGGATTGTTATTAATTTTTATTTCTATATTTGGAGTTGGAAGTATTTTTCTTCATTGAGAATTTTCCCTGAGTACAATATAATGTAGTCTTTAAAGTATCACACTAAAATATATTAGCCTAAAACTTTTCTTATAAAAGGAGTAATGCTGCAGACATAAGTGTAAAAAGTTTGAAGATTATTGTCGAAGCAAGACAAAGCTTATAGACAGAGGTAATATTCTGTATTCAACCAGAAAAAACGACCTGGAAAAATTATACGCACTTCTGGTCACAGAAAATTTTCATAAAAGATGGAAAGGAGACATTTTGAAGATTTCACATTGTAGCGTTTGCTGTCTAATGTTAAGTACATTTCTGAATGCATATTTGGGACTGAAGAACACAAGGAGGACTTTACTCTTGTTTCTGATATTGTTTTTGTCACTACATTCCTTCTGCTGTCTTGTGTAAGCTGGCATGAGAAGGTCAACACATGCCATTTTCTTACTTTATTTTTCTGTGGATCTATAAAAGGCCAAGACTACCTTAGATTGTCACAACTACAGAAGCAATTTCTCTTTCTAGCTTCCAGATCTGCAATTAAAAGTGAGAAATGAGGACAACTTTATCTTAGCATAGTGGCATTTAGTACTTTGGCACCTGACAGTAGCCATTCCAGATGTTTCAAAGACCACTCCTCTACTGGCAATAATATGAAGGATGGGGCAGGACCAGAAGATGGGAGGAGACACAGCCAGGACAGCTGACCCCAAGTGACCAAAGTGATATCACAGACCATGTGGTGTTATGGTCAGCAATGACTTCTGCAAAGCTGGGAGGAAGAAGAAGGAAGGGATGTTTGGAATAGTGGTATTTGTCTCCCCAAATAACCATTTCACATGATGGAGCCCTGCTTTCCTGGCGATGTCTGAACACTTGCCTGTCCATGGGAAGTGGTGAATGAATTCCTTGTTTGCCTTGCCTGAGTACACAGCTTTTGCTTTTGCTATTAAAATTCTTTGTCTTAACTGACAATTTTTCTACTTTTACTCTCTCAATTCTCTTCTCCATCTCACCAGGGAGGTAAGCCAGAGGCAGGGGTTTAGTGGGGCTTAAATCACAACAGCTTCCGAGTACGGACCAAGCAAGAGGTAGATTACAATTTAGCACTGACTACTGATTCATAAGTGAAACAGAGAATGGATTTTGAAGAACAATTATTCTCTGAGGGAAAAAACAAACAACCAAAAAAAAAAAAAATCCCAAAGAACAGAAAATTCGCCTGCTGCTTTATCCAAAGCTCATTCTAGTTTTTTATCTTTCTCTGACAGAAGCCAACAGCAAGATGAGTATATAATATATCCTGGAATACTTTCCCAGCGTTTTTATTTTATAGTACACAAATATTTTCTGAGACAGACCTGGTCTCCAGATATTACTGCCCTGGGTTCATATTTAACCCATTAAATTATCTGATCAGTTGTAAAACTCAGTGAAAAAAATTCAGCAGACATAGCATTTTGTAGCTATGATTTCTATAGCTTTCCAGTGTTTTGCTGGTTCTTACGGTGGTTAATTGTACACTCAGATCTTCACAGAGATTATGAGAACTAGAGTATATTTGCAAGAAGGAGTTTTGTGGTAATGTTTCTACCATGGAAGAAAAAATAAAAGAAAAAAAAATGCAAGAAATTAAGATAAGTTCTCTTTTCCTTCTCCTATAATAAAATCCCAAAAGAAAATTTCAAGATCTTCAGTAAATTTTTAATATTTAAATTTTTTTTCAATTTAGCACATATTTTCAAAAATATTAAAAGAATTTTAGACAGACTTGTCTGCTATTTTTAGATTTTTTCCTGGTATTTCTGCAGATGGTATTGTTACATCCTTTCACAGTTTATATGTGATGTGTAACATATAATGTGGCTTTTACTTATTTTTATAATTTTGTTTTTTTAATTTTTGTCATTTTAAAATTTTGTCATTCATTCTACCCCAGACATTTCTGAGAAAAGGTGAGGTATTTAATAAAGATTTGAGTGATATTTCTATGTATGATGTATTTATTGAATTGAACATTATTATGTAGACCTCAGCCTTCTTCCCTAATTGCTTCTCCTTCATTTTTTTGCATGTGTTCTGGAATCATCTTCAGAACCTCCTTTATATGTAAAGTATATTATGCTGTGCTTTATATGCATCTCATCTGTAATATATCCATATTGTATAATAAAGAAAAGTTTTAAGCATGGCTTAGAAAATGGAAAGATATTAGGCTTTTTTTTTTTTTTTTTCTTCTCTTTAAAATTGCTTAGTCATTTACAGAATTGCTTCTGACTGGTGAAATACAAAGAATAATTTATCTCACTTCAGACCACCAAGCAATAAAATTTATTTAAGCAGAGAGGTAGGCAAAAAAGCAGAGAGAAGTCCCTTTTTATCTATTAATGCATTTGTTTATAAATTATGTTGCAACTGCACTGTTAGATGTATAAAATCAGGCAGGGTCTCCTTCCTTTGGTTTTGCCTGGGACAAAACTGAAGACTTTTTTTTAACCTCAAGTACTTGCCCTGGGTCATTTTTTGTAACAGATTACATTCAGATTGTGCTGAAAGGTAGTTGCAACAGAAAATTCCCTTGGGATTGAGTACAAGGAGTAAGGTTATTCTTAATAAAGGATTCCAGTACTTTGTTTTCTACTCACTTTTCTAATCGAACCCAACCAGTCTTCTAATGCACAATCACCTCATAGTTTGAGTGTGCCTGTAACTTGGTCTTCAATGTCTATTGCAAGAAATAAATGAAGATCTCATCAAAAAATGTTAAACCCAAATTTAAGCAATGGTAAACTCTGGGTTACAGCCACACAGGTGTATTGGGCAGAGATTGGGGCAGCCATAATCCAGCTATATTTAAATTAGAGTGCAAGTTGTCAGTCTAGCTTTAGATTTCAGAAATAGGTATTTTTTCATATGTTTTTATTTATGAAGTGTCTTAACATTATTTACACACTTTTAGCAACTGCTTTGAAGAAAATTTCAATCAGATGAGATAGACATTAATGATAATCTTTTTATTAAATAAATAAAAAGACAAAAGACAGAAGAACAAAAGGACAAAAGGACAAAAGAAAAGTAAGATTCTATAAAGAGATTTCTGTAAACAGTCTGCAAAATTATTGATTTCTTTGATTTTTTCACTGTTTATCTGTTACATTTCATTATGTAAATTTCTCTTATTTGGAAATTGCTTTCTAAAGAAAATTGAGAAACTTCAGGGGTTTTATGCGAACCAATTTTTAACAACGAGGACTGAGTTCATGTACTTGATGGACCCATTTATACAATTTTTTCATTCCTTGATTTGAAAGTACATTAGAAAGTAATGTAAGAGGAAAAAAATAAAGTGTCAGCTTCACTTTAATACTAGCCTTCATAACCCTTTTTCATCTAAGGCACTGTTTGAAATTCTACCTTACACAAAATTGACAATCTGTTATTGCGGTCTTTCAAGGCAACAACTTTGCACAAATCATTTCGATACTCTGACAGATAAGCTTGCATTCCTAATAAGACAGAGTTGCAGCAAGCTGTTTCACAATAATGAAAATTACACTAAACGATGTATTTCTGTATTTTAATGTGCCTTAATTGTCATTTCCCCATCTGACTCTCTTCCCATAGAGACACTGGGAAGCACTGAAGAGGCTAAAGCTGATGACAAAGAAAATACTGAGAACCAAATACAGTCTAGCTGCAAAATTTCCACTAAAGTTTTGCTTCTTCTAACAAAAGAACAAAGTGCCATAGCATTACAGGATGATTTGATGGCTGTCACAGAAGTGATGTTCTTTTATTAGGAACAGATTCAGACTAAAGTAAAGCTCAATGACGTCAGAAACAGAAAAAAAAAAAAAAAGGAAATGTTCAGAACATCTTAAAAAGATCAAGGGTTGCAGTTATGGTAGAAGGCTTTTCACTTTCCCCTCTATTTCCAGCACATTCTTCTAAACCAAATAGAATAATTGATTTAAAATATTTGTTTTCTTAATTGATACTCCTAACAATTGTCTTTCTTAAGCTTATTATGGTACACTGATATACAATTATGCTTATTTTATGACATGATTTAATTTCTTATATTATTCTTTCAACATCATTTGTGATCAATAATGTTGTTTGGTTTTTTCCTCCAGATATTTGGCATTTACTTTCCTTTCCTCAGGGTAAGGCTGGTCATAGTTTTCAGGTGCACAGGAAAATTTCCTAATTAGAGTCAATTATTAATCTATTCCATTGCTTTCATTTAGGCTACCCCCAGAAAAAGGTGGGAACTTCACATGAATTCTGAGATCAGAGCATGGCATTCTGCTCTTGAAACAACAGTATCTTAGAGTTGTTCTTACCTAAGCAGCATACCTCCAGGCACCAGCAATTCCCTGGCAAAAATAAATAGCATAAGCCAGTCTTTTTGTTTCCCATGGCAACTATATTCTCTCAGAAATCTACCAGTGCTTTTATGAGACTCTGCCTCTCTCTATATATAAAAACATAGGATATGTGTATTTTATATTATAAGCATAGTTATATGGACTACTCCAAATTCAACATTTTGTTTTTATCTTCAAGGTGTAAGAATAAGTAAATTTTCATGTTTAGTGGGAACCAAAACAGTGGATCTTCTCTTTACATCTTAAAGAATCAATAAGGCTGGAGTAGTTATCTTGTAGAATAGCATTTCATGAAATATTTTAAAAGCAGAAAGCATTTTTCTGCAGCTTTCTTTGAACAGTACCGAATGAGGCTGTTTAATTTTTCATTCTCAAAAAAATCCTTTACAAAGCAATACAATTTAAAATAATTTTTTTTGTAGTTCAAATGTAGACTGAATTGTTACCTGCAAGGAAAAAAGAAAAAAAGAAAAAAAAAAAAAAAAAGAAGGCATATGCAAAATCTGAGTTAAAAATAACACTGAAGATGAGGAATTGCTGCCATGGTGTACCACACCTATGAATTCAATTAAGGCAAAGTACAAGATTTAGTTTTAAGCAGCAACTGGAACTACTTACTTTTCAAGAATGACAGACTCATGCACCAGAATACGCCAGGGAATTAACCAAGAAACTTTGAAGGAAAGGACCTAGGAGTCAGCTTGAATATGGGTGTTGTGGGTTAGCCCCAGTCGGCAGCCAAGCAAGACACAGCTTCTTGCTCGCTCCCCCACACTGTGGGATACGCGGGAGAGAAAATCAGAAGCGTAAAAATGAAAAATCTTGTGTGTTGAGAGAGTGCAATAGGTAAGGCAAAAGCCACACGCACAAAGCAGAATAATAGTTGTTTCCTTCACTATCTCCATCATTTTTGTACCTAAAAAACCTGATCTGAGAGGGTGTAGTAAAGAGGAATCTGTTTTCATCCTGATACTGAGTGGTTTGATGAAGGAAGGCTTACAAAACAGTGGTTTTATAGCACCTTCTGCCTCATTTAAGCACTCAGTTTCTTATTTCTTTTTGTATTTTGAACTTGTAAATATTTTCAGTGTCACACATCAGGTTCTAAAATAAATTTCCTCTTTCAATCAATGATAGAACAATTTGTCTTATGCATACAGGAACATACAGGAACATACAGGAAGGCAGTTTAAATATCTTCTTGTTTGGGAGACCTCTAATAAGTTAATCAACCCCAAAAGAATAATTTTCTTAGAAAAAGAGAAGAGTCTTTGTATTTTCTTTTTCATTTCAGAAACTCCAATAGCAGAATTCTGACTAAATTATCTCTCTAAAGATCATTGAGTATTCCCACACTGACACAAAATTTGTATTTGTCCACAGAGTGCTCTTTGTGCCAGAGCTGTCTGTATCATATCTAACAGCTCTGTGTTAACCAAGGTTGGACTCACTTTGGACTCAGCAATACCTATCACAGTCTGTTTGACTCTAGAGTTTTATGGATGTCTCAGTTTCTATGGTGAATCTGGGCATAAAAGCACAGAAATTGTGTATCAGAAAGCCAAAATCAGATTATGTGATGTAAATCTTTATTTCTCAGGGCTAACTTCATTTCCAAACAGTGGAGTATGGGAAAATTGGGGTGACTCATTGTGTTTAAGTGCCAATGTTAAGCAGGAAGAAAGCCAAGTTGAAGCCTGTATCACTTTAGACAAACTTAAGAATTGACACATAAGAAGCCTGCCCTTGCAGTATTTATTAAAGGGGAGTCAGAAACAATGTGTTTTCTAGAACATTTGCTAAGATATATGGAATATCTAAACTTCAAATCAGTTATTCAGGTTCAGAAATATCTTTGCCGTAAAGGTATTCCCTAGGGCTGAAATCTTGATTCATTTGTATAGAAGAGCAAAAACCTTTTCTGAGATACTTCCGCAGGTAAGTTGCAAGCAAGTGCAGCTGCTCCCCTGCTATGAGATAAGAGAAAAGACTGCATAGTGTTGATGATACAGAGTACGTTACATGGGGGAAACATTATCTTTAGCTTTCTCATCAGTAACCTCACCCACCTCTGTTTTCCAATTGTGTAAAAAGATTTCAGGTTCACTTTTCTATAATATAATTTGTCCTTTATTGGTTTTATTCATTTTTGCAGTCACAAAATTCTATGAGGATCTCTGTAATTTAACATAATTTCCAAATTAAGACATTTAGAATTTCAAACAATTCCTAGTCCATTTTCTCAGAGACAACAAAGAGGGAAGAGACAAGCACACGTACATTTATTGCTTATTACTGTGCTTATGTTTGATTTCATAATAACCAAATACTGAAATCTTGGTGGGTTGCTGTCTTCATGGATGCAACAGATCTCTGCTTTAGCTGTATATATCATGGATATATTATTTCCTTTGTTCAAATAGCTAAAAAGTACTTAGTTTTACTTCAAAGTGGATTTTGAATGTAGAGATTTTGCAAATGTTTTAAAATAAGAATTTAGTAAAGAGCACTTTGTGAGCTATTATATTCAAGAACTATGTAGTCATTAAATGTGCTTGAGAGAAATATGTCAATACACCAGTACAAGGAGTATTAAAGTAGCT
>JAWWMU010000001.1:68325817-68347621 GCA_035048155.1 Cinnycerthia olivascens | reverse complement strand
CCTCTCCTCTCCTCTCCTCTCCTCTCCTCTCCTCTCCTCTCTGATGAAAACCATTAATTATATAGGTGGCTACTTCATTTAAAGGAGATTTCTATTTATTGAGAGGAAAGAGAGAGTTTGGAAGAACTAGCTGAAAGTATAGAAGGAAACACTAAGTCAGCTTTTGTACTCATATTTTATGAGAACTCTAGGCAAATACCTAGATCCATATGCAGCTATCTTTATTGGTAAGTTATATCCATAATGTCAGTAAAGTTCAGAGACCTAATACTTATCTTTTTCATATAAAATGAAGTGGATAGACTAGGATGGATTGAAATAAATCAACTCCAGAGCAATCAGTCTTCTTCTCAGTAAAAATTCTCAGTCAGGAAGTTACAATTTCAAAATTAACACAATTTGATACAAGAGCTTCTGAAACCTTCTATAATACTTCCTTAGGGAAGAAATACATCTTAGAAATATTTCTAAGTGAATGATTGGACTAGATGATCAGTTTATTCTGTGATTTCTTTATGGTCTTCAATCCTAATTTTTTCTTAAATTTTCCATAATGGCAAGACTTTTGTTATGAAAGTGAGTGACGACAAGATATCTTCTGAATTAAGGATGTAATTTGCATAAAGATTTTTCTCATTCTTTGTTAAAAGCGTGAATTAAAGGGGTTAAGAAAACAAGATTATTCAGAAGTTCATGAGTGCAACATCAAAGGTAATCATATAACAAACTGCTGGAAAAATCCCAGCCTCTGAGTACTTTCTGTAGGGTGACCCAGCAGACAGATTAGAAACTCATGTACACTGTTGCTACAGTTATAGGCCTTCAGAAATTTCACTCATTTCTTAATGCAATCATAAAATAATATGAGAAACAAAGAAATGAAAGCATACTGTGATGTTAGAGGAATGTCAAATGAAAGGAATGGTTAAACCTGTGGTAAGCTTAACTTTGAGCTTTGCCTTTGTTATTTATTGATCATATTTTTACATTTCTTCCTCATAATTCTTCTGCATTCTTATTAAACCAGAAACTATTAGTAACAGTATCAGTGAATAGTCAGTTGTTGTCACTATTGGCATTTAATCTTCACATACCAACAGTGGCAATAAACTGTAATAGTAATATCAATATTGTTTAAACATTCACTGTCATGGAGACTGGAAGGAACCTCTGAGGACTCTCAACAGGTCCAACATATTCCTGAAAACAAGTTAAAACTAATTCAGGTCTGGCCTTATCCAGTTGAGCTCTGAATGTGTCCAAGAATAGAAATAACACAGTCGCTCTTGGCAACTCCTTTCAGTGTTTCACCACAATATTTTCTGGAATAATCAAAAAAAAGAATAACTATACATACATACGCTAAAATAAATTTGGGTAGTTCTGACAGTATTCTTTTGCAAAAAAATGAGAGATATGTGGAGTTAGAATTTCACCAAGATAAATGAAAGGTGTTTTTCAACTATTTTTTGTTCAGTAATATAAACTGAAGACCTCAAGGAACTATTTCAATCAGGAGAAGTTACATTACAAAATTAAATACTTAATGGTAATTTTGCTATAAGTACTACAATATCAAAATATCATTTGACTAGATGAACAATTACACTGGAACACTTGATTATTCTTTCTTGATAATAGTTTGGTCTATTCATGTTAAAATAGTAGTTAATGATTTTTAGTTAGGTATCTTGTTGCACTGTGAAATATAAACATTTCTTTCTGTGAGAAAAACAGTGTGCAAGTTTGGGCATTTTTACAGACAGAAAAAAGGAGAAGATAAAATAAACAAGTTCAAGCTACAAACGTGAAAGAACTTTTAACTTACTGTTTTGCAATTACATCCATTGCATTTCATGCATTTTTACGACACATTTGGTTAATACATTATTTGAACTATTTTTAGTCCTCTTCACTGAGGTTGAACAACGTCAAAGAAGGTAACAATAATAATAGAGTGTCTCAGTGATTCAAAGCAGGATATTACCCTGTAATCTCAGTTCATTAATCGTGCCGATAGTGATGTGTAAACTACAGTGTTTTCTCTGTCATTTTCCTATGCCTATCGCTTTCCTATTCTATAAGGGCAAGAAAAGTAAATAACTATCCTGTCATTATTGTTCCATTTTAAAACAAAAGTAAAGAAAAAAAATCTGACCCAAAATAAATAAAATTATGCTGGCACAAAGCAGGATAAAATAATCTTCAGAAGTTTGCAAAGGACTTTAGCAAATTTATTTGCTAAAATAAATTTATCTATTCTTCTTTCTTTTTTGAATCCTTTAAATTTTTGCCTTTCTTTTCTGTTTAGAATGAAGCAATTACATAATCTATCTTTCATATCTGCCAAACAATTCAATATGATGTCTTCATAAATTACGTAGTATTTTAAACTTCAAAGAATCACTGTAGTATTTCAAGCATGGGAAACCTACACTGTTTTATCATAGACAGAGCTGTACTTGGAAACCCATCACAAAAGCCAATATTGTGCCTTCAAGTTCTCAGTTGAAAAAATCTCACAACTCATATATTCATAGAGGAATTAACAAAATAACCAGCAAAATGCATGAGGTTCTCATAAAATGAAGTAAGGTGAGAAAAAAAAATATTCCTCACAAGCTTTTTGAGTCAGTAAAATCCATTACTTGTATGCATGTAAACACATAATCATTGAATGTTTTGTGATCTGTTCCATTGATTTACCTGACTTTCCTGTAGAACAAATAAACTACAAGATAGTACAGAATAATATACTAGGAAATATAAAGTGGGGTTAGGTGCAGATCCTTAACATTTGGTAGGCTATTTCTGCACATGACAATATGACTTTTTTATACCAAAGTCACATTCAACATGATGGTCAATCATCTAGTGCTGCTTAAATGAAATCCTGACCCCTTTGAACTAAACTAACAAATAATGTTGTGGCTGACACAGAAAGCAGCAATAAACTTAAGATAAAATGTACGAGATTACTGCATTAAAATAAATTAAGAAACTGAAATCCAAAAGGATAATTTCTATGTTGATAAAGTATGTCTTTCATTAATTCCTAACAGTGCAATTTAAAACATTTATAGTGATAATGGTGGAACTCTGAGCTTGAGGTCCTAGAGGCAAAAGAAATTAAAAAGTATTTGAAGCTTCATTTTGTAGCAGAAATAAAATCAGCTTAGTGTCTATGTAATTCATCCCATTAAACTTACATAGAAAAAGAAAGATTTCCAAGGTGATCTTATTAAGAATTTTGGTTTAACTCTTTATTTTTAATTGAGACAATTGTATTTGGTGGATAAATAAAAATTCCAAATAAGAGTTAAACCTCCGTGCAAAACAGTAGTTGTCAAGCCATTGGTGTAACAGGTTCTTAGTCAACTGCTGCTCTCATCTGTTTAGAACATCTGGTCTATGTTCCTGATACCTGCATGCCAATTTAAAAAATATTTGAGGGTCAAATAATATTCTTATAATACAACTATATGTTTCAATTACTTACAAATAGGATTTAAGAGCATTGTGTTTTGGTGTGTCACAGCAATGTTTTCATCATTCATTTCACACATGCTCACAGACTGAAGATTTGAAAATTAGCACAGAGTTCCTCTGGCCCTTAGAGTTGATTTTGCCCTTTGGTAGGGACTACAGTTTCTTTTCCTTCTTGAAATTCCAGATATTTTCTGTGTAGGAAAGAATTAACTGATTTTATCCCAGACTTATTGGGAGGGAATGTTCTACCAATTTTTCTCGAAAACCAAATTCTTCAATTCCAATTTTTTACAGAAATTTACCATAAGAAGTTCTGAGTTTGTTTTTATTCTGTTCATAGAGAATGAAGCTGCTATGCATAATAAGGGCAAATTAATCTGGAATGTTTCCTGAAGAGAGTTAAACTGGCACATACCACAAACCTGCTTTAAGACACTGTCCCTTTTTCATTTTTCTTTCTATTAATTCTTCTTTTAATATCCGTTCTTCCATGTTGGACAATAACAAATGGCATATTATCTAATTATTTTTGTAATTTCCTACTAACAGAGATTGTAAATCTGACTGGTGCATGCAAAATAAAATATCCAGCATACCCATCAAATATTGTGTGCCTTGATCTACAGTCACTGCTTCATCAAGATGCTTTAAGGTATGAGAGAGAGCTACAAAGGCTGCCAAATATGATGAAGGACCTACAGACACATACACTCATCTAGAAGAGCAATACATAGTTAAATATATTGCATAACTTAGGGAATATTAAAGCACATTAGATGTTTATTGTTAGGTAGATGAGTTCCACCCTTAATGTGGAGGAAGCTGAATTACTTTCAGCAATTAAACTCATTATGTACTTTATTTTATTCAGTCTTGAAACTGCTGACACGGTCTCTTCAAAATCTGTAAGAAATAAAAATGTAAAGCAAGAGTCACAATATGACTGAAGAGGATACAGCACTGAGGATGAATAGCTTACATTGTAAAATTAAAGTAGTACTCCTAATGATGAACTATAGGTCTTTTTTTATTGCTAAAAAAATATTGGCCAAGTGTTGAAATCATTCCACACAGGGCTATTATCTACAACACCACAGGAACAATAGAAGTTTCATGGTGGTGAGATCCTAATACATATAAATAAATCTAATATGAAAAACATGACAAATTAGATTACACTTTTTTCCTTTCAAATATCAGACAGAAGAATAAGCTGGAATGAGGCCTGCCTCCCAGTCCTTTCCAAAATCTTATTAAAAGTAAATAAAATTTATTGTATATAGCAGGTGCCTGCTACCCATTTTGTATTGTAAGTCTTAAACTGAATGCTATGAAAATAAAATGAGACAGTTTCAAATTTTAGGATGGACATTAGACTGACAAGTTTGGTAACAGAATTGCACAAACCATTGCTATCTAAAGCTTTTAGCAGCAGGAGTACTTTTATATAAGATGGTATTGCTACTTTAATAATCAAAGTGCTTCTGGGTACACAATGTTAAATGCTAATAATTATGGCACATTTATTTTTTCTGAAGGCTATGTTTTGAGAGTTAGGTTGTGAAAGTGAAAATATACTAATCCAGAAAGGGAGATAAATACTTTGTTAAAAATGCAGCAGTGGCAATAGAACTCTCCTGGAGATTTATTTGTGACCAGAAGGGGCGTAATTCAGTTGGCAAAAAGACAAAATAATATTCTAGATATGGTGTTAAATGGTACATTGAAAGGTACCAATAAAAGAAAAGTATATTCTGATGTGAATGAGAGCAGAAATCAACATCAGCTTTGCATGAAGGTAAAAATAAATCAGTTTCATTACAAGAAGGTTACCAGAACTATGTCTACAGTTAACTGCACATGTTGTGTACACAGGAACCTTGTGAAGCCTGGTTTCCCATAGCCGTGTTTCTGAATGACTGGGATCTGCATGTGATGGTGAGAATTTGCAGGCTATTGTTGAAGAATGTTCTAAAACCAAGACATTTTTCATTCTTAAGGAGATGTCTAGTGTTAATTAATGTGTGCACTTACATTATGCTCAGAAACTTAATAATTAGATATATGAGATTTTTACCAAACTCTCAGTAGATGTCATGTGATTGGAGAGCATGTGGAGACATATGTGCTGATGTTTCTAGTTTCTCGCAAAAGCAAGAGTTAAGAAGAAAAAAAAAAAAAAGAGTGAATTTGCATCCCTAGAGTGTATTTTAGTCATAAGTTTTATAATGAAAAAACATGAGGAAGTTCTTTAGTAAAAAATAAGTGAATGTTCTAATTAAATACTTGTTTCTAACTGGAAAATTAACACCTATTCTGTAATTAAGCAATAACTAAAAAGTGCCCTTCAGCATGATTACAAGAGGAAATGAGAAATGTCATAGGACAGAAGTTTAATAGGTGAAGTTTTCCTTGGTTTTGATGGGGGGTTTTTCTGGTACTTGTGTTATTTGTTTATATATATGTTACATTTCTGTGTTATTTTATATCTATCACAGAAAAAAGGAAGCTTTGCTAGAAATTTCCAATTCCAGGAAAAAAAAGAAATAAAACCCCTCCTCTGATTGTGCCATAATCTTTGGTGATGATGGGACACAAATTACTGGGTTCTATGAAAGTTTCTCTGTTGCCATGCTGCAGTTCAAAAGTTTGTTACCCAAGCCTCTGGACTCAAATTTCTTTGTTATGGATGCTAACTGTCTCCAATACAGAATATGGGGGAAAAAACAACAAATTATTAGGTTTTTCAGTTCAAAAAGCATCAGGAAAAAAGAGAAAAGAGTGTTGGTGTCCTGTTTTTGGTTTATAGCTAAATTATTATATAAATTGACTATAAATTTATATAAAGAGAAGATGAGATAGGAAGAGAAATGATTGACTTAAGGATATAAAACATAGTAAACTATTGACAAAAAAATAAGTGACTAAGAACACTGTAAAAAGCCAGACCCAAACATATCTCTTGTTACACAACACAATAGTAGATTTAGTTAGAATTGACTATTCTTAATTTTCTAGCTTGTAAGATTTATCATCTTGTCCATTTTCAATTGAGGAACAGAATAAGTTGTAAAATAAGAAAGAAAAAAAATGCAAGCGTAATCTCAGTGGGACATGAATGGCAACACAGAAGAAAAATACAAAAGAACTAAGAGTGCTTTGTTTTCCCACATGTACCACCACTTATATGATAGCAGATTGCCATGTCCCACTCCCATCACCCCTAGTTTAAAGCTGTTCTGAACAGTCTAGCCAACCTATTGGCAAAAATTTTTTTTCCCGTTTGGTCAGTTCAATCCTACCTCTTCTTAACTCTGGTTTCTTAATCATCAATGAGGGTGCCTTGGTCACAAAAAGAACACCTTTGTAATCACTAAAAAGCGTGCAGCTAGTTGTTCTGCAGAAACTTTCCACTCTTCATCTCTGCTCCTCCAGCCCTTCTCCCTCACCTGCAGCATTGAGGAGAAAACCACCTGAGTCCACATGCCCTTGATCCTCAGACCCAGCACCTTATTTTCACACTTTTTTTCACTGCTGTTCAGCAGGCCTCCTCTGACAGTGAAGCTGATGCTTATGTGGAGGAGAATCAAGGACAGAGCCTTATCAACCTGTTCACAGCATTCCAGATCTGAGCAGTAAAAGAAAATAGGTTAGGGCAGCAGAGGGCAGCCTCCATTCCCTGGAGCAGGGTCTCTCACTGTTGTCATTCATTCGCTTTCCTCTTGGCGCTGCTATTCAATTTAAATCCAGCTGGCTTGGGTGCATCTTTGAACACAGCTTCCAGCTCCTCATGTGCTACCAGGATGCTGAAACTCTTCTGTAGTTTCACATACACAGCTGTATAGATTCTCCTACCAGAATTAATTTAGGCTAGCTTTTTCCTTGTGACAGAAGTTAAAAGCTCTCAGACTTTTCCATTATGGGAGTCTCCATTTCCCAGCTCAGAGAACACAGACCCTGCCTGTGCCTTCTTCAGTATAGTTGAGCATTTAGGTTATTGTAACTGCAGTACTGTAGATCCAGACAACCTCCTTCACAATATTCTCAATGTTGTGCAGTCCACTGAGCTCCTCCAGCAGCTGCTTGGCAATGCAGATTTTCCCCCAGCACACATTCACAAGCAAAGACACCCCTTCTCCAATCTCAGCAAGAGGCCTTAGGCACTGTTCTGTGAAAATCACTGCTTTTGTTGACTGGCAGTACCACGGCCTCTCTGCAGCACCTGCTGAAAGGGCACTGCCCCTCTTTTGTTTAGGTGGAACAAAAGCTCAAAGAACCATTTCATCAGGAATAAGTGACAGAACTTCTTAGAGTTTCTGTACTTTGCTGGAAGCTGTGAGCCTCCTGTAGCTATCCTCACCTCTTTGTAGCACTGGGCACTGTGATGTTCTTTAAGAATCCTAATTCCCAGAATATTTAGGTGCCTAAACAATGCCTATAAAATGCCATACATATTTCTGCACCTGTTGCTTCCCTGTTGATGTTTTTAAAATTTCAGAACTGTATTATTCTCAATTATGTGAGCATGAATCATAGAAATTATATTAAATCATCAGTCTAAACATAACCCCTTAGATCTGTGTAGATTTTGTATATATATATATATATCTATCTTACCTTCTAAGTATACAAACCCAAATTTTCTGAACTCTGTTCATAATCAATTCTGAGAAAAACAAACCAGATATATTTTACTTATGTACAAGGGCCTATGCAATATTTTCCTAAAGACACCAGTTATTCTATATTTTGTATAAAGGACAACTAATTTCAAATATAGATTTCTGTATTGAAGATATAGAAAGCCCAGTGAAACTCACCCAAATATTAATGCCTGGAATACTTTGAATTTACCATCAGTTCGAGTAAATTGTTTTCAATGAAATTGAACCATGACTGCATGGACATTGAATTCAGCTGTAAATGCAGCTGAAGCTCTATAGTCTTGATTTTGGTTTGGGTTTCCTTCAATGATTTAGAGTTTGAGTGGAAACTTGGGCATCAGCAAAGGAATCTGTGATTTTCTGATGTATCCAAGACAAGCACATGGGTCTCACAGGTAAGATTTCTCTGCTGGAGAACTTATATGTTAATAGAGTGGAACCTGAGGGCCAGAAGTGATATAATTGCCCATCTATTCAGATATTAAACAAACAATTAAAAACCTTTTTGTCTCCTGAAACATTTCACTGTATTGACCAGTTCATAATCAATATCTGTTTGCTTTAATGTGAGTCTAACTAGTCTATAACCTAATTTTTATTTCAAATCTATCTTACGAAGAACCCAGTTTAAGTGTCTGAATTTGAATCTGATTCCATCTCTGGGTTGTCTAAGAATTCAAGTGATAAAAACTATGACTTACCTACATCAAGAAAAGATTTCTGTGATGTGATCATATGTTTCTTGTAGAAAAGAAAGCATCCCACAGAAGCTGTTAGTCAGTGATGAGAATGCTAGATCTCAAAGCATATGCTTTTAAAGACAATCTGACTTGTTCTTAAGTCATCTTATTCTGTATTGATAAAGGCAGGCCACCATTCAGCTGTTGCCTAAAACTGTTGAATTATTTAATTATTTGGCAGTGTTATCTTTCACTAATGTACAGTAATTCTTGTAAAAGTCTTCTACCTGGTTTTCTCAGTAAAATTCCTTTCACTATATACAATCTGTTAGAAATAGTCTCTGCTAACTTTTACAAAACTCTGCAAAGTTCACTCTTAGACTGTCAGGGAAAATTGTGTAGGTTGTAGAGAATGTGTGGTTGACAAATACCCTTGGAGAAAGAAAACATTTTTACTGTACACTTTGGGCTTGTCTTCAGCAATCAGACATTTTAAAACTTCTCTAAAGAATATGCTGGAGAAGCATTTAGATTCTGAAAACACCAAAGCTGAAAAAATATGAAATATGGCATACTTGTTATGAGCATTCAGAAAAATGAGTACAGCTTCTGGCAATCAATATGCTGCGAATATTACTATTTTCCTCAAATAAACTCTAGGAAAAGAAAATCAATGCATTAGAAAAGCCTTTTAAAGTTTCTAATTTCCTTCACTAGAGTCTGAGCCATGAGAGCTACTGTAAAGCAAAGTGAAACTTTTTTCTTCACTTATTAGCCTTTATTTTTCTTCTCCAGAATTTTATAACTCCTTTGTTCTGCCAGTAGGGAGTTCTTATGATGATTTAATTTGGAATTAAATTAGGTGTTGCTCAAGCTGAGGAAGAAAAGAAATGTTGCTATTTTGGGTACTTTACTATTAATAAGATTATAATCAATCTTCTGAATTTTTCATTGGGAGAAGCATGACTTACTACTCCAGATACATAGAGACTCTATTTCTGCCCCTACTTGATGGATCTTCTTGAGCTAATAGGATATATTCTAAAATCCTTTTCTGACAAATATCTTATATATATTATCTTTTTCATTGTTATTATTGTCAAACCAAATTTTCCTTCAGAAATAAATTTGTCACCTTTGCTGGCAAATTAGTAAGTCCTCTGACATATGACTGTAGCAAAATGAGAGGTTGAAATATCATACCAGGTTTACAGAAAAAAAATATATAAAAAAAGGAATCAGACAGAAATAACAAATTGTTGGCAGATAACTTTTGCAGGAAAATATAAAAAGTAATTTTGACACAAGATTCATTATTACTTTTAAAAAAATGTAGGAAAAAACTATTTTCAAACTAAAAACAATTTATTTTCAAATTTTAATTTACATGAAATACACATAATCAAGTATTGTAACATTGATTGTCTCAGGATGAGACTTTGCAAAACTAAGAATCATATAAACATTGCAACATTTTTATCTTCTATGTATATTTTGAAGTAAAAGATGCCTAAAACCTGTAGGTTTAACTTTTTCCCTGATAAAGAAAGTTGAAAAGGTGTGTCAGTGAAAGATAAAAACAGCTGGTACCACATATTCAGGTAAGTTAATTTTATTGAAGAGTAAAGCTGCTGTACATTTTACCAACAGGATTTCTGAGAAACCTTGGTCATTTTTTCCAGGAAATTACAGAAATAAAGTTCAAAAGTAATGAATGTGAATATCAAAGTGTGCATCACTGCTCACATTATTGCTTCAACCAGATATTTACAGACAATGGAGACACTGACCATTAAAAACAAATTATGGAACAAATGACAAAAAATCTACAAATAGAACCAACAACTTCCAAATTAGTGAAAAAAAAAAAAATTACTTCATGTTAAAGTTGGAAAATCATTTATTTCATCTAAAACCAGAGTTTATTGAATCGTGAAGAAAGGTGAAAATGGTCACATGTAGATGTTCTTCATTACATCAATTCAGTAAAATTGCTACTTTCATCCTATCAAAGCTCCTCATTTGCTTTTGAACTTTGTTAAGTTCATTCAATAGCATTAATGGACAAAATTCTACTTCAAATCTATGACACATAATACATTAAACTCCCTTCTAAAACTGGATTTTAAAAATTGAAAATGATTATGATAATAATAATAAAGTAATAAATATTAGAGTTTCTTCTCACCCTACAAAACATTAACGTGAAAAAAGGCAAATATATAAAAATCAAATGAAAAACAGTAGTCCTCTGGAGCAAATGAAATCTAATTAAGCCAATTTAAAAGAGGTTTCTTTTCTGTTGGGTGATTTCTGAGTATTAGTTGAAATTCTTACCAGGCCAGTGGAATTTATAAATCTCTAACTTTAATGTGTACTACCTTTAACTCAATATTTTCATTAGACATTATTTCCGTTAGACAACTCATTATTTTCATTTCAACATTAAAGTCTTTTCTTCTCATAGCCATTTATGGGTGAAACTCCTAAGAGCTTCAATTTTCTAAAAGAAATAGAAATGCAAGCACTTTTCTGTTTCCAAGTAATATTTGAAATATTTTTTCATATTCCAAGGAATCTCTAGCATGTGTTACTCCATCAAAGTAGATGAAGTTACAATATAGATTCAAATATTTATAGGCAACATATTAAAAAAAAAAAAGTGCAGTGAGTGCAGGGACAGTGCAGTGAGTGCAAACAAATCCAGTATAATTCCTTTCTCTTTTCCTCCTTGTTTCATGTAATCAATTAAAAAATAAATGTTAGCCAAAAGTAAGCCTCCTCTTTCTGAAAATGACCACAGCAGATCTAATGGAATATTATGAAATTATACCTAAGACAGAAATTCAATTAATATATGAAATAATTTTTCAATCATAACTTGTAGCAGGTATGCCATATCTTGCATATCTGTCCGTTTGTATAAAAAAAGATATGGTTGAGATGAAAAGATTTCTGACACTGCCTGTTATCTGATGAATATATTTGTCTGGGTAAAACTGCAGGTGGTTGAAGCCCTTCTTGTATTCATTACCCACATAAAGGAAAACTAGTCAGAAACAAGAATTAATGCTCTATACATGAGATAGTTCTGGTTCAGTGTCTGCAAAATTAGTTGACTGTTCCAGTTGGTTCTTCAGGTTCAGTATAAAACAAGATTTATTCAAAAATTAATGAGATTTTTCAGGATTTAAAAAGAAGTGGAATCTATAGTTTTCATAAATTTTGAAGAATTAACTAACTTCCCTCTCAAATAATATCCTGAGAGAGAAACAGGTATAATGAAGAGCAGAAAAAACATCTTGTGGCTACCTTACAGAAAAAACTCACTATCCTAGTACACTTCACTCTGAAAGTGATATTGGTCTGAGGAAGGATGTATGCTGGACTTCTATAAAAATTTGAGTACAGGGTTGTACCTTGAAGAAAGTACAAAGGCACAGACAAGAACTAGGGGCCATCAAAAAGCCTCTATGTTCAAAACAGAAAAGAATGAAATGTCTCTTTGTTAAAAGAGTTGCAAATTCATGGAAGTCCTTGCCAATGGGCGCTGCTGGTACAGAAATTTAATCTGGATGTTCCCTTGAAATTTTCTTTCTGAAAGCACCTAAGTTACCATGCATTATGTGTTAAGTATAAAGTCCACTGCTTGAAACTTCCCTGCCAGTAAGGTGTTGATGGAATGGTAGGTCCTGAAGCAGAAATATTATGCTTCTGCCATAGCGGCAGAATATGGAGTAACAGTCTGAACAGAGTGCCAGCTGGTGTGACAAGAGCTGTCATTTGGACTAATCATATGGGGAAGCAGTCCCAAAGGGAAAATGCACCTTTCACATCCCTCCCTCTTCAGAGTATGGCACCAGTGAGGGGATGACTGGCACCTGGAGAGGCCAGCCTTGAGAGATAGAGGCCCTGAATATCTCAGGAGCTCTGACTTCCATGGTCACACAATAGCTGTGTCTTACAGCAGGGAGGACCCGGGAGGAATCACAAAGCACAGTCCCACATGGTACCTGCTAGGTCAGAGGGTGCACTTGCAGGGATTCATAAGGAGTTGTTTCTGGGGCAGGGCTGTCAAAGAGTATCTGCATTGCATGTATAGAGTGAGTGAAGGGGGCTGGGAGTCATCTCCTTCTTTACTGAAAACTTTTACTGGTATAAACCTCTAGGCAAGTTAAGATGTGAACTGTCATGTATTACTTATTATACTCTCCCCAGTAAAGATTCAAAGGAGGAAACAACAGTGACTGGAAGAGTAAACTTTTGAAGACTACTAACTAAAATGGAAAAAAAACATAACAGGTTTAGGAAATTCTCAGAGCCCAAAACTGATGGAAATATTAAAAGAGTTTATTAAATGCCTCTTCTGCTAATAGTCTTCTGCAAGCATCTGCTCACAACCATTGTGAGGTTCAGGATACTGAGTTATACAGACTCTTGGTCTGGAGCCCAATACAGCCTTTCCTGTATTTCTCAAATTGAAAAAATGTAGCTGATTTTACACAACATTGATTTTTGAACTACTAAGCACATTTAAACTGTTGATAAATCTTCCTTTAATTTATTTTTTTTTTTTTTAAATCTTTCAATAAGATCTTTCGATATTTCTACCAAAGAAAATTAGAGTTTGGAAACTATGGTCACGCAGAAAGTGAAGTAGAATGTCCTGCACATAATACTCATTTTATATAAACCGGTGTATTTTGTGGAATGTTACTGAATTATTGTTAATTATTATATTTTAAATATGTACAGTGGGTTTTGTGCCACCTTACTTTGCACATCAGTGTTAACATGTGAAGACATCCTGAAATTTAAATAACTGAGTCTCATGAGAAATTTCTTGGCTTGAAAGAAAAAAAAAAAACTGCTACATGGTACATAGCACGGCAAGAAGCTGAAAAAAGTTACAGATGTCTGCATGAGGGATGGATGGATCTCAGAGACAGCTAAAGGGGATTTGTGCAAAATGGCCAAATGTTACAGACAGAAGAAGGGAGGTATTGATCATCTTTGAAAGACTATCAGTCACTCAGTAACCACACAAGTGATATCATTTAAGGAGCATATATGATCCAGGTAAAGGTCTTAGATTGTATCAATTCTGGGTATTTTTGCTGTGTGGGGACAAGTTAAAAAAAAAAACCAGAAATGGTCAAGGCTTATATAAGAAGAACCAGCATGGTGTGAAAGGGAATAAGAAAGGCTGGTTTTGTATAAACAAGCCACTGGTCTGTCTGGACTGAACCTTGTGCCTGATCACTGCTCCTGATCCTGTCTTACGTGTGGGTATACTCTGATCCACAAGCAGGAGCAGAAGCAGGCAGACATACAGACAGACATAATTTCTACCAGATTCAGCTCTACCCAGCAATGTGAGCAGCCATAAAAGTGATCTGGTTTGAAGGGGAAAAATACTGAACAGAGAAAAACGTCTGCAGAAAGTACTGATAGAGAAATTGCCAGCCAGCCAGGGAGCTGTGAGCCTGGAAACAGGAGCTGGGAACCAGAAACATCCCTGAAAAATGCACCTGGCACCTTTGAAGTACAGTTGGGTACCTAGAAACCACATATATCCTCAAATACCATTACACATAAATGGAATGGCAACTTTTCATCTGAAAAATTTGAAACAGTCTGGAGAAACAAAAATCACTAAAAGAAAAGAAAACTTCATCCATCCCTGGACTATAATAGGTGAAAAATAGACATTAAGAGCATCTATTGGCTTTTCAAAGTGCTGATGCCCTAAGCCCTCTTATGATATAAAAAGGATTTATTTTTTATTGAAAATGTAGGCTCTCTCTGAGATCTTCCCATGATGCACAGACTTTTCGTTTCCTAGACGACATGAATTTTCCACACAAACTTTCTGCAAGGGCTTGGACTCTCACTGGACATCCCTGTCTAACTCCAGACCCTGTCATGTAGCTCACCTTTGAAGTGAGACTGTCTGCAATTTTTCTGGTTCCTGCTCTGGGTCCCCTTCTGGGGTAGATACAGTTTGTTTTTGCATATCTGCAATGATCAAGGAAAAGCAAGGATGTAAAGATCTCAATTTTTTTCTACATAAAAAACATCCGCATTTCCTGGAACTCAGTATTTTTTGATTGTTCAAGTGTCATTAACACCTTTCTTAGCTGCATCCTCAATTATTTAAGGGCATTTTTGTTGCTTGCACCAACTTGTCAATGGCCAGTGCTTAGGTTTGTAGATAAGAGGAGCACCTTAGCAGAAGAGGCAAGTGCATGAACACTCCTGTTTCTTATAGCTATCAGTACACTTGTGCATATGTGCCGGGAAAATTGTATTTTGTACGCAGTATTAGGCCAATAATTAATTATACATTGTATGTAATAATGGGGCAATAGATTTCTCCATTGTTGCATTGACTTTCACAGAAAAACAATTCAGCAATTCTGCTAACATGTACTGCTCACACAAAGTCATTACTCCTGGGAGCTTCCCTGCTCCTGACGGCTTTAGCCAGGCAGCTAAGCACCAGTGAAGATCTGCCGAGCAGCCAGACACTGATGTTCATCATTGTAGGCAAAAAAACAACCAACCAAAAAAAAAGATCTTTCTTGACCTCTTTGTCCACATTTTTGATAATGTCATAAGCAGCCTGAGCAAGCAATAACTTAAATAATTCCTTGAATAAGATTAGAGAAAAAAAAAGCCAAACATCCAAACAAAAAGCAAGAATGAAAAAAATCAAAACCAGAAAAGCTCCCCCCAAGCACCGTTCTCCCCCACACACTTGTAAATTTTATTGAAGGCAAGAGAAAAAAAAAAAACTACCCAAATTTTTTTAAACTACTTTCGTGCTCTTATTACATCCTTCTACTTGCTGAGTCAATTGAAAGAGTATTGACAGCTAGAGAAACCCCAAAGAACAATCCCTTATAGAAAGATCACAGAAGTTTTTTTTCCATAAAGATATCGTGCCTTAGACTTGATATGTAATTAAATTTTCTCATATATTTAATAGTAGTGCAATAATAAATATTATCTAAGTAATATTAAAAAACTCAGTTAATAATACCCTTAAAATTGCTTTCTCTTTAGTGCTAGATTCAACTTCATAACTCTGAGTGAGAAACTTCTGTTTCGTAATATCGAAAAAGCATTTGAATGTCCCTGGACCATTTTTTTGATTGCATTCTGAGAACATTTGTACAAAAATAACTGAAAATGTTCTTTGTTCTTACTATAAAAACACACTCTTGTTCAAATCCCATAGCTGTATGAATTGTAAATATGTAATGAAGTTATATTATTATTATTATTGTCATGACAATCTATTCTTGCCAAGACTAGACACCCATTTTACTTTTTATGTGATTTCAATATGACTTTTTAAAATATAGAGTTATAAAATAGTCATTAGGTTTTCCAAGAGGAATAATGGTTAATTTTTTTCCTGAATACATGTTAATATTTCTTATGTTTTAATACTATACAGGAAAACAAGTAAAAAGATTTTTTATTTTCTCTTTGGTACATATTACATACTTCAGTTTAGTGAAAAGGAAGAATAGTAGAATGCAAGTGGACAAAAACAGGATCTGGCTTTCCAAAATTACAAAGGTGGCTGAATTATTAAACTAATTGTTCTCACTTTTAAAATCAACAACAAAAAACTGAATAAGGAAAACTATGTCAGTATGTCAGGTTGTTTACATGGCATACCGAATTGTAAAAATCCCTGTACATAAAATTCTGAGAAGCAAAGCCTAAGACTTGGATTCTAGCACAGTTTTAATGCTGGGCCACAACTAGAATCCAAAATTTCATTGTATCTCTGTTAAATAGTGCAAATTTATAAAATACATTCAGTTCCTAAGCTGGACAAGTTTGATTAATACGTATTTCATTAAACCATAACTCCTGAAGCAGAAAAGCTTGACACTATTAGAAGGTATGTTCATTTTTGGAAGGCTGTGAGTAACAACCTAGTAAAGTAAAAAGTAAAATGGAAAGAAAATTAATTTTTAATTAATGAAGCTTCAATGAAGACAAAGACAATACTGTTGAGACCATCTTTTATATTACTAGAATGCTGTTATGCCAAAGTAAAAGCAAAACAACAATGTAGACGTATAAAAGTACTCAAACTAATTATTACATTGTGGCACTTCATTTCACAGGTACTTAATAAAACAAGTATTGTCAATACTGTGAGGATCAAAGTATCTAAACACAGAAAATTCTGATTAAAAGAAAATCAAATCTGTTCTGAT
The DNA here is from genome assembly GCA_035048155.1 of Cinnycerthia olivascens. NCBI lineage: Eukaryota > Metazoa > Chordata > Aves > Passeriformes > Certhiidae > Cinnycerthia > Cinnycerthia olivascens. The sequence continues at coordinate 68,330,545 of JAWWMU010000001.1, read as the reverse complement.
GACAAAAATGTCAGAAATAGCACACTAAGCCTTACCTATCTGTCTAATTATTTCTCTTTTTCTTTCTTTCAAAAGAAAAAAATCTTTCTATTCTTATGCTTAAAACACATTAAAGGCAAATAAATTTAATTTTGCCATGAAACTTTTTTATTATAAAGGAGTAGATTGCTGTTTATTTTATCTTGTAATCTCCAGTGCATTCCTAATTATCATTATAAGTCTTTCCTTTTTCACCCATTTTGGTTCTTATGTCTCGGAATTTTAGCTGTATTTTCCTCTGAGGTTGCATGCACTTTAAATGCTTAAGCCAACATTAAGCACACATTTTAAATTTTAAGATCATGTTGTCTCACATGTTTTTTTTCATGCTGTTGACATATTTATGATCCAATTAGGAAGAGAAAGTGGAGATATTTTATCTCATTTATGTTTTTAGATTAATGTATACAACAGGGAAAATAATAAGCACTCAATGGAATTGTATTTTCAAAATAATTGTTTTGTTTTGAAAATAAATATAATATGTTAATTATTTTGGTGTGTGAATTGCATTTTTTAAAGCAAATTGTATAAAATGGGAAAATATTTTGCTAAAAAACTTGCAAACATGCAGTTCTTCGTTATAAGTAGCACATTTATTTTTTAAATGTATGATGGAATGTGTTTTCTTCATTAAGCTATGTTAGAAGACAAGCAAACAAATTTTCCTTCTGAAATACTGACTTTTAATCAAAGACTGCAAGATTTAGTTGACCTGTAATAGTGACCCAAACAGATAAAACTAAGGGAAAGATTTGTTTTTCATTTGCTTGGAATCAATAGTGCCCTATTCATGAAACTGCAATCATTAAATGTGAAATGGACATAGGCAGAACAAGATTAATGTCTATGAAATTTTACCTAATTGTCCTGGTAGACAATGGGCACATAAGCATAAAAGTATGAACATTTTTTTTAAATGTAGTAAATCTGTAAATTTCCAGAATTTCTAATAATTCTCTAAGTGATGCTTTTGGGTTTGTCTTTACCTGTGCCTGCTCTGTTCCTAAGTAGTCCAAATTGCACCCATACTGTTCAATGTTTGTAATGGAACTTTTCCCAGGTAAAAATAGGGCTTGTTTACTGTGTTTAGAGGTAATATGAGCAAGCTCCAAGCTCTCTTTAAGGTCCAAGGCACGTCTAGAGCATAATTGCATAATTCACATTTCTTTAACAGGAATGTTTAAGAGAGACAGTTTGAATCTCCCTCTGGTGAGGTGTATCTCTCTTCATTAATTATGACTCTGATTAGATATCGAACTAGTAAGGGCCAAAATTAGATGGAATTAATTTCATGCTGTTCACAACCTGCCTTTATATATTGATCAATGAGAAAACTAATTAAAAAATTAGAAGGTGTGGAGAGAAGTATTGAGGATGCAGAACAAGTGTGAAAGGTAATCCAAATTTGGAAGCTTGGGGAGTAAAATGAATAAAGGTACATAGAAATGCTGCTGGTACATAGAAATGTTGAAACACTGTGGCACTGAAATTTAAGGTTAATTTTAAAATTTGATATTAATTTATCATATTTTTATTTATTCACATTTATTTATTTAAAAATATTTATTTGCAAAATGGGGATAATAAAATTCCTCTATTCACAAAAGTCTGAAAAAAATTCTGAAGCGTATGCATACTGTCACAGTAACACCACATGTACAAGCAGGAGGAACGTCTCTTTCTGAAGGAGGATGTGAATAATATGCACTATATAAAGCATGGAGTCATGGATGAAACACTGACAAAAAGCTTTAAAAGAGACTATTTGATTGAGTAATAAATTCAATATTATGCTGTTTGTGTCAAGAACACAGACATGAAATTTGCATAGAGCATCTGATCTCTGTCTTAACTCTTACTTGTTCTTCAAATTTGTATGAAATTTTAACAAATACATCCTGCGTCAATGTGAACAGTAGTTCATTCACAGTTATGTCTGGACTTTATTTATTTCTATTTCATGATCCAATTTGTAATTAAAGCCTCTTATTTTAATTACTTCTGTAATTTCCTGAAAATGTGTTGAAGCTCTGTCAGAAGAAACTGTGTGAATAACAAAGGCACAATTCTCAAGAATAGATGGAGTAGCTGAGTTCTAAACACAGATTCATCTGGACAATTAATTATCTGCAAGAAGAGATGCTTTTAATTTCTGGTACTCTATAGGCATGGTAAATGATAAAACAGGAAAAAGAATCCATTAAAAGATATGAATTAGTGCATGCAATAAGAGGAAAATCTATAGTTTATTATATCTATATATAATGGATTTGAATAATATAACCCAAATGAATACAGCTGTATTGTAACTGTCCTCTAAATATTGGACAAATCCATATAGATTTTTTAATATCATCCAATCAGTAGCAACAAAGAAATTTTGAATGTTCTGAGAAACACAAGGTGATGTCTTCACCCCTTCTACACATGCTACATCAAATTTTCCAAATTCTGTCATGCAAAAAGTACTAAACTCTAAGCTAAAAAGTCAAGTTTGATAATTTGTTGTTGTTGTTGTGATAAGTGAGATTTAAGAGAATAGTGTTAGGCTGAGAGCTTTGTCATCCCATGAACCTGAGGAAGGGAGAGTGATAATGAAATGCTTTATGGAATCTGATGAGTGAACTAAACTAATGTTTAAAGAATGAGTATTATTTTTGACTCCAAGGGGAAAGCTTACTGTGATCTTAGACTGTGAAAAGCAACTCTACAGAAGCCTGAGGGTTTGGGGTTTTTTTGTGACTTTTTTTGTTTGTTTGTTTTGTTGTTGTTTGGTTGGCGCTTTTTTGTTTTTGTTTTTGTTTTTTTTTTATTGTCTAAAATGACCTGTAAACCATGTGGGACAGTGAGATTGAAGCTGTTGAATATATGAAATCAAAATATTAAGTTCCCTAGACTGTATTTGTCAATCCTTTGGGGTTAGAACTTACATTTCTAATTATCTTCTTTGCCTCATATTTTGTTGCATAATATTTTCTTTTTCTTTTTTACTGTAAGTTGAAATAGAGCCACTTCATAACTAGCTCATAGTGGGAAAAAACATACAAAGCCTACCAGGAATTAAAATCTAATATTCTTTGGACCATATACATTTTTCTTTGTCTAACTTCTGTGCATACATACTTTTATCCGTGTGTGTATGTAGAAAAGATTCAAAGAATATCTCAGGTTGGAAGGTACCTATAAAGATCATTGAGTCCAACTCCATGCTCCTTCCAGGACTAGCTAAGTCTAAATCATATTCATCTTGCCATCAAGCTAGTTTCCAAGAACTCTTTCTGCAAGGCTCCTCTTTATCCTCTCATCCTTTTGCATGTGTAACTAGGATTATCCCATCCTAAGTGGTGAATTTAGCACTTGATTTGTTAACTTTCATGTGGTTGGTGATTGTCCAGCTCTCTAGATATATCTACATCTCTCTGTAAGACCTTTCTACCTTTGAGGGAGTCCACAGCTCCTTCTAGATAAGGATTATTGACAAAATTAATGTACATTCAATTTCTGCATCCAGAACATTTGTAAAAATATTAAAGAACACATATATGAAAATGCATAGCAAACAGCTATGTGTCTTGTGGACATAAAATGCAGTAATGAACACAGGGCTTAAGATACTTAATTTCTGAATCAGCCTAAACATTTTCCTTTGAAAAGCAGTGTTGAATGTCATATTGATTAGCTGAGCTCCAAAGGAGGTGCACTTCATGTAGATAGGGCTGAACAATTAAAGGACATAAATGATTCTGAAGGTGAAAGAAACCGAGCATTTATCTTCCAGCTGTGAGCATTGCTGCTAGACAGTCCAGTCTACCTTTACAGCAAAAGGACAGAAGCTTACACAACTTGGCTGGACTCCCAAGCCCTTTTTTGAAAGGATACTTCTGGATGAGATGATTTACATGTACTTCTCACTGGTTATGAGCAGTGTCTAGTCTGGCAGTTCCTGTATAGAGGTCTACACAGTGAGTACCTCAAGTTAAGAGGGTTTGTGTTGTATAAGGATAAAAGTGGAGCATTGTGGAATAAATTTGTGATGTTATTTAACAGGTTAGTGAAAAGAACAGACAAGCACCTCATGAAGTTCAACAAAGGAGAATGCAGAGTCCTTAACCTGGGAAAGAAGAAATCTGTGAGCCAACTGGAAATTGCTTTTTCAATTAACTAGAAAGCAACTTTTCAGGATGTGGGAGTGCTGGTGAACCAAAATTTTATCATAAGGCAGCAAATGTGCCCTTGTGGTGACAAGAGTCAAGAGCTTCTGGGTTTCAGCACTCAGGAAAAGCATCACCAGCAAATTAGGAGAAGTGAATTTTATCCTCTACTCAGCAATGATGAGATCACACCTGGGCTACTGTGATGTTGGTACTATGGAGAAAGTCCTGGGAAGGGCCAGAAGGGCCAACCTCAAAATTTTGGGACTGGGGTGTAATTTCTGAGAAACATTGGAACTGCAAAACTGCTATTGATATTTGTCATGGGTTGCAGTGTAAAATATAATCAGGGGTGTGTAATTCTATTACCATCCGTTGGAACTGGGATGGGGGGTAGTGATGTTTTCTTCTGATGATAAGCCAGCTGATAAGAAACCATCAAGAGCAATTTCCTTATGTCTTCCACGACCCATCCTCCCTCCAGGGATAGGTCTTCTGCTAATGGGCCATTGAGTCCACTGATAAACTTCCATCA
>JAWWMU010000001.1:68277562-68304380 GCA_035048155.1 Cinnycerthia olivascens | reverse complement strand
AGAGAGTGAGCGAGAGAGAGAGAGAGAGAGAGAGAGAGAGAGAGACTAAACAGAAAATAATCACCGCCACTGCATGGATCCTGCAGTGCCCTGCAGATCCTTCTTCACCCTGCTCTTCTCAGTGGTGGGGGTCCTGGAGTCATTCTTCTGGAGATATTGCCTTTATACAGTCCGAGTTTTGGGTATCCACAGAGCATAGATGCCATTGCCCATAACTTGTGATGGCACGCATATAAGCAGCTGTTTTCTTTCCCACATTGGGAATATTTGTTTGTAATCATTAACTGGGAGAATATCAAGATCTGTCTCACCAGGCCTGGAGTTAGCACCTTTCTGTCGCAAATTTCTCCCTTTTGTTCTTACCTCAAGTTACCACTTCAGTAATTCAGCTTATTGTGAGTTCGTTCTGTGGCTTTGACAGTGTTTTAAGTTCTTTTACCTTTACCATCTTAAAGTTGAGGTAGTTAATATGAATTTTCATTTGCGAAACATCCTTTAAAATATGCTGCAAAGGAAAGAAAAAGTTAACAGTCTTATGGGGTAACAGGATAACAAACAAAACACAAGCAAATAAACTAAAACAGCACCCCAGAAGTCTAAAAACCTTATGTGAAAGGAAAATATTTTATTTAAAGATTGCAATTGTTAGATGAAATAGACTAGATAAAGCACATGGATAGTAATGAATTTAACAATACAGCTTGGTACAACCACTGACATCAATACTAGCTAACTACTAAAAAGGTCTCAGGAATTACTGTGTCCTCTGTAGATTATTATTCTTACAAACAGATCTTGGGTGCTCAATTTTTGTGCAAAAACAATTTAGCTGTCTAAACTATCTAACCTAGGTTGCAAGTTGAGCAAGCAAATCCATCTTAAGGACAGTATTTTTTTATATAAATATAGCCATAAAGTATACCACTTGGCTGATAATAAAAGATGACATAGCCTTCTCCTGTCAAACAAAGATCATATTTTAAAGAGTCACAGTTGGTCTGAACAAATTTTCTCCCTAGAGTGGCAAACAGCATCACTGTAGTCCTCCCATGTTGTCTTCCAAAGTGCATACACTTTCCTTTTCCACCTAAAATATTCCTGTTTAGACAAGACAACCTTCTACATTGCTTACTTGAGTCCTGAAACTTTGAAATTACGGTTTCTCTGTAGCTTAGCTTGAATTTAAGGCTGAAGATTGTTGTTCTAAGTCATGTTACATAGTTGAATATTTGAAGAACTGTTGTAAAATAAAGAGCAATGAATTCATACGCACTCTGGTAGAAGGGAACTTTTAGTCCAAATTTTATACATCTGGGAACTGTTTTGACAAACAGGGGAGAAAAAATGTATTAGACCTTATTTGCAAACATTCTGAAATCTAAAATCCTAGCTGAATGTAAAATCAGATGTGACTCATAGAACATAGACATAGTCAGATATTCCCCCAGGCCATTTTTATTTGGTTTCTCACTAAACATGTACGCGCATTTAAACTTTCCACTGAAGTATTTTGTTTTCCTTATTCAATGACTAGAAAAGCCCTCACATTCCAAATTGTCCTCAGGAGGCCATCAACAGTCCCTAACACTATGTGCTGCCTACACAATCAATGCTCATATTTTGTAGGTGCAGGAACATCTAAATTAGTTGACTAGTTTAGTAACCTAGATGTAAGTCGCACAGTGTTAAAGAGCTTTTATTTCAGCATAATGCACAAGATGTTATATAAAAGGTTAAAATAAGAGATTTTTCACACTAGTATTTTAATTAAGAAACACTCTAAAAGGATTTGTCTTGAGTGATATAACTCCCTTTCCTGGTGTCATGGTTAAGGAATGATATTCTCCTATTAAATACTCCTGCTAAAACTCACTTCCTTTCCTGCTGTAATTGGAAGGACAAAAGGCAAAAATTACAGGTTGAGATAAGAACAATTTTATGGAAACAGCAATGAGATAAGAAAACAATCAATAACAACAACAAAAGGTATGAAACAAATAAATACTTTACACAGAAATAAACCTAACAATAAATAATAAGGGACCAATTCACCCGCTGACTTTCTCCAGCACCCTTCTCCTTAGAAGGTAGTCTCTTCCCCCAATCCCAATGATGTGATGTATTTAATAACATCAGGGGCTTAGGCACAGCCCCTTAGCCATTGCGCCTCTCAGCTACTTCAAAAAATTATCCCTATCTTGGCCAAAACCAGGACACTTTCATTTTTTGAACCAAAAATTCTTCCATTGATATATATTTTAACTTCTGCTGAAAGGTATAAAAGTAGTGGGTTACCAGAAGCCTTTTTTATGTTATTAGCTGATATTAATGAATCATGAAACTGCTCACCCACTTCTCCTAGAAACCAAGATGCATATTCTTGTGTTTCATGAAACGATCTAATCTTAAACTAACATATAAAATTAGATTAATGAGAAATGAAGGTACAAACCATTTCCTAAGAGATGTTTGTAATTTCATAGAATAATTTATATTGTTATTAAGTTGTTGATTTATGTAAATGTCAATGAAACTTTACAAGTAATCTGTTCTCAGGATGCTACCTTCTAAATTAATAGAACCTGACTTGCTATGTTCTGCAGGTCAGATAAGAGGTTCATAAAATGTCAAACTAAGGAAACTTCTAGGATCAAAAAAATCACTCCAATTCATACCACAGTGATTATTTATTAAGCAGGTAGATTAACATAGGTTAACAGTAGAGCCTTAAAAATTTTGAAAATGAAGTGGTGGAAAATGCATGAGAAGTAGTAGTTGGACTTACCTAAGGATTACCTCTGGTACTTCAGGATTGTCTTCCAAATCAATTGTTTTGTTTTTTTTTTTCTGATGCATTATATTATCGTTGTTTCCCTGTAATCTAAAAACTTGTAGTTTCAAGATAATAAATGTTCCTATCAAATTTAGAGACTAAAAGGCTAGTCACCATTTGTGATGATTTTTAGGACAACATTAAATGCTCGAAATCTCTTAAACATAAAACACTCTACCCTTTAAACAAAACTGTCAATCCTCTGGACACACTTTGGCACCTCAGTATCTGTCTTACAGTGAGGCCCACAGCTGCACACAGGATTCAAGGTGTGGCCTCACCAGTGCCAAGTACAGGTGGCAATCTCTACCCTGCTGGCCAAACTATTTCTGATACAGACCACGTTGCTATTGGCCTTATCGGCCACCTTGGGGCTCTTCTGGCTCATGGGGACTCTGCTGGTTCATGTTCAGCCACTGTTGACCAGCACTCTCAGGTCTTTTTCTCTTTAGCAGCTTTCCAGTCACTCTTCCCCCAACTTGTGGTGATGCAGGGGACTGTTGTGACACAAAGGCAGGATCTGACACTTCACCTTATTGAACTTCATACAGCTGGCCTTGACCCATCCAGTTGTCCAGTTTCCTCTAGAGAGCCTTCCTACTCTCCAACATATCCATGCTCCTACCCAGCCTAGTTACATCTGCGAAATTACTGAGGGTGTACTCTATCCCCTCATTGATAAAATCATTGAGCAAAACCGGCCCCAGTGCTGAACCCTGTACAATACCACTTGAGACCATATGAGGCCAGCCTATGCCTGCACCTTTAGAATTCCATTCTTGGAATATTTAAGCTTTCAATCTCCCTGACCCTTTAGAATTGTCTTCCAAGGAACCCTTTCAACCCTAAGCCCACCAAAGTCGGCCCACCAGAAGTCAAAGGAAGTTCTGCTGGCACCCCTTCAAGAATTGAAAACTCTGTGATTTCCTGATTTCTGTGCCCAAGAAAGGCCCCAGCCATCATAGCACTCATAAACCCTTCAGAGTTCACAAAAACGGGCCCAGTATAGTATCTACCCTAGTTGGTTCAGTCACCAGCAGTGTTAGAAAGTTATCTTCCACACACTCCAGGAATCATCCTGACTGTTTTCTCTCCTCTGTATTCTATTTCCAGCAGACATCTTGGAAATTGAAGTCTCCCATGAGAACAAAGGCTAGTGATAATGAGACTTCTCCCAGCAACTTATTGACTGGTTTATGGCTCAGAATAAGGAATATTAACATAATTTACTGCATTGTAAAACACATTAATACCTCTGGTAGTAAGTTTCAAAGACAGTTGGTCATCACATGATCTGTCTTTAAGGCTAAAATCAGCTTAGGAAGTGTGACATGAACCTAGGATTCCTTATTGTGCATGCATCTTCATTCTAAGGTCATTCTGGTTTGAACCCCTCTAACTAGCTCTGTCTAAAACAGATGTGCAAATTGACAGCCCAAATCCCTGGCTTCCACCTGTTTAGCAGTACAAACTTATCTACATTTGGTGTATCTGTAAATGTATTAAACCTAGATTTAAATCTCTTCATGTAAAATTGAGTCATAGACCTTACTGGGATACATTTGACACTCTTTGTGATGTTTTCATGTGTTTTACAGCTCCACTGGCCTGTAACCCATTGTATAAGATGCTTAATGAACAAATAAGTTAAATGACAGTCAAGGTTTAAAATGTGTTTCATAACATGCTTTTTTGAATACCTTTTAATAATGCAACAATGCTGATTTAAGTTCAAAATAATGTAGTATTTATTATTTATGCATTATAAAAATTAATAATTTATTAATTACCCATTTTTTATAACATGCTGTAAACTATCTGAAATGGAAATTAAAGGTTTTTGGAAAATGCTTATTACATTACATATAAAGACTTACAGAGCCCTCAAACGCTGAAAATCTTAATGTTTAAAAAGATCAAAATTCTCTTCTGTATTATGACTGAGTTCTGACCAAAAAAACACCACAAATTCATTGGATTCAAATGTTTTGTCCTATTGAAGCATGATTGGAATATTTAGCATGTTCCTTATGTCATTTTAGACACAATTATATCTCACCTGCACACCAGGCAGAGTGTGGGTCTTCTTAAGTTCCTGTGTCTGGTCTGGCAGGACAATGGAGCTATCTCAGATACTTGACGGTTCAAATAGATGAAGATATCTAAATTTAGGCACTTAAATTTCTACCTTAAAACCTGAACTTAGGAGTGGTTCAGTCTGAACAGAAATCCCTTTAAATAACTTTTTTGCTTTTGTCACTATGTCTGTCTCTCATACAGCCCAAACCCTAACTGATTGGTTGCACGTTCTGTGGGGAAAATGTGATTTTCCATTGCCTAATCTTGAGTGGATGTATTAAATATCATTTTTATTTTTGGGGGTAATAGCAATGCTGTATAAACAGTAACTTTTATTTTAGTTTTTAAATAACAAACCAACTGTTATTCCATTTTATGATGATGCAGTGTTTGTATGTGTCCTGTGTGCTTTGATAGCAGCTGAGGCTCTAGGGAGTATTCAAATGACTTTCAGATTAAATAAAGTATGTCTAGGCAGCTACTGGGGTGTGATGTTTGAATTGCTATATTTTAATTGTCTAGCTCAGAACTAGACAATTTCAGTTTTAGATACCAAAGAGTTTTTCTAAATCTGGCTGAAGTTCTCCATCAAGAAAAAAATGAAGTAGATGGAATAATATTTTACTTTTGTTTTCTTTATTGACTGGAAAAATGCTAAAAAAAGTTGAAATCATTTCACTTAAATGTATATATATATTTTGATATTGTTTTTTTAAAGACAATTCCAAGAAGCAAAATGTTTTGATCTATTCAGAATCAGCATTTAATCTTGCATAATTATGCATTGCAGCAAGTTGGATATTATAGCAGGCTTATATAGAACATCCATAACAAAATCACCATAATACCCTTTGATTGATTCATTAAATTACAATTTTTTACAGAAAGCTAAAAATAAGGGAACAAATAGCACTATTTTCTCTGTAAATTTTATCATGACTCACATGAGACCAGGAAAAAATAAGTCTTTTTCTTTTCTTTGTTCCTTATTCTTTCCTCCTTTCTGTTATTTCACCTTATATTACCTTGAAGTCTAAAATCTTTGTGTTTATAAATGATGGATAAACATGTAAGTATTTTTTTTTTTAGCTCGCTTTCTGTATGGAATGGACTTAAAACTATTCTGGTAGTAAATACAAAACCTCCGTATTGTAAGAAGACAGAATTCCACTAGTACTAAGATACAGTAAAATTGGCAAAAGTAAGGCTATTTGCCCTATTTTTCAAGTACTTGCTGGTGGTCATTATCTTTGGCTTGCCCTGAGAGAATGAAGCTATTGTGGAGAGTGTAGTTATTCAAAAGTACTCTCAGATTCTTCTTCCCACAGACACATTATTATTTCAGTTACAGACTTAGCAATCTAATCTATTAAATCATATTTTGTGCTGTTTTTATCTGGGTGAGAGTTAATTTTCTTCACAGCAGCTCATATGATTTTTGGTTTATGAGCAAAACAGTGTTGAAAACAGAGGAGTGTGTTGCCCATCGTTCAGCCTTGCTTGCCTTTTCTGCTTGACTGCTTCTCCCCACCTGTGAGGAGGCTGGAGGTGCACAGGAAGCTGGGAGAAAACATGACCAGGACAGCTGAACCCAACTGACCAAGGGATATTCCACAGCATGTGGAGTCACGTTCAACTGAAAAAAAAAATAAAAAAGCTGGAGGAAAAAGAAGGGGAGATATTCGGACTTACGGTGTTTGTCCTCCCAAGTCACCGTTCTGTGTGATAGGGCCGTGCTTTCCAGGACAATGTTGAACACTTGCTGCCCATGGGAAGTGGTGAATGAATTGTTTGTTTTGCTTTGCTCCTGTGCACAGTTCTTTTACCTTTTGAGCTGGCCTTAATTCAACCCACAAGATTTGTCTCCTTTACCTTCCCAATTGTCTCCCCCATCCCACTGAGGGGAAGCCAACAAAGCAGCTGTGTGGGTCTTAGATGCCTACCTGGGGTAAATCACAACAGTGGTTAAGCCTAACAAGGTATAAATGACAGGATTCATGGTAGATATGCAAATATGCTTCTGGCACAGATATAGTAGTAATATGAGTGGTAAACTGCCATAGCTAAATGCAAAATTTCCCTAACTAATTTCACAGACTAATTTATGTGCATATGCATATATGCATAAAACTCTTTTATAGTCCTCATAATTTATTCTAAAATTTTAAATTACTCTGTGAATATACATTCATTTATCTGCAAAAAGGTTATAATAAGTGCTCTTATTTAAAAAAAAAAAAAACAATACTCGAGAATGACCAACTCAATATGAGATTATTTGCCAAGTTAATTTTCATTAAGGGTACCACATATTTTGAGCATACAATTGTTTTATTTTGTATTTAAAATGTACAAATGGTGATGCTTGTGACTGGTGCTAAGTGACTAGAGAAACCATCTACAATATCTGTGAACCTGTAGTGTCCTAGTGGCTCAGTAGAAAAATAAATCTGAAGGCTTTCCCTGGATCAATTAGCAGCCACTAGATCAGGTCACCTAGTCTATAGTTAGCAGCTATTTTTTCCCCACTTTATTTAACCAAAAATTATATCATCATTATTCCATTTGATGGTTGATAAGACTAAGGCTATTAACAGTGCAAAAAACAAAGAGCTAAACTTAATGAAAAGGCTAAATTAGACCAATTTTGGAAAAGGCTCATGCTAATATCACCTGATTTGATGATATTGGCAGTCAGTAATTAGCCTACAGTAGTTATAAAAGTCAAGACAAGACATACAGATTTAACAATTCTACAGGAAACTTTATGTAAGAGTTTAAATTGAGAATCTCACATTTAACTAATAGATTTTCAAGAAATGTATACTGACTTCAATATGAAGTGGGTATTTTGATATGATACTAATACTTTTAGGTGCAGCTTGGTTTAATTTGGACTTAATATATACCTTAAGAATAACTAAATACTGCGTATTGCAGATTTTGAAATTAATAGCCACAAGAGTCCTACACATCTTTTCTAAAGTGCAAAAGACTTTTTGCCCTGTTTTTGCAAAGTTAGTCAAAACAGAAGTTTTAAAATTTACTTTTTATCTTACGCCTTAAAAAAACCAAAATAATATTCAGCCATATTCATTCCCCAGTGACTGAAGCTGTACAATCTAGGGCATTCAGAGGGAAACAGAAAAAGATGAAGAGACAAATTAAATAATCAGGCTATTTATTCTGACTTTATGTGCTTCTCCCAACCAGCCCATATTTCTTTGTGGCAAAACAGCTCCCTGCACTATCTATCTTGCAAAAATTATTTTTGATTATGACAAGTAAGTAGGGAGATAATTTCAAGTTTCAATTACTAATTAAATGTTAATGTTTTCAAAACCTCCTGAAGATCCTAGTTTTTAGCAATGTTTCATCTCCCTTAATAAAATTGCCAAAAACTTAATAGCAAGGAAGAATAGATTTAATAAAATATTTTACAATAAACCTCCTGCAACAAATAAAACAAAACAAAAAAAATGGAAAGCAAGAAGGAAAGATACTAATAGTAAAAACAGTGGGGGCCATGATGGATAAAAAACCTCAGCCCTCTAATGATATAAGTCAGTAAAATTATCTAGCTCTGAAAATCTATTTTCATTAATTTTTAATTTTATTTTCTGAATACAGAACTTCCTCCTGATAAGACCAACTATAAGTGAGATTACTCTTCCCATAATTTTTGTCCCATACCATCGTTTTGTAAGTAATTTAAAAATAAGAAAGAATAAACTTTCGCAAAGTATTATTTCTAACATAGCTCAAATAGCTTTGAAATGCACAAACTAAAGCTTTCCTAGGTGCTTTTGTAAAATTTGTTGCTTTTTCATCCATTTTTTGGGGCTTTTTTGTTCTATTTTACATCTCCTGTGAGAGATTAGCTAAATTCCCAACTGTAAGTGCTCTTGACTTCTGTTCTGCCAGTGAAAAAGTTGAAATTAAAAATTAAAATTTATTGTAAATAAAGTAAATGTTCACCCTTGTAGTTTGCTGGTTTTTTGTTTGTTTTTTTTTTTTTTTAACTTTTTAACATAATTTTCTGTGCTTCAAACACTTTGCTTTATTCAAAATCAAAATTTCTCCTATTTTAATATCACATCTGCTGACATTTCAACTATATCAATACAAATCCAATTTTTTTTTAAGAATGAGTAAAGATGTAAGAGACTCCTTTTCACTTATTCCCTCTCTAGAATTTAAAAGCATGCTTGGAAAAACTCAAGAATATTGTCAAAATCTCCACCTGCTTCTGGTTTTCTTTAGTCTATAGATTGTCCTTTAATGGTTAGTGCAAACTTTATTTCCTAGCCTTCCCCTCCTACATGGTTTGGTCATGGGTGAAGACATGGAGTCCAAGTGAAAGAGAAATCATTCCTGTAAAGGGCTGTGTCTGCTTTCTCAGCTTGGGAGCTAGCCAGTGTTTAATTGCATCCATCTGTCTGAGTTCTGATTTAATGTAGGTGCCTAACAATTTATTGCACAGATAAACTGTTTCTGCAATCTTGACTTTACATTTCAGCACCTGTACACACAGGGGGATCAAATTAAATATCCTCAGGCAGTATTCACTGTAGTATTCCTACTTCTGAGCACTTGAGAGTGCAGCCTTGGTAATGTTTTTAAATTATTTAGCTTTGGGATCAATTTGATACTTAAGGAGAAGAGCGTGCAAAATGCAAATAATGCTTCAGGTAGGCTCATGCTGATATCCCCATGAATCATGCACTTTATAACCCTTTCCAATCACTGTAACTATCTGTGTTAATAGAATAAAAAAAAAAAAATTAGTTTAAGAAAGAGAGTCTAGTAAGTGATGGAAAGTTGAGAATGGATTTCCTAGATTTCCTAGACTTCCAGAGGTCATGTAGGAGTTAGTCAGTAGGTCCCCCTGGGAAACTGCCATCAGACACAAGGGAGCACAAAAAAGCTGAGAGATCTTTGAAGATATTTTTCATAGAGTGCAAGATCTCTCAATCTCCAGGTGTAAGAAACCAATAAACAACTGCAAAAGATCAGCATAGATGATTAACACCCTGTGGAACAAACTAAAGGACAAGAAAGAAATGCACAGGCAAAGAAAGATATAGGGACAGGTATGGTGAAACACTGGGAAAGGTTGCTCAGGGAAGTTGTGACTGTCCTGTTATTGGAAAGGTTTAGGGTCAGGTTGGATAAGGCACTGAGAAAGATGAACAAGTTAAAGACGTCCCTGCTTATTGCAGGGGTTTTGGGATGGAAGACCTTTGATAGTTCCTTCCAGCACAAACTGTTCTATTTTTCTATGTGTTCTAGCCACCACAGACAGATCCATTTTGTGTCCCAATATTCACCATGTGTCATGCAGAGCTCAAAATTCCCTAACAGACATCTCAGGGAATGAAAAACAATGTTGTTATTTTAAAGCAATTGTCTTTGTTAGTTTCATAACTGTATTATTTTAAGCTTCAAATCCTCCAAGATGTGTTTAGGTATGTTAACTCCCTTCTGCAGATTGATAGTCTATGTATATATTATTTTTAATGATACACAGGCCCACTCATTTTCAGAAAAGGCCTTTCTAAAATCCTCACTTTCTTACGGCTTTCTTTGTTCCCTTTCTATTTTTCAAGGAACATGGCTCTTAAAGCAACTTTGTCAATCATCTAAGTTTAATCCTCTGCTATTGTGAGCAGCTGCACCTTAAAGACCCCATTTAAGGTCAAACATAAATTTACACATGACCAGTTTATACTCATTTATGCCTATTAGTATTTGAAATTATTGCCTTTATCTTAATATACTCTCCTTGCATTTACAAAGACTAATCATAACTGCTATTGACTTCCATTAGACTAAGCCAAAATCCCCACATACTTTCTTAGAGTTTGATGCCATGCCAGCTTAAACCAGTCTAATTTGAGATTATCCTTTTTGCCTGTCCCTCTATCTTCAGTCGTGTGTGCTGAGAGTGGTAACTACCTTTCAAGCTGTCAAACAATAAGCCAGTTTAGAGAACTAATTCAAAAGCAAACAAAATGTAAATAAGGCAAAATTATATTTTTTTCCAATTCCTTGGGTTTTTTTTCTCTTTCCTATGAAGCATTAGTTTCTTAGTTCTGGTCCTTGAAGTGCATACTCAGTGGATGCATGTGTATATTTATTTCAGTAGAAGTGAATCAGAATTTCAGAACTATAGAAATATTATAAAAGAGTATAATAGAATTTAGAAATATAAAAGAAACTAAACTTATGGCTTTGTAATTTGTGATGTGATCAAAACTGCAAATTCCATCAGTGGCACTTTGAGATGGTGGTTCCTGAAATATAACCCACTTATGAGTAAGTAAGCAAATATGCTCCAGCTAGACATATGCATAGATGTATAAGTATAATCACACACATGTACTGTCAGAATTCTCATATACTTAATTTGTATTCACGCATGCAAGAGATCAGTGAATCCAGCAGAAAGGTGTTGTGGTTTAACCCCAGACAGCAACTATGAACAACACAACCACATTCTCACTCGCCTGCCCAGTAGCATGGGAAAGAGAAACATAAAAAGGTAAACCCCATGGGTTAAGAAAAGAGCAGTTTAATACTTTAAATAAAGTAAAATATAATGCTAATAATAATTATTATAATGAAAAGAGAGACCACAAAATGAGAGAGGAAAAAATATTCAAGGGAAAAAAAAATGGTGAATTACAGTACAATTGCTCACCTCCTGCTGGCTGATACCCAACACAACTCTGAGCAGCAATCAGTCCATCCTGGCCAGATCTCCTCAGTTTATATACTGTATATGAAGGTCTATGATAATGAATATCCCTTTGGTCAGTTTGGGCCAGCCATCACGGTTGTGCTTCCTCACAGCTTCTTGTGTACCTGCTCACTGGCAAAGCCAGGGAACTTGAGAAGTCTTTGATTTAGAGTAAGCACTGCTTAGCAAATATCAGTGTGTTATTGGAATTATTCTGGTCCTAAATCCACTATATTATCTAGTCTGGAGAAATTTATCTCTACCACAACTAAGCTAGGACAGAAGGATACATCCAGGGAATTTAAAAACAACAGAAGGTTTAAAATAATTTTGGAAGATTGAATTGAAGTAGCAGAAGGCAGTAAGTGTACCTGGTAAGCAGAGCAGAAGACAGTACTGAACAATGAAGCTTAAATAAAATATATAAAAACTGCAATAAAATATGTCTTAACAGATGTTCCAAAAACCTATAGAGAATTAAAAAAGGAAAAAAAAAAAAAAAACCCAACAAGAATAAAACCACCAAATCTCTTTCAATGCATTTCAAGCATAAATTAACATAATAATTCTATCTTTTTTTTTTTGCTTGTGACAAGTACCCAGTATAGAACTCAGTTAATATCTTCATGAAAATTATGTCAGCTACGACTATAATGAAGGAAGTTAGCAAGAAACTTAAAAATACTATAGACAGGAAACTTAAAAATACTATAGAATAAATTATGAAGGTGATCTTAAACATTTACCAATTATTCCATTTCTTCCAATCCTTCCAGACCAATGAATTTTTCGGGTGCTTGTAGGGCATTTGACTACTGATCAGTGATTTCTATAAAAGTCTAAGCTTACAGAAACAAAACTATACTCCTATCACTCACACCAAAAATGTTATTGAAGAGTTTGAATCTTAGACGTATTTGGAAGTTGTTTCACATTTTGTTTAATTCTGATATTTGCTAAAATAAATCAAAGGAAGACTAATAATAAATTTTCTTCTGTAATGTGGAAGTATGTGGTCTTTTTGCACTGGAAATTTCTTTTTAAAAGTGGTATAAAAAGCCAGAGACCATCTCCTGAGATAGTGATGAATTTATAAGTCTTGAATAGGAAATAAGTGTAGAAAAAAAACCTGAGAAGTTGTTGCTCATTTTTCTTCCACTGTTTTTGTGATGGCATGGGAGGAATTTTTACCCTTCATATCCTATAAGGTCTACTTACTTTCTGTTCAAAACATGTGATACAAAGATGCAGATATTTGCAGCTTCAATTGCTATAAGTACTTGTGCAGATTTTTGCTAGAATAAAAGTTATTTTTCTGCATAGTAATTAGTATGAAGCTGTATTTTGGATTTGTTCTGGAAACAGTGTTGATAACACAGGGATATTTATGCTATTGCTGAACAGTTCTTCCACAGCATCAAGGCCTTTTCTGTCTCTCACTCCACCCCACCAGCAAGGAGGCTTTGGGTGCACAAGTAGTTGCACAAAGGGAACACAGAATCGTGTTCATGCAGATGGGAAGTAGCAAATGAATTTCTTGTATTGCTTTGCTTGGATGCCTAGCTTTTGCTTTGTTGGTTTTGTTTTTTTTTCTCAACTCAAGAGTTTTCCCACTCTGGATGTCCTGTTTCTCTCCCCCACCCTGCTATGTGGTGAGTATGCAAGCAGTTGTATTAAGCTTAGTTGCCAGCTGTGACTACATCACTACAGTATTATTTTTGATTTGATAAGTTCAATATACTTAATAATATCACTTTAAAAAAAAACAAACACTATTACAAATAATTATGGCCATAAAGTACAGTATGAAATAAATTTCTCTATAAAAATAGTCTATTAACTGGGCAGGCATTTTATTCTCTTGATAACCAGTACACTACCCATACCACTGTAAAATCTGAATAAGATTGTCTGCTTGCAGTGGACTTTAAAAGAGGTGAAGATTAAAAAGAAGGAGTTGTGAGAGAACTGTTATTCTTCTAGAATTTGCATTCAAATAAACCCAAATTTATGAGCACAGCTAAGTGAAATTTGGCTTCAGGGGTGGAAAAAAAACCTGAGCATTCTGTTGCCTACAATGTCTCATGCAAGATGCCTGAGTATAAAGACAATAATCTATCACATTGTAATCTTTACAAGCAGTTTGAATTCGAGGAATTGAAAAGTTCAATTCGGCCTGGTTTGTTTTTCAATACAAGCATGTAGTTTACTTGGAGATAGCATGACAGTTTGAAAAATATTAATATTTACATTTTAATTTTCTATGTCTTTCATTTATTCTTTCTACTAAATATAACAATTTACGCAGCTTTCTAAAAATTCAAAGATATTCAGTAATGTTCTTCATAAATGTATATAAATATTTCAAGTAGAACTCCACTTGATCTAGACTGTATTTATTCTAGTGAAACAAAATCCAAGTCAAAATGTGACAACTTTTTGATTACTTGGATAGAGTCATTCTGATATAGTATCAAATTTAATGAAGAAAGGGAAGCATATTATTCCCTCCAGTGATACAAATTTTATTTAGTCTTCTTGAAACTTTTATCTGAAAAATAATTTTCCTCCTAATTTTATACTTTTCTGATTGAGTCTTTCACTTTTATTATAAAGTGGGTATGAATTGATTGTCTTAGCATTTAACAGTAAAAGCAAGTAGATTTTGTAGTAGGCTGACCCTGACCAACAGTCAAGCACCCACAGAGCTGTTCACTCACTTCTCTCTCCCATGAGTCATGGGGAAACTAGGAGGTAGCTTCAAGCATTTAAATGTCCAAGAGGTGGGGAAAAAAGCTGTGCCTTCAAGCAAAGCTGAATAAGGATTTCATTCACTACTCAGCATGCACATATTCAGCCACTTCCAGGAAAACATGAATAATAGTTATTTAGGAAGTCAAACATCATAATCTTGGTTATTGTTCTTCCTCCTCCTTTTCATGAGCTTATATTACTGAGCCTGTATTACATTATTCCATAAGTTATGGAATAATGCTAAGGTCAGTGCTGGTCAGCTATTCCAGCTATGTCCATTACCAGCTTCTTGAGTACTTTTAGCAAATCACTGAGGGGGAAGAACGGGAACAGAGTGAGCAAGAAAGAACATTGATTCTGTGCAACCACTGTGTATTACTAATATTGAGTTATTCACCAATCCATACTACTATGAAAAAAATTAACTCTATCCCAGTCAGACTCATCAAAGAGTACATAGGATTTCTAATTTCCTTCCAGCATGGTATACTTCAAAAGTCACTAGTAGTTCCTCATCACTACACAAGGCTATTGAAATTGAGATTCCTACAGAAGAAAGTATTGTATAAATGTATTATGGATAAAGAACACAGAAAAGTATATCTATAGAAACAACCAAGCTATCTTTCCCACAGGATGGTATTCAACCACTGATTAAATCATTCACAGTGTCTTCTCAGTATTTTGTTAAATAATCCTCACCACAATCATGCAATAAGAAAAATCAGGTCCAAGTTGCATGGAGAAGGAGATTTTATGAAGAATGACCAGTTCATCATGTAATAATCTTTTTAATTCCTAAGAATAAAACATAGCAGAATTCCTGAGGAAAAAAAGACAAACCCCATAACAGTGTTCTTACTGAGCATTTACATTATGATTTCCACTATAACTTAAGTATTACTTTCCTAATAGAAGTTTTAAAGCAAATCTCAGAATAGCAGAGTCCAGAAGCATTTCTGAGGGCCTGAGAGATAATTTAGATAACTGTAAAGAACAGACAGTGAAAAAGAACTTTTGAGAGGAGAACATGTAATGAGTATACCTGTGTCATCATCCATAAATAGAAGGCTGTCAGACAAGTAGAGATAGTTCTTAATCATCAATAACTTTTAGAAATTTATGCAAACATTTATTACTTTACAAGAAAGTGCTTTAATTGTCTTATATTACCAGGAGCCAAATAACCCAAGGTTATCTTAGTTGAAATGGAACTGCAATCAAAGCCACTAAGAAAATAGGAGTTTTTCTCTAGGAAAGAAACACGTGAAAGAGCACTGAGTGATATCATGCTTATAGAGTTAGAGAAGGTCAATATTGCAGAAAACATAGAAAGTGATATAATATTTGATTTACAGTTTTGGAAAAGATAGGAGCTGCAGGGAGATGTTGACTTTTCAACCTCACCAAAGCAAGTGTCAGAATAGCGATGAGGACATAGATTATCTAATTTACAGCATTCTGCTCTAGCCATTAAGCTGTTAAACAGCATTATTTCAACTAATGGAAAACCATTAAATTTTTAGGGTGTCATTTAATGTTAGAAGAGCTTATCATTAAAGAACATTTGAGTTTCTACAGTATGTTTTTTATGGCACTTAATTAGAGATATGTCCTCAAGTAAACCCATAAAACCTGTGTCTCTCCTGCTTAAAGTTCCTTGGGTCATAGGCTCTTAAAATGCTAATAAATCTCTGCTAGTTGACATCACCTCCTGACTCTTCAAGTGAAAATTTCTTCACAAGTTATTATGTTGACATCTTTCTTTCTGCGCTAGAGGCCATCTTGTTAAATTACGTTAAATTAATTTACGTTATCACTGTAAATCCATTGACATTCATGATGTTAAAGTTTATACGGTTTCCAGTGATCACCTATACTACAAAATGCACTTTCAAATAATTATTTGATTGCCACTATGTAGGCTAATATGAATAATAATAGTAATAAACAAATAGTACAATACTTCTACAGCTTAATTGAAATTAAATTAGTGTTCAGTTTTTCAATTTCAATAATTTCACATTGGAAGTAATACTTTAGTGAAATCCTAAGAAGGATTTTGTTTTCTCCAAAACAGAAAAAGAAGAATTAACTAATAAACAATATAGCTGAACTGGGACATAACACAAGTCTATAGTTATAATCTTTCAAAGGAAGAATTTCCTATATCTGCTTAATTTGAGTTCATTTATCTCAAGAGTTAGAAATGTAATGATAACATTAAGGTAGAATAGAATGAAGAACAGCCTTTTAGGAAAAATAGAGAAGAATTTCAGCATAAATGCACTCCGTAGATACTCTAATAACTTTATATGTTTAATACATAATCATGGTTTTAAAGACAAAATAAATACATTTTAAAAGCAGAGTACTAGAAAATAGACTATCCATATAAGCATCTTTGACTGAAATAACTTTCAGGCTGTAATCAAATAGGTCTGTTTTAAACTTTATAGGTGTCAACAGTAGACATTATGAATTGAATTGCTTTTCTTGGAAGAAAATCCTGTCTGAGCTAAGAGGAGCAAAATAGCATAAGCCTCCTGAAGTGATCTGCATGTCATGCTGCATGTTTATTGGAGATTTGCTTGCTGATGCAGAAATTAGGGTCCCCAGCACCCAAAGGAAAGTAGTAGTATCTGTACTATCCCCTCTTTTTTCATATGGTCAGCTCTAGTAAATTACATTTTAAGAGATATTTTGGTCTAAGTGCATTTCTTACTGGCATCATAATGAACCTGCACCTCTGGTAGATACTGAATGCCTGAAGATTGGTGTAAGACCAGCATCACAGAAATCCACTGGTATGTCAGCAATCCACTGGTACAATCACATCTCAAGAGAAGTGTTGGGAAGGAATTCGGCATGTCACATCTACACACTGAGATTTATGGATGTTCTTGAAGGAAAAAGGAGAGTTTATGAGAGAATTGAATGGAAGATACAGTGGTGGTCTAGCACAGAGAGCTAGGGCACTACAAACAGAGGGGAGACTGCATTGCTCAGTTTAACCATTGCCTTCTCATGTTACAGTGTGTGGTCACTGTACTATGGCTGATTGAAGTAGCCAGCATGGCATGGAGAAGGCAGAAGAGAGGACCACACTGCCTTGACAACAGATGAAGATAACCAAATGTTTGGACTATCTGAGCAAAGTGGCCAGGCAACACTTTGATGCAACAGCAACAACAATATGTTCTAGTGAATAAAAGTGCTTGGCCCTTTATTTACCCTGTCAAAAGGAAGCCACTAAGTACTAACCTATTGAAGATAAAATAAAGCTCATATTTTCAACATTTACTTTAATATCCAAAAGTGTAGAATTATTCTCTTTGTCTCCCTTCACTTCCTCCTTTGCATCCCTTTTGTATTCAAAGCTTCTAATCATAGCATTTAACAGGAAATTTAACAAGATTTGATTCTCTTAAACAAAAAGGCAAGTATTTCAGTTTATACAATCTGAGAAAAAAATTACTGTAGTTATACTAATATCTCCCAGTATGAGAAAATTGATCCTTTTACAGAAAATATGACAGAATTTCAGAAAGATGAAATCATTAAATCAATATAGGTGAATGACAATGTGTCTGTGATACTTGGCTTCAGCTGGTGAAAATATCAACTTATTTCTATGAATATAAAGAAATATTTGTTTTCAAGTAATAAAATGAATGAAAATGACAGTTATTTTATAGCCACAATAGCAAATTGTTTTCCTTATTCCTTTTAAATGGAATCTGTTTTGATAGAGCAAGTTTCCCTGAGGACTTGCTCACATATGTAAAATCTTACATGGTACAGGACCCAGATATAAAAACTCCATTCAAAACTTGCACTCTTACTCTTTTGACCCATTCAAGTATACTGAAACTCTCTTAATCCTTTTCTGAAAAACAAGTGTGTCATGAGATTTTACATATGCATGCCTTTAACTTGGGAAGCATTTTTCTCAAATGTTTTCTGCTATAAAGCCAATGGAATTATCCTTTTCCACTATTTTCCTTCATCTTCAAAATCTTATAATGAACAACAAAATATATATTATTTGCAAAACAAAGAATTTATTTTTAATGTAATATAAAGTTAAACAGTCTAATCAGAGAATTATTTTTATTGCAAATCCAGTTATTACAGAGAAAAAAAAAAACAAAAACCCCACATATTACTGAAAAAAATACTTGTAGTAGTTAAAATGGTTATGCACATTCCGGTATGTGTACAGGCTGGTTTTATGATCTTCACTTCATTATTTCCATTCATCCTAATTCTGAACCCTCTCTTTTCCTGATGAACATAAAGCGGCAATTGCAAAAATTTATCAGTGCCCAGAGACTTCATCAGGAGGATATGCAATAAGCTTTTCTAAAATGTAGCTATCTAAATATGGTATGGTCTCATATTAAACAGAGATAAACAGTTACCTTCAAAATATATTCCTTAGAGGAAAAAAACCTGCTTCTTCATGCTTTCTGTCAGGTTATCATTCATCCCATGTATTGCTGTCTGAAGCTGAAAATTACTCTCAAATGAATAATGAACCCAAAGTGCTTGTATCAGACAAGGATATCTAAGTGTAAAAGCTCCTGTCCCTCTGCTTCTCTTCACACACCGAGTGCTCTGGCCTTAACTAACCTGGTGTTTCTGCCCGACACTAGCCAATGACATTGCCAGGTCCAGGTAGAAGGTGTGTGTCTTCATTTCTAAAGGGAGAACTCTGAATTTGTGATTTCTGCATTTCATGAGGTTACATCTGGTACACTTCTCCTGACAATCAGGCTGTCTTTACTCTGAATGGCATTACTGCTTTCTGGCAAATCAACTTGATCCCACCAGTTTGGTGTCATCTGAGAATATGATGACAGTGAACCGTCATCTCCAAGTCATTCATAGACATTAGACAAGACCGGAAAGAAATCCAGTGTGCATATTCATTCTACATATGCCTTTTCAGAAAGTATATTTGAAAAGCCATGAGAAGTCCCTTGTGACTGGGAAATAGAGAAAAAAATCACTCCTATTTTTAAAAGACCCATGGAACTGCAGACTGGTGAGCTTTACCTATGTGCCTGTGAACATCATGGAGCAGATCCTCATGGAAGCAATGATAAGAAGACGCCAACAAATGAGGTTGCTCAACCTATGGTTAGTCATAGGTACTCAAAATTACTATCAAACATTTCTTCAAAATATAAAGATTTGATGCTCAAAATATAATGAAAATGTATCTACACAACTGTGAGATCAAGGTGTTCATTGTTTCTTGTGAAGCATTCAGCATCAGTTCTCACTAAAACAATGGAGCCTAAGATATAATGTGACTATTAGTACTCAGCTCAGAAACCTGAGTTTGCATCAGCATAACTGCATTACTGAAAAAAATCAAATGCCTCAAATAACCATAGATTCTCTTGACTTCTTCTGAATTTTCATTCATATGTAAAAAATGTTAAAATTAACAGTCCCCACACTCTAGTAATTTCAGACTGTTAATGCCAATAAATCATCTTAAAACAAGTGTAATTTTAATTTCAGAAATATGTTCCCATGAGTCAATTTGTAATCGGTATGAGATGCCAGGGAAACCTAGGAAACAGTATTTCCTTTAAAAGATGTTTTGACAATAATGAAAGTACATTGAACTACAAAATTTGAGGTTGGAAGGGACCTGTTGAGATCACATAGGAAGGGACCTATTGAGATCATCCAGCCCTGTTAAAGCAGATAGTTGCTCAGAAAAGAGTCCAGTCTGATTTTGGCTGTCTCCTCACATGGAGAATCCACAATCCCTGGGCAGCCTCTTCCGGTGTATGAGAACAATAATTGTAAAAAAATTCTCTTTAAATTTGATGAATTATTATATTCCTTAATTTCTATCATTTTCTGTTATCTTATTGGTGGGAAGCAGTGAGAAGAATCTGGTTCCCCCATCTTCATTATCTCCCATTTTTGACAAAAATATTGACAAAACTTGCTGTGTTCCATCATCCCTTCTCCCCTCCCTCCACAAAGTCTTCTCTGCTCCAAGCTGAACAGAACTAGATCCCTATCATCCCTCAAATGAAAGACATTACAATCTTTTACTGCAGTCACTCTTCAGAACTACATCATTCCAGATGTAGTCAAGTAAATTACCACCTCCTTCAATCTGATGGAAACAGGTTCTTCCTAATACAGCCTAATAAGCAGAGAGTAACATTGAAGAGAAGCGGATAAGTCTTAATAAACTTCCCATAATGTTGCAAATTGAAATGTTGGCATGCGGTAGATCTCTCGAGGTGAGGAGACAGGTCAGCAGAAGGGAGAATCATTTTTTTTGCAGCAGGATCTCCTACCACTGCAACTATAACCTCTAAAGGTTTAGGCTCTTGAAGCCTCAGAGACAATCTGCGCAGTCTCTCATCTCTCTGACACTGCAGTCCACTGACTTCCCTCAGGAGTTCCTTTGCTGGCCATCACAACTCTTTAAGAATCACACACCTTTTGCAGGATCTGCCCGAGCTCAGCATGAGGACTGCAACTTGAGTCTTGCAGAAATGCATCCTCCTTCTGAAGCTCCATAAAGGTCAAAGAATTCAACCACCTAGTTGGACAGTTGCTCCATCAATACCTGTGGATGCTGCCTTTAACAGACTCTGCTAGAAAGACAAAGTTTATCAATCCTTCCTTCATATTCTGCTGCCCAAACCAGCTTCAGGGGTGGTGAAATCGAGAGGAGACTATCATTATCCTTACCTTCAAAGAGCAGGGATATTTAATAGCTAAGTTTTAATACTTTAATACTTAACATCATATTTTTCTTAGAAAAGAAAACCTAGAGACAGCAGATAATTTGACAGTGAATCAGCTAATATTTTTGCTGAGCAAGATGTATCTTCAGTTCAGTTTTGGATAACATAGATAAGAAATTATTTCCCTTTCTCAGGCTTTTTGTTGGACATTATTTTAATTCTGGTATTGAATAAATAAAAAAATGAAAAACAAACAGCCGCCGTACTCAGTAAAGAAACACTGTTCTCAGTCACATGATTATTTTGTCACTTCTGTGACTTTTAAAATACCCAACTTACAGTATATCTAGTGCAATTGATGAGCTTTAGTAATATTTCAACTACACTAAGCAAATATGGGACCTATTTAATGTTGATTTTCACTTGTTTATGCATTATCAAACTCCACTTCTCCATTTACATCATTCAGATGAAGGAACCACTAACCTCATGAAGAATTTATTGCATTGACTTCAATTGACTAAGATGTAAACCAAGCTTAAATGTAAGAATTATTTCAGAGATGGATCATTATTGGTAAGATTAATATTTGATTGTCATAAATTTTATTTCAGCCAACTTATTTTTTTTTCTTATTTTTTTTTTTTAAACATATATTTCATATCTTCATTTGCGTATGTACTTTTAGGTCATGGTTTATTTAATCTGGGTACACATGAGTTTAATCACTGAAGGGTACCTGGGCCATTCTAAATTTACACATTTCCACATGAACAGCTATATTTACTCATATAAATCTCATCCATATGGCATGCCTAGTTTTATTTCATTTTCCATTGGGATCATTTTAGATTACAGTAGCTGTTTAAACAATATAAATGTATTGGTTTAATGGGCACTTCGGGGAAAATACTGGAAGTAGATTAATGTGTTAGACAGCAGAAGTTTAAGCATAGATAAGGAAAGACCTAAGCTAGAAAATAGATTGTTAAAAAATGGAGAGAGAGATGGGAATAAGATATGTAAAACACTGCCATATTGAAGAGCATGCTGCGATTTCAGATTACTTGGACTGAATAATAAAACCAGGTCTGCAAAATGATGCTCTGTATTTTAAAGTAGAAGACCTCTTCTGGGACACGAAACCCCTGGAATGTGAGTGTTATATATGTTATCATATGTAGTCGCTCAATTAGGAAGTCTATCTATGTCTAGGCTATTGTCTTCCTTCAAAAACAAGACAGACTCTCAAGTTCTATTAATGCAATTGACAGAGCTCTGGATTAAAACACAGATTTACAGGGACAAGATGATGACAAACTAGTAACTTCACCATGGACATAAAAATATAAGACTGAATCATATCAGTATTTTGCACATCTCCATTCTTATGGTGCTGAGACCATTTTGGGAGAACAGCAAACTTTAAGCAATCCTCAATAATACCAAAAAAGTGAATGATGTAAAATTACTTCACTCTTTTGCCCCAATTTGCTATTTCCTTCCATTTTCATCTTCTCAGTACTGAATGTGCTTACTTTACCAGGAAGTGTGTCAAATCCATCTTGCTGCCTTTATAAATGGTCTGAACCACAGAGCCTCAGGGAAAAAATAAAAGAAAAAAGATTTTATATCTGTCATATAAAATAAAAGCCATAACAAAATAAAATCCTAATAGGTGGCAGCATATTTACCTATGTACATGAGAGAATGTTTATATACACTAGATGTAAATTAAAGAAAATGCAGTTTGAATGGCATATTGAGGGTAACTGTGGTTTCATTATGTGGTTTTATTTTGCCTGACATACTTACTACATATCTCCACCTATTTCTAATTCCATCTAACACATACAGATTAACCCCAAGAGACATACTGATATTGGGTAAAAGAATGATTTTTCTGTGGGACCTTCTATGGCAGATAGTTATTTCGAATATTAGGCATGCAAGAGTTAATAATTCAACACTAAGCAAATACTTTTGGGTTTTCTACATACCCTGTGTTGCAAAAGAAGCAGTTTTGGAAGTTGATTCTGAGAGTAAATTTTAAGAGCAGGGCCATCTCCAGTATCTGCTCCAGTAGCTAGCCTGAGACCAGTCCTGCATGCCCACTAGACCCAGCTCACCGCCCAAGCACCTGGTTGTGCCCAGGCTGAGGGAGCGGCTGCTGCTTTCCTGTTGGCAGGTTCAGCCAGCAGCGAAGCTGAGCATCTGCCCCAGAGGGACACAATCACACAGGGGACACAGACACAGCCTGTCACGCAGGCAGTCACAGGCCAGGGGTTGCCTTTAACTGCACCACATTTAACTGCACCACGTTTCCATGACTCACAGCAGGCAAAAGCCCAGACAGACACATCCCTTCCTCTTGGGCTTACAGAGGTAAGAGGTTACCAGTGCAGTGTGTAGGTGCACTCTCCACGTTCACAAGCACATGCACAGTCGTGGATGCCCTGAGTACTGTGATGGTCATTCTTCCTGCCTGGAACCCCTGCCTGGATCTCACTCCCTCTTACCTACCCCACACATTCCTGACTCACTAGCAGGTCCAGTTGGCTGCTCACTGTGAACACACAGCACTAACACACTCATAGGTGTCTTCTAAACACCAGCACAGATCTTGCCCACCTCCCCATCCCTTCCCAAACTCAGGCATCCTACTTGCTGGCTGGTCCAGCTCAGAGTTTGCCAGTGAATCCCACAGCACATCCCACATGTATCTGGCTTGAGGAGAGCACAAGCAGTCCCATCATCCAAAAACAAGGCATGTGGGCCTTATAGTATGATCTGTAATCCTACTATAGCCGTGGTTGCTGAGCCCATCACTTGCCTCACTTCCCCTGGTTCCTCCAGTGGCTTTTCCTGACTGTGGCTGGGACAAAGTTAGTTTTCTCTATTTCAGCATTGTACCAGATTCTAAGAAGAAAATTAACTCCATCCTAGCCAAAACCAGAATAGTGGTTTTGGGAACACACTATTCTTCCTATACTAGTCAACTCCAAGAACTCAACTGGCTCCAGTAGCTGACTGGCAAGGAGCCCAGTCTGACTCCAAGAGCTGGTACCCCATCTACCCATACTGGTCCCCTCAGTAGCTGGCACCAAGTTGCTGCAGCATTCACACACACATGATGTGGATAGTGATAGCATACAGGCATAGGGTTAAGATTTAATAAGAAAATATGAGAAGACAGGAAAATCTGGGTATCAAATGAAGAGCATGGTCAGATAAGTGCACTAGCTGGCGCTCTGATTAATGTACCACCAGCCCTGTTTTACATACTTTACTGTCTTTTCTTCCTTTGTTTCTCCCTTCTCCCCCTTCCTCTGCACATTGCATATTCATAATAACCCCTTCCAACATCCTCAGCCCTCAGGTTTGCATCCTTCTGAGTCATGAAGTACCAATTTGTTGAAGTTTTTTGATACTTCCTCAACTAGTGTGACTGACTCACTGTTTCTGCATACTGTCTTTATAAATGTTAGCTGGACAGGTTTTAAGCCCATCTGGTTTCTCTCTCCCTTTCTTTATCTATTCAACTAAATAAAAAACCCAAAGATTTTTGCACCCATCATACTATTCAGGCCAGTGGCAAGGTTAGTTCTTTTTACAGCCTTTCTTATAATTTCTTGGTCAGGTCTGTCTTCACTTGTTCTGATTTATGACTCCTTTGACCAGGTGCCCTTAGAGAAGATACAACACACCCTTACACATTTATTTGATTTAAGATATTTTACAAAGTCTGTGATAAATTGCTCTTTAATCACATCTGTTTTTTGAGCGGGCTGTCTGAAGCAATAGTTGAGTGCTCTGAAGACAGTAATGGATGTGGAGAGCACTGCAGATCTTCCTCAGATCAGTAGGAACAATGATATAAGGAGTACCTGTGTCCTGTTACAGAGCAGTACATCAATAAAAGAGAATGAAGAACCAGTTCAAACAGTGGAGCTCCATGCTGTTAGCTCACATGCTGCCTCTATTCTACTGCTCCAAATCTCTCTCTTGAACAAATTCATTACAGAAGGAAGTGGCTGTAAATAGTGTAATTATGAGCTAGTCTGTTCTACTTCATCTTGGAGACATGCATCAGTGTTTGTCTCTCTTTCATTTAGTGCAAGAGCTGTAATTACTATGTCCAGGTAAATAATGTTTTTTGTTGGGCTAAAACTCCTTGTGGGAGGCAAAATATTGAGGGTACAGAAGGTCAGTTCAGCTGCTCACTGAACGAGATTCTGAAGAAGACAACGGAGAGCTAAAAGAAGATAGAGGCTTTGCCTTCCAATATGACAAGAACAGGATGACAGGAATTCTCCAAATTCAGGAAGATCCCAGGATGTCAAAATAGCCCTTGAAACAGTTATGTTAATACTCAGAGATCTACATCTGAAGTATTTTGTAAAGAAAAAAATAAGACATAAGACTGTAAATAGTGCACTTTTCAAGAAAATCTGAGCAGAATCTTACTGACAGATGCCAGATATCTTCCTTAAATTTCTTTGTTTTTCTCTCCCAGTGACAATAATTACTTTGAATTTAGTTAATTTAATCCAAAAGCATTTCCATTATCCAGTATTAGTAATGGGAAATATTGATGGCTGGAGTATTGATCCTTGAAAAAATTATAGGATGTTGACTGAAATACAGATCATCTACTGAGCACCATAATCTTTCCCAGAGTTACTAAACTTTTCCAGTTTTTAGTTCTACATTATAGATTGTACTCCTTTTTTATCCATATTGTGATCCATTATTTCGTAGGCTTTATATTATGTCTGAGTGATAAGATGTAGGGAACAAATAAATGTCTTAGGACTTTAAGTCAAATAATTTTGCAACAGGTAGGATGACTTAGTCATTCATTTTGGGTGTAAATTATTAAACATTATATAAATTCCACAGCTTAAAACTGTATTATCTGTTGAGAAAGCTATGGAGTCTTTGATTTACATTAACTTTCCAGAATTTTTTAATAATTATAATGATCCAAATTAATAGGGGAAAAGAAATCAAGAAAATATCTACTCTTCGCCTATTAGGCTGTTCTGAAGCTAAAAATCAGTATAATTACAAATTCCCAACTGTATTATTTTAAGTCAGCATAATACATTCAGCCTGGCAAAATTAAAAAACAGTTTTGACAGTAGTTATTCAGTTCCATTGCTCATTAAAAGTAAACCAAACCCTTTAAAGTATTAATAGAAGGTAAATATGGAAGAAAATCAGAACCTTTTTGCTACAG
Source organism: Cinnycerthia olivascens (assembly GCA_035048155.1). Taxonomy (NCBI): domain Eukaryota; kingdom Metazoa; phylum Chordata; class Aves; order Passeriformes; family Certhiidae; genus Cinnycerthia; species Cinnycerthia olivascens. Next base: position 68,277,999 of record JAWWMU010000001.1, on the reverse strand, counting down.
ACAATAAATTTCTAAAAAGTTGAGCTTTGTAACTTGTAAAAATATTATTTTTCTTAATATGATAAAAAAAAGTAACCGATCCTTCACTAGTAAGCCCACTGAAAAAGCAATTCATATACAAGAAATACAATATGTAATCAATTTTAAGAACTAAGGAAATGTGATTTTGTTTTATGAATATTGTTGTTGTTCTGTAAACTATTCTCTCGTTTCCTTGTTATTTTGGGTTAACATTGTTCGGTAGAACCAATGAGGTTGCTGCATTTTTTGTAAAGACACATTCTTAAAACAGAAAAAAAAGCAGAGTGGAACTTCATTTCTGGCCTTGGAAGGCTGCAGGGCCTGGGCCAAGTGGGGTCTGAGCCGGCCTGCTCAGCCTGGGGTGGCCGGGCCTGGGCTGGTCTGATCCCCCTGGCCAGGCTGGGATTTTCCTGTTC
>JAWWMU010000001.1:68252418-68276926 GCA_035048155.1 Cinnycerthia olivascens | reverse complement strand
GAGGTCAAATAATACAGACATAGATTAAAATGTTATCTAATTGTTCTGCTAGAAGAGACTAAAAATAATTTAATAATTATTATGTAATTATAATGACAACAATAACAATTTTATTTTTATTTGTATGTTATGCCAGTCAAAGTCAATGAAGATTACAGATAGAAAACAAATGTTATGCCTCACCTGAGGACAGCAGTCAGGTATACTGAAGATCCAGTAGTCTGTGGAATACTTTGTAGAAATGTATTAGGCTATGAATATGTGAAGAAGGGAAATGCATAAGAAGTAAAAATTATTCTCTGTGACCTTTTCCTTCTACTCTCTTTATAAGAAGTTCCTCAACTCTGTAAAGAAGCATATGTAATTTTCTCATATTTTAGAAGTACATATTTTTCTTACCCTCTGCAGAATTTTTATTACCCTCAACAGAATCTAAACTAGAAATTCCTGCCTATGTGGTGTACAAGATACGGGCTTTAAAATTAACATTATTCTATATTTGGTTAAAAACCTAAAGTAATATATTTATACCTGAAAATGTAAGTATTAATTTTAAAACATATTTTGAATGTAGACAGTTTTGGGGAGTTTTTGTTTTGTTGTTTTGCTTTTTGTTTTGTTTTGTTTTGTTTTTTTAAAGACATGAACTTGAAAGTCATTTTTGACCCCTGACCCACTCATATATCTTTCCTTGAAAATAGCTTTAGAATATCTGAAGTGCTAGTACTGTAATATGCCATATTTTGCAGATTCTTGCTGTTCCTCTTTTTATTTCCACAAAAGGAACAGTAAAGAAAATAAAACTGTTTATTGTTTCTGTCTCTCACAAAGTATCATTTTCTGAGTGCATTGTTTTGTTGTATATTTTTGTTGAGAATGGAATTTAAATTGAATAGAACTGGTCTATCAAATAGCTGGAAATAATTGGCAGGCATGGTTAAACTCAGAATTGAATTCAGTCTAGGATAACACTGCAAATGTATTTATCTGAAGAGTTACTTGCACAGTATATTGCCTTTTTTATGGAAACTGCATGAAGCAAGAAGAAAGAAAATGAAACAACAAAAATCCCTGTAATAGCTTTCAACTTCCTGAAGTTCTAAAAATATATGCCTTTGGAATTTTATTTGATAGTAGACATTTAAAAAAATGGATTCAAAACAACCTTTCTTTTCTGAAACAAGGCCAGAAGCAAAATGGAATAATTTAGTAAGAATTCACATTAAACTATTTTCCCTGTATCTCACAATTATTACATTTTTGTTCTCTATAATAAATATGGGGAAAAAAGTATGTGTGTTTAATTTAATTAAATTTATATTTTAAAAATACATTTTTATGGTTTGCATGCTTACTGTTCTGACCAAAACCCAACCAAAGAACCAAAAACCCACAAATCAAATACCCTCCAAAATATGACTAAGAATGGAAAGTTACAGTACAGCATATTATTAAATTTGAAATATGTTGCCATAGAAATGAACCCACAAAACTTTTAGAATATGACTTTACCTAAAGAATATAAAAGTTTTTTTCATATTTTAGATCCATATGCAATATACATGTATAAATTATATTACCAAAAATTAATACTCTAAGTGAAAAAATTTGAATTTTCTTAGCCGTATCCTCTCTAGAAATAGAATAATAAAAAATAGTCTAGCTAATTCCTGACTTTAATTCTGTTGCCTACCATTTCTTTGTCTAAATACTCTTCATTTGGCACAGTTAATATTCTCATGCTATTATGATATCATTATTATTGTTCTTATGATTTTATTAATGTCTGTAAGTATGTTTCCACTGGATTTAATTCTTGTGACAAAAGCTCCAAATTTTTAAGAACCATATGCTGCAACGTGAGTGGAATATCAGGAATAAAATATCCTCAGCTGTTGAAATATTTTTTTCTTCATTCTCTAAGGACATACAGCAACAGATGCAAGGACACAGGGACCTAGAAGCGAGGGAAATGTCGACGCTTTCTAGCTTGTGAATCTGGAAACTATTGGTATAGCATATGTGTATTAGAAAGTATTTATTAGACCACATAATAGAGTATGTGAAAATTAATCATAAAATTTTATCTAAATATTTCTCTTTAATATTTTTGCAAAAAAGTCACATCAAAAATTTAAAATATTGCAATTGCTTTAAAAAGAAAAAATCATTACACATGTTTCTTCAAAGTCAATCCTGCCAGCCCTAACACTGATGTGAACATCCCAATGAGAGACAAAACTGAAGGGAAGCTCCTGGCAACCTACCTCAGACATATTTAAGGGAAAATGGTAGTCATGAGGACACACAGAAGGAGAAAAGGAAGTAGCAGAGGAAACAAGGAAAAGTTTTGTTTTTGTGGACATAGCTAGAGTGGCAGTCTTGGAAGAAAGCCCAATATTCAAGAGGTTGTGCTTCTGCAGGACTGCAGGAAGCCCTTGGTGTGGTAGGGCAGCCCAAGAAAATACTGTGCCAGTGAGCAACTCATAGCAGGACAGGGACATTCCTGAGGGACGACAGCTCACAGGTGACCCATGCTGTAACAGAGGAAAATTAGTAAAGAGCACGGTGCCTTGGAGGAAAGCAAAAGAAGGAACAGGAGAAAGAAAAGATTTTGCGTTGACCTCACAGTTCTGCACAGCCTGTCACCTTGCTGAGGCAACTGGGAGAGACTGCATGCATCACGCAGCAAAAAACAGGAGTACAGCTAGCTAGGAGTGTTTGCATGAATTGGCAAAAAATTGAATTAAAATTCTTCAAGTTAAGACTACTTTACCAGACAGGTAAGAGAACTAAAAGGAGAACAGGTCAAGCAATAGTCACTTGACCACCAGAAAGGCTATCACAGTTAAAACATTCTCACGTTTATCACATTTAGAACAAGCTCAGGACAAAGTAGATAATTGAGGGGGAAAATAAGGATAGATTAAAAGCTCTGTAAGCTGATCCAACCTAGACTACAGAGACTGTGTTAAAAATTAGTACAACACAGTGAACAACTGACAGAGAATTTGTCAGTCCAGAGGGCAATATTTCATCTGTTTTGGCTTGGTGAGGAAGAATGATTCTTCTGGTCAAGTCTAACTTGGTACTGTGGATTGAATAAATACTAACCCTAACACCACATTAGATGTGCTCTCAGTCTTCATCCTTCAATGTAGTTTCATAAAAAATCAATCCAGATTACAAATTTTAATGCAGCTTTAATAAGGAAAAATGTATTAAATGTAGAAAACTTTGAATTTCTCTTCTTTCTAAAGGGAACTTCTGATTGAAAGAACACTCACATGTAGATAACTTGTAGATAACCTCTGTCTAATAGCCACTGATGAAAATTACTGTGCTATAATATGTCTTTGAATCCTTGCATTATCACATACAACTAAAAGCATTTGTTTACTGCTGTGCTGAGAGACTTCATGGTTTAATTATTGCAGGAAAGAACATTTTCATTCTATTCATTTTATAAGCCTGATGTGTCTGAAAACTTCATGTTCTGTTGCTAGAAATATTGAATAACTTTTCTTATTTCCCTTATTTGAGAGCCATGTGATAACAGATCATTGGTGCTCTCTCTGTGTTCCATCATTTTGTTCCAATGTACATTTTGCAACTTCCATTCTATCATTTTAAGCTGTTACATATTTAGCTCACCTCTACCTGATCTAATTACAATGTGCAATTGTGGATTGTCCAAATAGGAGTCCTGGGATGCTTTGGTCTGTGGATTTCTCCACTACCACTAGTAGTAAATAACTGCTGGTTTTCAAAGGTTTTAAAACTCTTTTCAAACTCCCCTTCAATATCCAACTCATACTAGTTACATACTTTTCACATTTTCAAGTATGTAATCATCCTTTAATTTTGATTTCTCTATATGTATTAGTTAAGTATATTTTGTGTCTTTGTTTATATTTTGCTGAATATTTTCTTCTCTTGCGCAGATTCACAGAATGGTTGAGGTTAGGAGGGACCTCAGGAGGACATCTGGTTCAATTACCCTTCCTCAGGAAGTACCACCTACAGAAAATTGATCAGGAATCTGTCCAGAATAATTTTTACTGTCTCTGAGGAGGAAGACTACACAACCTGCCTGGAAAATCTACACCACTGCTCAGTCAACCCCACAGCTGAAAGCCCCTGTATTTCAAATTGGGCCCACTGCTTTTGGTCCTGTTACTGGGCTTTCTCTTGTTTGCATTTCCTTCCCGATTGGGAGTGGGAATATTTGTTGCCAAGTAATGAAACAGTGGGACGACAACAAATTAAAAGCAAGACCAAAACCTGAAACTCCCTCTATCTCACACAGGGGGAAAAATTTGTTTCCCACAGGGGCAAAAATCCTCTACTAAAACCTCTCCTCTACTAACACCTTGCCACATAAAATCAGTACGTGTATATGTGAATTCAGGTTGGCCCAGTGGGAGTGCAAGGGTCTGTGCTCCTGACACTGTTTTCATTAATCTTATACTAACGTTGATAGAAAACCAGAGAGTTTCTTTTCTCCAGCTGCTCAATATACCAATTTACATGAGAATAATGCTGCAATTATAAAGACAAGCAGCACAATTAAAAATCATCATGAAATCTACTTCATTACACTTAATAAATATTCATTTTGAAAATTCCATTTAACATTTTCAGAATGAAACAACATTACTTTTTTCTTTGCAATATGCAAATTTGACTACTAATACTAATGTAGTAATTTAATTATACAGTAAGTATAATGAAACTACTTGGGTTAAAGGAACATAATTTATGGAAAACACTGTAAGGAACTAGTGTTATCTGTGTGAACCACACAGCAAAGATATTTCTGTTCAACAATTTAAATTGCCAGTATTATCCTCCAACACAATTCCTCCACAATTAAAACCTTCCTGGCTTATTAGATGGTTCTTAGCCAATATGGTTAGTTTATTATTCTTATTCTGCTCATACAACCAAGATTCTCTTGCCTTTTTGCTACACTGTTATTCCCTCTCTTCATGTCTGTGATGGACCTATATTATAAGAGCAAAATTCAGATGAAAATCTGAATATTTAGTTTGGAATTTTTCATTTTACTCCCTGGTAATCTCTCCATATATACATATATCTATATCTATATCATCTATGTCCAGATATATGTCTGTATCTATTATATGTACATAAAAGAATTCAGGTCCACTTGCACAAAGTAATTTAATGCAACTAAGAGTTTACTATTTACTTTTGTTCAATAGTTTTCACCATGGAAGTCTTAAATCAAGGATATCAAAAATTTAGCAACTAGCACACAATCCTGAAAACCTGGAATCTTTTAGCTTTGTTTTCATAGGATATATCATTGTGCATTTGAACCATACTATATTTTTATATAAACCAATAGATTTTAAATTATGGAGTTTGATAAAATCTCATTACTTTTGAAACTGAGGCATAAGTAAAATATTTTTATGGCAAGAGTCATAATAAATTCTGTAATCTAGTGGCAATTTATGTCATAGAAATATTTCTGTGGATATGGTTTAGGGGTGATTATGGTGGTGCTAAGTTGATGCTTGTACTAGATCATCCTGAAGGTATTTTCCATTCTTGATGATTCAGTGATTCTGTGATTTTTGAAGTCAAACAGAGTAAGCAAGTAAACTTGTGTATTTTTTTTCCTAAAAACCAAAGATCATTTTGCATATTACAAATTATATTTTGTAAGATAATTAGTGCTTTAAAAGTTCCAAGCACAGAGTAATTCGAATTCTTGTATGTTATGCTAAGTGACCAACAATTCCTTAAAAAATAGGTTTTTAATATTCTGTTTTATAGCAGTTTCCCTTCAGTGAAACCTGAAGCCATAAAATGTATCTCCATGCTTAATAATGAAAACAGTTTACTCCTTGGATATCTGATGGTAAATGCTGATTTTCAGGTCAATAAATGCCTTTTCATCAGATGGAGAGAACAGTTCTAACTAAATGGATGTCTAAACTTTAATTTTTTTAAAGTTTACCGCTCCACATATTCTTTGGGGCAGTGTATTCACAAGTAAGAAAACTTTTCCTTTTAAAAAGAATGAATACTCCCATATCCTTTGACATTTATTTTCTGACCATGAAAATTAATTGGAAGTAGTCAAGTGGGGATTGTTCAACTAGTAAGGAATTTTTATTTATGCTCTGTGTTCTTAACTGTGAAATAAATTATTTTTTATTTTTCATGGCAATAAGTGTGCACAGGAGAGGTTAGCTGTAAGGGGTAAGTCTTTTTACAAATAATACTTTAAGAAATGCTGTCGTTTATGAGTTTCAGTGCCTTTTCAGACAGGATTTCTGAATGATGAGGTATTTTCTGAGAGCTATTGCAAATAAATTTCAGCCTAAGTGTTCACAAACTGTACACCTGAGCATTTCCGCCATCATTTTCTCTCTTTAGAGGGGTATAAATCACAACCATCATTATAACACAGGAATCATAAAAAATACTATGAATAACCTACATTTATGATACATTTTTTGTTAGATTTTGAGGCTTTTCGTTGTTTGTTTTTAGTTAACTTTACTGGTGTTTTTTATAATCATAGAATCATAGAATAGTCTATGTCGGAAGGGTCCTTAAAGATAATACCCATAGGCAGAATTTAAATTTGTAAGAAAATTTGCCTACTAATAAAATCTATTTCAGGTGCTCATCCCTACTACCATTAGCTTTGAAGTTAAAACAATAGAAGACATAAGTTAAGATCTTAATCTCCAGGGATGAAGAACATACTCATGCTTACTACAAGTAATTTCAGCTTTTATTCAAAAACTTAGCAGACCTCCTACAACATGTGATTAGGATAAAGCTAAAGAGATATTTCATTAGGAATAGAAAACAAAATAAAGTAAGAAAAGAAGCAGTTTTGAGGGTGACATAGAGGTATTCACCTAGCATAGGCATGGGTAGCAGGAAAGGCAGTGGGAGCAGAAGGAAAATAAGTAGAATACTGATAGATATATCTATTTTATCATTTTATGGATATGGAAATGATTAAATGCACACTAGACTATAACTCCATCTCATTGTTTCAATGGCTTTGAAGTATAATGATTCACAAAGCCTGTTATTTATTTCTTTTATAATGGTTATTCATTTTAATCATCAGTGTCTAGTAGCAATGAAACAGATGCTTGAATAGTTTTCTTTCAATGAAGGATAAATCCTTTTTGATTCATGCTTATTCTTGTGCATAATGAAATTTCTAATGTCCAAGCCTTATGCTGCTGAAACTATCACTTAATTAGTCAAGTTGTCATTAAATAGGAAGTTCTGACTGGATTCTTTGTTGTTGCTATGCATGGCAGTGGAAGCTCTAAGTATTCTGCTGGAGTGCCTGGTACATTCCTCAGCTTGCACCACAACTATCAGAAACAGCAAGCACCTGAATTAGGAAACCTAATTTTGCGACTTCTGTGTGTTGAAATGAGGTAATGTTGATAGTAGAATGCATCTAATTTAACAGCATAGATTGAATTAAAGTTCAATTTAGTCAGTTTAACAAATTTTTTTTTTTTCTGATCTTTTATATTAACAATCTGTGTTTCTGAGAATTATATCTTTTCTCTTAGACTCGCAATATTTCAAGAATGTGAAGAAAAAGTTCCTCATTAAAGACATATTTGAAAATAGTACAAAGCAATTAATCTGTAATAAAAATATTATTTTAAAACACAATTTATTACATTGGCAATAAATTTACACCTGTATCCTGCACAAGATTAACATTCCTTTTCACTTTGTTGTATATATTAATTCTATTACTGGATGATGAGGGAATATTCTTCAACCAGCATTCTCTTAAATACACATTTAATCTTTCCATCACCTATTGCTGAGAGTATAAATAGTAACTTCATTTAATCTGTTAATGCACTCATGAAAATGAAATCAAAGTATCGTGCCTTTATTTTAAAACTATGTTGCCTTGGCAAACAAAATTAAACCTTGGTTTAATTTGCTTTAGTAGCAGTACTTCATTAAAAAAAAGAAGAAAAGAAAACTGAAGATACTTTATCCTTTGGACTAATTAAAAGAACAGAGATCAAAAACATGAGAAATATGTAGTCTAATATCTATTCATATTGCATCTAATGCAGATTAAAGGAATAAAAAAATGGAATACCCATCATTATGTTTTATGACATATCTTAGGAGAAAATACTTTCCCAAACTGAATGAAAAAAATTTATTAATTACCTTCTTAATCTGTCACTATGTAAGGAAGAATGCAAGTTTTCTCATAGGGGAGATAAGCACCTATTTCCAAAAAGGGAAAATTTATATTCTTGCCTTAAATCTGACAGTTTATGAATTCCATGTCTAAACCTCTACACCTTTTAAGGTGGCCTTCTGTCTCTATTATTACAAGTTATTATCTTAACAATTTTTTTTTATATACTTCATCTAAAGGGGAAAAATTCAGCAGTGGTAATTAAAGATTTTGATTTTTCTCAAAAATAAAAAAAAAACCTTGCTAATAATATTTCCCCCTGTCTTTTCTTGAAGATAATTAAGTTTAACTGTCCACTCATTAAAGCATCTCCTAACTCTATTACTGTTATCCTAGAAGCAGGTCTTGGCATATCTGGTAGCATATATTTAGGTATTTGTAGAGATTGACTTTGGAGCTACGCTGTAGCCAGAGCTGCCATGTTTTAAAATGATTCGTATTATCTGCAAAACAAGAAGTATGGCTTATTGCTTCAGGAAAAAATGTCAACTGAGTCAAGATTTTTTTTTTTTAGAAGTTCCTACAACAGGAAGTAAACACATTGCTCATAAATTCTTCTTGGGTACTTTCATGTCTTTAGCTCTGCGAATTTCTGATATGTGAGGTCTATTCAGTCACTCTTAACTTGTCTTTCTTATAAATACTTTTATATTTTCCACTCTTGAAATTAGGCAAAATTTTGCATCCAATTTTGAAACTGAATGGCAATCAAGACATTCTTTGAGCTGTTTCTATGTAGGTTTATCCTTCTGTTTACTCCAAATTTTTCTCCTCTTTAAATTTGAGGTCCTTATTTCTCATTATGTAACAGTGAAAAACTGATCATTCTGTTCATGCAACTCATTATTTGACAGATGTCTATGATATCAATTTTAACATATCTCTTTTTCAAACCAAAGACCTTCAACCTGCTCAGTTATTCATCATATGGAATGTATCTTATCACTTTGCAACAGGACAACCTCCCAAAAAAATCCCCAAAACCAAACCAAAACTAAACTCAAAGTTCAGTCAAACAAACCAGCACACTGTAAGGTGGACAATGTATGGATTTTTCAGGAGAATGCTGTTTTTATTTCATTTTTTTAAGAAATTTGTTTTATTATTTTGCTTTTAATTTTTGTTTGTTTATTTTTCAATTTCTTCTAAAAGGAGATATTTTCATAAACTATCTTTTATAATAACATTTTGATCGTCCTACATGGCAGGCACCAGATCAGTGTCCATCATTTCATTTGTGAAATTTACATTGTTTTTAAGCAGGTATATACTTTTTATTTACATTAAATTCCTTTGGCAATTTTTCTTCCTGGTCACTCAGTCTTATAATGTCCTTCTACAGTTCTTCCACAAGTGTGTTTTCAATTTATTTTTTTCACATCTCTTGTCAATACCTTAAGCAGCACAAGTCATTCTATAGACCACACAGAATTCTGGGGTAATGCTCCATTGCAAAAGTTAGTAATTTACTCCTGTCATGTTACCTGTCTTATAACTAATTATTTATCCATCCAAGTATTTGTCCTTTCATCCCATGCTTTTATCCCATGCTGTCTTAACTTCCTTAAAAGCTCTATGTGATAACCTTGTTAAGAGCCTTTGTAAACCCATGCGTCTCTTGTCCACATATTATCCTTACATATTGTTTTTTTCTTTCCCTTTCAGAATAATAGCAGTTATGTGTTCAAGTCATTTAATTGGGGAATACCATTGTGAGTCTGGACCCAAAAACTTCTTCATTGCTTTTGGAGTCGCTTGTCTTTTAGAATGCACTCTACTACAGAGAAATTCATTGTGCTGAAGGTATGCAAAAATGCCAAAATAGTGGAAATTTTCAATAAAAGAACTGAATTAAACAGGATTTTTCTCAACAGAATCTCATCTTCATAATCAACAGTTAATATAGATAATCTTGTAAATGACTCCCTTAAAAAAGTCAATCTACAGTCAGGCTAGGAACTTAAGCATCTCAAACTGAAGGTTTTTGAGTAGGAGTTAATGAAATATTTTTCCTTTTATGTTAAATTAGATGTCAATTGAACACCAGTTGTGTAAGGCATAGAAGCATAGCTTAAATCTATTTGAAAGATGTAGCACCATTTCTAAAAGGAGTTCAAGCAACACTCAAATCTTTGATTGATGCCAAATGAGAGTACATGCCAATCATAAAACAGCAGGAATACTCATCTAGGCTGTCAGGTTTCCAAGACTAACAGGGCTCCCATGCTGCTTGATGGAACTGAGGAAGTTATGTTAAACAGATTTGTGATCTTCTTCTCTACAAGAGCTACAAAAAAATTGCTACTCCCTGTGAAATAATTACAAAGTAGAGAAATTCTTCATATCAAATGCTGGACTTGTGAGTTATTCAAGTCCAGATAGTGACTTTCTATGTGTCTGTGAGGAGAGATAATTTTCCAAAAGCATATAAAAATTATTGCTAGATATCATCTTTTTTTAACTTCAAATTTGTAAGAAAATGTTTTTCATTCCCACATAAAATCAGATAACTTATCTCAACCATAGGGAAAAGAAAAAAAAAAAGCATAATAGAAGTTGCAATGCCAAGAATACAGTCAGCAAAAGCACTTACCACATAGATATGATGAAAGGACATTATGACTTCCACTATGAACAATTCTATGAATCTTTAATTTCCTGTTCTATCTCAGGGCCAGTTCTGCAAATGCTTTATCATGAGAAAAGTCCCAGAGTTCAATGAGATTACTCACAAGGGTAAGGCAAAAGACAAATCTGGTACAACTTATAAGATCAAACTACAAATGCTGAAACGATTCAGCTTTCAAGTTCTTTTGATCATGTACATACTTTTTTTCCTTTCCTTTTCTTTCTGAAAATAGTTGCAACTAGAAAAAAATGCAACAAAGTAATTCTATTAATTCAAATACTTCTTTAGTTAAAAAAAAGAAAAGAAAAAAGCTGCTCAACAAAGAACATAGAAAAAAAATCACTGATTTCTCCAGAAAATGCAGTAATGAATACAAGTTATATAGTTTCAATCAAGAAAGGTTAAGAAGGAAAATAAGCAAATTATGATATGTTTTAGACATTTAAAGAGGTCGCTGAAGAAACAATATCGGTGTTTTAACCAATTAGTTAATCAAAGTAACAGCTATAAAAAGACAACTCTCAATATGAAGTTATTATTCTATGTAACTTTAATAAAAGATCCTACTAGCTCATCAGATCTTTTTTTTTTCAGTGATAGAGAAACCTAAATTCATATTTCTGCCCCTTATGATGCTTCAGCCAAAAGTGTCTGAAAATCACGTTAGAATTTTAAGAAATTAATTTTCCAAATATGACTAAATACTTTTTGCAATTTTGGTTGGATCATGAAATATTTAATGTGGCATTTCTGAAAACTTTAAACTTAATGAAATAATTTTCCTGGTATAAGAAATAATAATTTCTAATAACAAGAAGCAGTGAACATGCACTGTTTTATTAATACAGCTGTATATGTAGCACTCCTTAAATCATGAATGGCACTGCAAAACACAGTTGTTTGAAATGTGATACAGACAAAATCTTTATTGAAATGTTAATCTATATGCAACTATAATGCCTCATAATAGAAACATTTTTTGTTTCTGTTAGCAACTAGGCTTATTAGCCCATTATGTAAACAGACTTATCACTTGCCCAGTCAGTCCTATTAAAAAAAAGTGTATTTTTATTCTCCCACCAAGTGTTTGTTGTCTCATACAGGCTCTAATTTACCTAAACTTTTAATGTATTCATTGTAGAATAGGGAAAAAGGGGATTGATGTACTCTACCCAGTGATTCAGAATTGATTAGGTAAACTTGCACAAATTGCAAATGAATCAGGATTATATGTTAATTTGAACATTTCTGACAAGCCTGTATGAAAATTTAATGGAAACATATGGTAATGTAGCACTATGTTTATTTATTTATTTATTTATTTTTGATCTCTGGAAAAAAAACTTTTCTTTTATAAAGAATTTTAACAGCTATTATGGACCAAGAGTTTTTCATTTTTGCTCTATCTCAAAATGTGAAGTTTGGAGTGGAAATTGATTGACTCTTTCTTCCAAAAGATTATTATCCACAATGCACTTTATCCCACTCCTTCATGACCAACAGTGTTTAATACACTGTAATTATTCATTATATTATGTTGCTAAGGAATTTGTCTGAGAATAATTAAAGCCTTACATTGATGAAACACTGTAGGATGTGCAATTAATATACCTGAATGAATGATGTTCACATTCAGCGTCAGAAATTTGCCATCCAGTTTGGAGACTGATTTCACATCAAAGCAATTTCCAATGAATTAAGACTATGTCACAGGCAGTCAGATGCTTTTTCCTTCACCCTGGACAGTCTATCAACTATTTCTGTTTAGTGCAATTGAGGAGCTGACTGTTGAATACAGTCTCATGTACAGAGCTTGTTCTCATAAAGATTTCAAACTTTCTTCCCTCAGCTATAGTGGGTCCAATCTTATATAAAAATACAGACTTATAACTAAGTAAAGACTATCATCACTATGTCTGCTTTGGCATCCATGATAGGGCTATGTCTTTATTTCACATATATATATTCCAGGAGTCTAATTCACTATTTTTTTTGAGGAATCTCATTGTCCATCAATACTTGAAGAAATTAACTCATTTTCATTAGAGAAACAGGAGATCTGTTTCAGAATATTTTTAAGAATTGAGGTATGGTAATTAAGTATCAAATTCCTGTCAATACAGAATGATTGCAAGTAGCTGCCATTCCTCTGCACATAGCAAAAAAGGAAGAAGTAATTCCTTCCTGCTCTGGGTAATTCCTGCTCTCTGAGCAAGGTTTTAAAGTAGAGACTTGTCTTCTATACAGCCAAACTGAATGAAATATTAGTGTATAAAACACGAATTTTTATTAAATGCATTGCCTGAAGATAAAGGAAGAGAGGTAACTGCTTTATGGGGAGATGAGCTATTTTAGCTTTAAAAGAATATTGCCTTGGAAGGAAATGAGCATGAATAGACCATAAATGAAATTTAGGTGAGAATAAAGAACGGATATGGAACCGAGTTTCTTGAACAACCTTGAAAAATTAGTGAAGGTAAAAATACCTCTTTTTTAAAATACAGCTAAATAATAATCATGTATCACCATGACAGAGTCTGAGCATGATCCAAGGTCTTCCTTCAAATCCTGTATTCCATTCTCTTATACATGACTATAGAAGTTATAAGAAGATGTGGAAAAAGCTGGGGGATGTATTTTATGTATCTCACAGTATATGATGTGTCCAATCGATATTACAGAGTGTGTGCTTTATGCCACATTTCATAGGCAACAGTATTACTCATATATGTTTCCAACTCATACACCACTTTGATTATTTTTTATATTTTAATTTACTTGAATGCTGTTGTTGGTTTTCTCCAGATGTAAGGGTCTTGCTGAGTTTTTCTGATTATTTAGTTTTTTCTCTTATAACAGCTGAAAAATAAAACAACTAAAGGTCAAGAAACTCCCTGGCTACCTCCTGCTTTTTACTCTTCCACATTTATTGGAGCATCTCAAAGTCAGTGCTTACTTAATTTGTAAATCAATCTTTTGAAGTGTTATTAAATGTACTAGGATGACACAAATTTGCTGGAAGCAAAGAGGGTTTTTTTGCTTGTAGGAAACTCTCTGGGAGTATTCCCCAAGAAGTATGTTAGGCTGAAAGGCTTCAAGGAAGGCATTTTCATGTCACATTTTGGAAAAATTGATTGTTGTGATGATTTGTTTTGTTCACTGGTATTATCAGTTCTTAAAGAGCCTACTATTGTGTGTTGTTTTTCAAATTGCTTAAATGTCTGCTGACAATAGTTTTGTTATGTTGTTTTGGTTTATTTAAAGGAAGATGGGTTATCTTTTTTCTACTCTAATACTTCAGATCATTTTTTATCAGTTAAATGCTTGGTTTTCAAGTATGTTGATATCTATTCCTTTAAGATGGGCAGTAATGGATAGGCAGTACTTTGTCTATTTTGAATACTGAAGACAAAGAAAATCACTTTCCAGACATGAACAATTGATGACTTCCCATGCACTATTTTCCCTTCTTTCCTGAATGTGTCAATGTTTGAATTATTAAACCTCAGATTTGTTATGGATTTTTTTTTTTAACAGGAAATTATGGTCCAGGAACAAAGGCAGAGGAGGAGACGAGCAAAGAGCAGACCATCAAATAACAGCTCATTTTACCCAAAAATCTATATATAATCATCCAAAAAACTTGAACCATCAAATAGGATGTGTTAGCATGTATATATATATATATATATCTATATAAAACACTAGGTACAGCTAGTCTGGGATAATGTAAGTGCAAAAAAGTTTCTGGACACCAAGATGAATTCTGGGCCAGGTTCTGTTATTCATGATTGCACTCATCTTCAATGTGTTGTAGATCAAATGTTACCACTTGAATTTAGATTTCTTTAAAGAATTTAGATTTCTTTAAATATGGATAATATTGCCCAAGGACCATTTCTTCCAGACTAAACAAGTGATTTAAGTGGATTATGGGGTTCAAAATATTAAAGAATGACTTAGTAATATTTTCCACGAATTACCTAATCTCTCAAGTTCCTCTACAAGCAAGAAGTATTTCAGATTTGGTCTCCTGGTTATTGGCTGGGTCAGTAATCTTTGACTGTTACCTACTAGACCTATGACTCCCAAATTCCAGAGTAGTGAAACTTTAGAAGATAGGTTAAAGGGGGCTCATTCTCAAGTTGTCATATAAAAAACATCCGGTCCAATACAGCAGTCTTTGACAGTGAGATCAGACAGAACCATGCAAAAGTTATTACTTAACTGGCTCTTATCCATCACTTTTTATCTGAAAGAGGGAAGCAGCTATTTAAGTGGTTTGAGAGCTGTGTGGTATTTAGCTCCTGACTGGGGTTAAATCATGACAGTTCTTTCTGGTGCCTAGTGTGGGGCCATATTTATGAACCACAGTCTCCTGAGGGGAATACCACCTGGAATATAAAATTATCCTCAGCCACAGAAGCTCTGAGGTGCTCCTGTTCCACTGTGGCCTCCTCCATTGGCCATAGTGCCTTGTCTACAGCCACATTCCTTCAACTCCAGTTTGCCATGGAGTTCCAGCCTAGTCAGTTCAGCAGTACAGGAACAGAAGTGATGCCCTGTCCCTCTGCCAGCCCAGGCTAGCCTGGGACTGTTGTGGTTTAATCCCAGCCAGTAACGAAAATTCATATAGTAGTTCATTCACTATTCATCACAGTTGAATGGGTGACAGATTTGGAAAGGTAAAAATGAGAAAACTCTGGAGCTCGGATAAAGAAAATTTAATGGATAAAGCAAAAGTCACTCAGCCAGTAGGGCAAAATAAGGTCATTCATCCCTTCCCATGGGCAGGTAGGTGTTCAGCCATCTCCAGGAGAGCAGAGCTCCACCAAGAGTAACAGTTATTTTGGAAGACAGCATCATTACTCCAAGCCTCCTCCCTCTCCTCCTTCTTCCTCCAGCTTTATATGCTGACTTTGATTCCATATAGAATATTCCTTTGGTCACTTGGAGTCAACTGTTCCAGCAGTGTCCCCTCCCATCTTCTTGTGCCTTCCCAACTCCTCACTGGTGGGGGTCATGAGAGAAGCAGAAAAAGTCTTGATGCTGTGTAAGCACTGCTTAGCAGTAGTTAAATGTCTGTTAGCAACATGATTTTCAGGAAAAAAATTCTAATAATAGCCCTGTACCAGCTTCTATGAAAAATATTAACATTCTCTCAACCAAAACCAAAGCACTAAAAGAGGATTTAATAATAAAGAAGTGCAAAATCACTTATGTACTCTAGCTAAATCTAGATACCAAATAATATTGCAAAAAATATGCCAAATAATAATTATAAATTTAGTGTACTCTTATGTATCCACAAAGCCACACAATTTTTTTTCTAAACTTTGTTAATAATGCTGTCATGTCAAATTAAATTCTTAGCATAAAAAACTCAGTAGATTTTTTCTTTAAATTAAAGATAATATTCCATTTTCTGTTCTATTTTTATTCAAAAACATCACAATAAAGATCACAGATGCCTATAATTCAATCATTACTCAAGCAAACTGTTCTCTAAATGATCACTTTGATAGACTGTTGCTTTTAAGAAGTCATAGCTCCTGAAGTTCCTCTTCTTTCTATGTGGCATAGAGTTTTTAATTATTGCTAATCTCTACAATAACCTCAGTATGCTGTCCAAGTATGTATCAGATTCCTCTTCACACCCAGGAGCTGCATACTTTTTTTTTTTTTTCCTGATGTTTCTCCTTATCTTTCTGTTGTTGTATTTAATGAAAAAGTTTCAATTTCTTCCAGTGTATAATTTTACTTCATTACATTTCATTTTGAGTTTTTTATCCTTATAAAGTATTCCACTTTGTTAAAGTGCACTAACTGCTGTACTTACAAGAAAAAAAATTTACCTGGTTCACACAGTGAAATCTGAAAGAGATTCTGAATATCAAGCCCAAATAGAGGATAATGTCCAGCCTCCCCACAGCAGTACTGTGAATTCCCACTGTTTTCCTAGACAGGTTCTCTACTGTGGTTTCAGAGAAACCAGACACTGCCTGCAAGCTTAGCAGGGTGTCTGGGTTCTCAAAGCAAGATTTCAATGGGCTGAAAAATTATTTTCAGATAACAGCTGAAAAACTTAAGCCTACTTTCAGGATCTAAATTTCATTCTGAGCTTACTCAGACTCTATGAATGTAAAGAAATCTGATGATGTCTGATGTTATAGATATTTTTTCATTAAAATTAAAGATAAGTAGGTGGCAATCCCAATTTCATTGATGTTCTTTTAAAACTGCAGAGTTAAAGATATATATATGCATGTCTTCCATCATAGACAATATATTTTGCAAGCCATTTCTTACCAAAATTTGAGTACTGGGATAATGATGTTAGGAGCTTAGCTATTTGTATGAACAGCTCACTCCAAATAATTGAAATTATTTTGGCCACAGTGAAGGCTGTAACCATATATGTATATACATTGGTCAGATATACTACATGTCATCAAAGGGAGGTTGGATATTTATAATTTCAGGCTTTCAAATTTTTTGGGATATATTGAAATTTAAATAACAATAACAAATATTAATAATAGTCTAGAGCATATTTCTTTGCTTAATTTGCTTTCCTATACACTTCCTTTGCTTAGCTTGACTTTCATTTTATGGCACATTTGAAAATCTAAAACATCATATTCTCTCAAGGCCAAGATAAGTTCCAGCTCTTCTGCTAATAACTTCTTTTTTTCAAGTATTTTCACTTCCCCTTTAACATTCTCCAGGGATCTGAAAAAACCCCTTCTTTTAGCTCTCATTTTCTATAATAAAGTGAAAATTACTAATTATAACTTGCTTTGTTCATTGTTTTTTCTAATAGAGTGACTTCAGCAATAAGATTTCCTCTGAAGTTTGCAGTATAAGTTACCAATTCATAATTTCTATGCCATTCTGTCTTGATAATCACAATCTTATTCTACAGAAATTCCATCCCAAAAAGTAAAACTAGTATTTTCAGCCTTCTTGCCATTTGAGGTTTCTTAAGATCAATTATGTGATTTTTTTCTATATCTGTAGCTAATCTATATCTGCCTATATCTATATCATCTATATCTACAGATATATATATCCATACATCTTCTCACATTATTAATAAGCCTGTGTCACACCAAACTTGCAGCCCTCTCAAGAAAGCAGTTCTCACATTTAAGAACCAGGCATACTATTTACTTGAGCATAATTGTACCATGGTATCTAAATATTTGTTTGTTTAAAGCTTTTTAGTTGAGTGGTTTGGGTGAGTTTTTTTGTTTGGGTTTTGTGGGTTTTTATTTTGTTTTGTTTGTGCATTTGTTTGGATATTTTAATCATTACCTAGCGCTCTGAACTCACCAGATAACACACAGTTGAACTAAGTTTATTTGGATCTTTAATTGGTGTTTTGACGTGAATGTACTTTGTATTCTAGCTATCCTTCTTCTGCCAGCTCACCAGCTCTTTAATCAATTTTTTGTTATGAATAGGAGATATTTATCTATTATGGTTCACTACTCTTTGTTTCCACATTGTATTTGTACCAGAGTTTCTCTTTAAAGAATACTCTTTAAGAAAAGGAAATTACATAATACTGTACTTCTATTAGCCAATTTTCTTTCAGATATTAATTTTATTCTCCATGATTCTTCCTGTCTTTCATTTTGTGCTTATTCTCATATTTGTGTCTTCCTGCTCAACTTATTTCTATCTTTTTCTTATTCAGTTACATTTCTAGTGCATAAATCTTTCAAGGTTGAAGCACTGCTTTATTTATATTTGTCAATATTTCTGCTTCTCTTTACTTGTGTGTTGCTCAATCAATATTCTCATGTGATATTAAACATAGAGTTAAGCACAGGATTTTCATTTCTTCTAAGTTGCTGAGTTTATTTAGAAAAGAATTGAAAAGAAAAGCAAAATATTTTTCCTCAGGCTGGTCTGGAGGCCACTGAGATCAAGATAGTGCTTTGACTGATCAGTGTGCAACAAATCTAATCAGCCTGTCGCTGTTGGCTAAATTACTGACCTTTTTATTACTCGAAGGGAACATCAATGGTAATTGCAGCAATGTTTCGAGCAGTTGGAAGGTAAAAAATAAGACTAATCTAACGGAAGAGCTGTTATGCACACCAGGAGTAAAAACTCAAAATACCTCCTCTGCTTTATTCTGTACAAAGAATCTGAAATTATGACCAATTATAATTCTGCTTAAACTGAGCTTTTTCATTGCAGCTAAGGAGGACAGGAATAATGGACAACTTCTAGAGCAGATAGTGAGTTTTTAGTTATTGGAAGACCATGAGGCCTGTTTATACTCATTTTGGCTTCTTTCACAGGAAGGAGAAAGAAGGGTGAGGGAATTATGTGTGTAATCTACTTGTCTTCCCACAAAGGTGACTAAGTAGATAGGACTGCAGAGCTATGAGTCTGTATCAAGGAGCTAATTATATGTTCCACAAAATCTTTGCCAAGAAGAAAGGAGGAATGTTAAATTTTCTGTGAATGCCCCCATTCTACTGCCTTGTGCACAGAGCTTATTGATACAATCATAGTATATCTTCAAATTTTAGTGTAACTCCTGTGGATGGCAAACCTAGCCTCCTGGCCAGCTCAAACAAAAGACAGCAATACACAGGCAGGATGGAGCAGCTCCCTGCACAGAGCCCCAATTCAATAATTCTCCATCAGGTATGGGTGACATGACAAAGATGTCCTCCTCTGAGGGCATCATCGTGCCATTCACAGACTGAGTTAGGGCTCTAGATGGTCTGATAAAACTCATCAGGACCCTATGTTAAGGTATTTTTTATTCCTAAATAAGTTACAAATGCCCCTGGCTTATTTGTCCATCACCCTGCAAGTCGAAGCCTTGTTTCATGGCCCTGCATTATCTGTCTGACAACTGTTGGTTTTTCTCCTGAAGTATGTTGGGGAAGTCATTACACAGAGAAGATTGTATAGGGGAAAAAATATTGCTTTCTTTTACTTATTATTTTGCTTCCTTTACATTTTATCATTATTGTTGAGATTACTTCAGTGTAGCTAACAAAACTAAACATACATACAGGTATACAAAGAAAGAAACACCTGATATTTCTCAAATGTAAAGCTGAATACTCTCTACTACTGCCATGACTTTATTCAATGTCATATTCCTACTACCCAATTCAAGAGACTCTTGGCCAGGAATATTACCTCTATGTGCCAGAGGCTAGTTTCTGACAAATTGGAATAACTTGACCTGACAGATTTTAAAACATACTGAGAATACTCTCTACAATGCTCAAGCTAAAGAATCACAGAATCATTAAAAGGCTTGGATTGGAAGGGACCTTAAACATCATCTGGTTCCAAATCCCTTGACCTGGGCAGGGATGGCATCTGACTAGAAGAGGTTACTCAAGGCACATCCAACTTGGCCTTGAACTCTTCCAGAAATAAAATATTTTTATAGGGGACACTTCTGGACTTTGGAAGTGACTTTAGCAACTAAAATTTCAATTCTTATGATCTACAAGGAGCAGTAAATAGAGTTTGTGCTTACATAGATTTATATTCACTTTTTACAATCTCATGGAAGATTTACATCCCATTTAAACCTTTAGAAAGGTCAATGTCACCTGAAGTATTCATGCAGCCTGGAAGTTTATTCCTACTATTTACTGTAAATGTTTCATTAAAATTTAGAACCTCAATGTGCCAGAAATCAAACAGGCATTTTCCTTCAACAATACATAATTTATATTAGTGACTATTGTCTTGAGAAGGTGTTCTTTTTTATTATTTTTATTAAATAAGTAAGTAAATATTAAATAATAATAAGTAAATATTTTGAATAAGTGCTAAATAATGAGTAAATATTGTATATATTTTTGCAAATTTTAAATATTGTGAACTTTATTTCCTATAACTCTGCTCAAATGATAACAGTGGCTTTCTAATGGATATGCATGTGGTCACTGCAAGTGGATTTGGGGGAGATAGATAACAACAGACTAGCCAAAGGCTGATTAGAGCAAAACATCCAGCTAACTACAGTGCTGACCAATGTCCATCTCAAGCCAGGTGTGGAAGAAAGTAACATCTGTAATCAGTATGCAAGTCTGAGTTGTCTTTCTCCATCAATAACGGATGCCCCAGAGCTCATGGGGGTCTCCCGCACATCCACAGACTGCCTGCCAGGATCTCCCCTCGAGTCTGGATGCCTCTGAAGATCTGTCCTTGAGGGCAAGAAATTCCTTACAACAGATTCTCAGTGATTAACATGTTAAACTTTGAAAACTGAGACAAAGAATTGACTGTGCATATGTATTCCTTTGGGCAGAAACCCTTGACTAAATCTGTGTCCAGCTACTCCAACAACCTTCTGAGAAGCTTATAAAGCAAACTAGGTACTTTCTAAATCTCTTGAATAATAAAAAAAAGTCTCTTTGACATCTTTATCTGACCCTGTCCTCTATGCAGTAAATAATCAAGTGTACCTTGACTTTAACCTTGTGAAACCACTGTCACGTGTACTATTAAATTTGTTAAACCTTTTTTATGTCAATAAAAAGTTGCTACTTCCCTCTTTCAAATAATTTATTCAATTTCTGTGTTTTTACTAAATTTATCTGTTTATCGGCATTATTTTCCTATGTTATAAGAAATGATAATATAATATTAGCTCTTCAAAATATTTAGAAAGTCTCAGTTTTCAAGACAGTATCTATTGGTGTATTTAATTCAGTTAAAAGATTGCAAAAGTTTATGTCATTTGCAGCCTCTAATTTGCTATCACTACTCTTGCTTTTTGTATTCAAGGTACATGGCAAACAATATACTCAATCATATCCCAAGCTTTTCTGGTGTGAGAAGATAAGGTTTTAGAGTTCTTCAGCAACCACCTGTGTAGAGATTCTTGACTGCAAGTGAATCTCTAAAACAAGAGATAAAATTCTTTTCATAGGGTGCATAGTGACAATGAATGTACAAAAGGCATTTGATTGCACTTTCTAGTAACTTCTTCCTGCCAATGAGCCTTAGGTAAAATAAATGCAATAAAAATGATTGAATCTAACTGAATAATTTTTAAAAATTAAAAGAAAACTTTTTATTGTTTGAATCTAATTTTTGCTTTAGATTTTGATTTTTTTAAAATTTATTTTTCACTTTCAATTTCAAGATGAGGACTTTCTTTTTCATTCTTCAGTTACTTAGAAGGTCGAGAATTTTATTTTTTTTTATAATAAATTACAAGTTTTCTTAATTCTCACATTATTTTATGTATGCAACAGTTTTATGTGTTTCTCATTTGGCAAAAGGCTGAGAGCAGAGAGGAATTCTGTCTAATTGCTCTGTGTTGGCTGTCACACATGGCTCCCAGAAAACCTTAAAGGGTTTGCTATCCCTCTAGCAATTGAGAAAAACACTGGGGAAAACACTTCACTGGAGTTGAGTGGTGAAAGAAGAGAGATAAAAAAGTAGGCAGTGAAAATGAAAAAGGAAGTCACAAGGTTAGAAAAGAGCAGGAGACTGGAAAGAAAGAAGAATTAGGAGGGAGCAGGATTTAAAAGCCCCAGCAGAGTACGAAAAAAATTCTTTTGGAAGGTAGACAAAAGAGACTGAATAGAGTTTGTTGCCAGTCAGAATCTGTGGATTGGCAGCAAGACTAGGGAGATGGAAAACTTGGATGCAGTATCAGGACAGAACTTCTTTACAGGCCCTTGGATCGTATTCTGCTTCACCCAAAAGAGCTTATGTCTGTCTATTTATAAATATTTATTCTTTTAATGTCTGTTTCCCAATATCTAGCTTCAGAGATTAAAACCTTTCTCTAGTACACTTGAACTGTTTTGTTTAAAGAAGTGAGGCAGACTACTTCACCTCAGTGATGTAGCAGACATTCATTTCCATACATTATGAATATAATTACAATTCAAGTACCGAAGTTATGATAATCATGGAAAGTATTTTTTTACCATAATATGAAATGAGAAAATAGGCAATATCACTCTTTCTTCATTTTCTTACTTTTAAAAATAGAGATAATTTTATTTTGAGCAGAATAATTTCTTTGGAACTTGTTAACTAATTTATTTAAATAAAGGCACCATCTATGAAGTGATATAGCATTTAATGACAGTTTTTTGCTATTTGGTTTCTATTCACAAGGTAGTACTTGATATAAAAATTAGAATTAGTTGTTGATCAAGCTGGTCCACAGTTTTAATGAATTCCAGTTCATAAGACATTTGCATGATTAAAAAAGATAATTCCTTTAGATAAAAATTGATTTAAAGCTCAAAGGAGTTGAATATTGCTTCTTTGGAGTACCTAGAGAGCCTTAAATTACTTTTCACTCATCAACAACAAATAATAAAGTTGAGCTATGGAAATTTGTTTCACTGTTTACTTATAAGCATTTAAAATATTTAGAAAAAAGCCTTTCTCTGAAACTGTCTCCTACTTTAATATTTTCTCATTCAGAAACTCAGTCAAACGTGAGAACATAGTTCAAGCTGACTCATTCGTATCACTCAGAAGCAGAAAACAAATTCTTGATTTGTTTTGGGTTTGTTGGGCCATTTCTATTTAACGTAACTATTTTGTTAAAGAATTCAGTTCATTCAATATACTTGTTGGGGAAAAATACCAACACCACCCTCTCACTCCACCTCAAAAAAAATCTAACCAAACAAAAACATAGCCTCAAGGCAACAACAGGTATCTGGGGTATCTTGAGGTATCTGGGAGAAAAATGCAATAGAAAACCAGGATATGCATGCTTTAGAGTGTACATTCTGGTAAATCAGATGTTTGCTTAGCCAAACACCGTTTGATAAACAAAAAAACAAGCAGTGATGTAATCTCTAGTGAGCTTCTTACAATGTCATTGAAACGAAGAAAAGCCAACAACACAAAATAATCCCTCACATCACTCATTCAGGCTACTGTATATCTGACAGCATAACTTGTGGTATGCTAAAAAGGTAGCAAAGGTTTATTCATTTAATCAAAATTTATAATGATTAACAATTGTTACTTTGCACTGCTAAAGATGGGTCTTGTTAGCCATAATGCATAAAATGTGTTTCTGGGACAGTTTTGATATAGCTGGAATTGAAACAGATTTTTTTTTTTTTCTTGCGTATTTTGTTACAGTCTCCTCACAGCTGTAAAAAACAGAACAGGCAACAGGCTGTGATTCTACTAACTTGCTGCTTTCTGTGACTGAATAATGCCACATGAAGTAAAACATGGCTTGTAATACATTCTGTTAAGGTGAAGATTACAATGGTTTGCTTCATTGAAATCATTTTGCTCTGCAGGAAGTAAAGCCTTCTGACAGCTGTCTGTTTCTCAGGAGCTAAGGGCCAAAGCCACTTTCTTGCTTCCAGCTTTTTGCTGAAAGTCATACAGTTTAGCAGAATAAGGCACAGAAGCATATGTCCCTTGACAACTCACTGTTGTTGATAACAAACCAAACTGTTTACTCTGGGGAAATCTCAAACACTTGCAACTGCAAATGTCTCCTCAGAAAGATGTGCATTATGACGAAACCACTCACTTACAGGACAATCCGTCAAAGACATATTGAAGATTTTTTTATTGTCCTAATCTTTTATAACTTTGTTACTATCATTTTGGCATCTAGATTTATCATGAAA
>JAWWMU010000001.1:68197072-68252318 GCA_035048155.1 Cinnycerthia olivascens | reverse complement strand
GACAACTCACTGTTGTTGATAACAAACCAAACTGTTTACTCTCGGGAAATCTCAAACACTTGCAACTGCAAATGTCTCAGAAAGATGTGCATTATGACGAAACCACTCACTTACAGGACAATCAGTCAAAGACATATTGAAGATTTTTTTATTGTCCTAATCTTTTATAACTTTGTGACTATCATTTTGGCATCTAGGTTTATCATGAAACTTCTGTAGAGTGAGATTTCTTCTTTTTTTGTTATTTGATTTACATATCTATACATTTCTTCAAGCCACTAATGGAAGGGCACAGCTACCATTCTCTTAGGCAGAGTGTGTCCTTACATTACAGAGACATACATTTTGCACAGAAAAAAATTGTTCTTTCTAATTTTGTTAGTTTTCTTAGTATGAAATAAAAGTCTGCAAAGACAGTAATTAAAATGCATAGGAAAACAAACCAAACAAAATAAAAACAGACTAATCTTGTTGCTGTTTTATAACCAGTTCATAAAAAAATTAGGGTTAGTACAAAAGGAGAGGCTGGCCAAAATGCTTAAATACATTAGTCAAACAGCTTACTTTGAAGAAATAGAGAATCAAATTAAAAATCTTTACTGAAAGTTTCAAAATAAGCCATAGTCCATTCATTTTTTTGATCAAGAAAAAAATATTTTCATTGTTGATTAAAGAATTTTGTGCAAAAATTATACAGTTTTTTTCATTTCATCAATTGAATTTCTTGGAAGAAACTTGTCAAATTAAATTGACAAGATAACTTCTTGTGAGACACTTGTCTATATTTCTCTTTCTGACTATAAAATCTTTATTAGATTTAATCTCCTAGAGAATGAGTTGTAGCATATTTTTTTCTCCACGTGTTACACACACACACAAACACAAGAACCCCATCCCCCCCACGCTTAAATGAGTCTTCCAGAATGGAATAAGTATATCTGTGTAGCTGTAAATTGTCAGATAGATTGTAAAACAATACATTTCACTAGAAACCCCACTGACATCAAGACAGGAATTACAGCACGTTTGTCTAATATTGTTTGAAAGGAAATGCTCCAACATTGTTCTTTTGGTTTTTTGTTTGTATTTTTCTGGAATATAAGGAAAGCTGGTTTTATTTTTTCTATCATAAAAACTACGAACAAGTTTTAGACTATGCAGGTTTTCAAATCTCTTATCTGTAGTTTTGCCTAAATAACTGTGCTGACCTCCCTCCTTAATACATTATAACTGAGTTCTGTAATTGTTGTGTTGAAGTTCTCCAAAGAATCCTCTGCTACAACTCAATTGATTTTCAAGGAAAAAAAATCCCCTGAAGTACGTCACTCCTTTAAAGCGTGAACTGAGACTGGGAAACATACACTACCTACTAACCAACAATAATTTTTGTTTGTTACCCAGGCTCCTCTTGCTGCTCAAGATCCCTTTCGAAGAATCTAAGTAGTGTTAAGGCAAGTTGCAAGAAATGCACTTATATAAGAATTTCAAGTAGTAAAATCAGGCAAAAAAAGGATCAAAGGAAACATTATACACAAAAATGCATAATTATATACGTCTTAATCTATACTTTAAATAGCCTGATATTTTCAGTGAGAACGGATACTGTGCAGAAAAAAAAAAGATTTACCTGAAAGGTAGCACAAACAAGGAGTTAATTTGAACACACTAGAGCTGATGATCACTCTCTGACCTGAAGGAAATAATCAGTTGCCTAGTGCATAAATATAATCAATCCACTGGCGAAGAAGAGTGGGATGAAAACCAATGCTGCTAAGGAAGTGACAAGTGGCAAGAAGAAGATGAAGTGGCGGGTATATTCTACATGGAGAGGAAATTATTCTTCTGGTACATCAAACTGTTATATCAGTTTGATGAAAGTGTAAAGTAATTGATTTTAATGATACTGAGTGATTTAAAAGGAGGTTACATGCTTTGATTCAAAAGCTGCACAACACTGCCACTTTTTAATTTTTCTAAGACTGGTTTATATCCATTTATATTTCAATGAATTTTTCCCACAACTTTTCATACAACAGTATCATGACCCTTACTAAGGAACATAGGGTGAACTGTCAAGGAGACTTTACAAAATAAGCACTGTGACATGAATTAGGCAGGATCAATCTTAAGAAACAGAATAATTTATCAAAATTAATTTTCCCTTAATCATTGAAGGCATTATTATCAATATTATAAAGATATAGAAAAATTGTAGCTTCTGATTTTTACTTGACAGGTTTTCTTTTGCTTATGCACTTTCAGACAGGAATAAATTTTAAGAGAGTGAAATGTCTGCATTTTCTTTGTTATAAGAGTTCACAGGAAATAAATACTTCTCTGAATTATCAGAATATTAAAAAACTATGAAATAATTTTCAAACTCATGTGCCATTAAGAGTTTTCTTTTATCAAAAAAATACTTAATAGAAGTTTGACTTCTCTTACACAGTGCTGCCTTTCATATGCTAATTTTGAAATGCTTTTCATTTGTATGATCTTATATCAAGATTTGGAGTTAAGCTTATCTTAAAAGAAATGTTCAGAAGAAGCAGAAAGTTAAATTCAAGGTCTATCTTGGTAAAGTAAATCCAGAAGACAGTTCTGTTTCACACAGATTATTGTGATAGATTCCTTCCATTTTTAAAGATTACATAACCATTTAGTGTGCCAATATCCTTGAAGCCTTAGGAACAGGCACTGTTATTGATGTTGATGTTGATGTTGTTGTTGTACTACAAAATCATAGATCATTCAGCATAAAAAAAAAATGAAGATGGATCATTAAATTCAAAGTAGGACAGATGAGGGATGTATTTAAAGTTTCTTCATTTTAAAAGGCTCAAAGAGACTGGATGTGCCTAGTGTAGTTTTGGGTTTTTTGGGTTTTTTTTTTTGGAACAGGTTCCTTGAAACGCAAAAGTATGTAAAACTGTACAATTCGCCTTTTCAATTTAGTGGAAAAATGAACAAACAGGTAGACAAAACACTAGAATTAGTTAGATACATGTATTTTTAACACATAATTAAATACAGTTACTTTAATTTTATCAAGGCTGTAGGTTGAGCATGGAAATGTAGTTCTTGATTTTCATATGTGATGAGTTCTACACATTGGTCACATGGCATTTGTATACTTCACAAAATAAAATGTATGATTCTTATTCCTCTTATTCTTCCTACTAAATTATTAGCTTATTTCCTAATGTGGCATCAAAGTAGGAAAAAACCAATAAAAGAGAAGGATAGGATCTGGAATAGAACTATTTTTGAATCTTTTTAATGGATATTTATAATATGTACAAATTGAGATATATTTCTTTTGTGTCTTAGACTTTAGACCTAGACAGCACACACTCAAAGCTAATTACTGTAATGCATTTCCTAACATTTTTATTTCACCATCAAAATATTCTAAATTGGAAAAAGTAATTCTGGTTTCAAAGTATATCTAAAATATCTGATAAAGGACTACTTTTGAAAAGCAGAAATCCTAAACATAACTCTGAGAGAGTCTACGAACATGGAGCACTTGGATATGTACTTCCAGCTGAATATATGATTATTCTTTGGTGGGAGAGGGCAGAAATTGACTACACAGGAGTTCTTTACAGGCTTAACATCCTGTTGAAAGACATATCTCCTCCCTCCACAGGGAAGGCCACACAAATATATGAAATTTGAAAATAACTGCCATTGCTATTACACTATCTAAAGGAATGCATTGTGGGTTTACTAGAATGTGTTCAATCAAAGATTATGGACAAGAAAGTGTTTAAGGAATCATTAAGTTAAGAAAAGAGATGAAAAAAAGGTAAGGAAAAATTGCCGTATTGCCAATTTAAACACTATGAGAAAGCACATAGCAGTGTTCTATTTAGCAGTGATAAAATTATACTGAGAGGCAATTTTTAAATAAAAATCATGAGTGATAGAGATTTTAGTGATATGAAACAGGACAATATAACTGATAGCATATCTTCCCTTCTGCAAGCAAATAAGACCTCTTCGTAGCGTGACTCACTTCTTTGTTACTACACTAGTGTTGAACAAAGCAAGATGCTTTAGAGGTCCAAAATTCTGTAAAAAAACAAAGGTGAAAAAAGTGTGAATTAAGTAAGAGGAAATAAGCTAAGAATGCTTTCTTTTCAGATACAGAAGGAATTATTTGAAATATTGGAAGGAAACTGCTGCCCAAACAATTCAATACATAGTTGGGTCAGGATAAGGATTAAAACAAATGTTAGAAAATGAGCACACACTGAATGAGATGGTCTCAGATCAGATATCAATGAAAAGTGGGATTGATCTACTGCCTGTGTTGCAATTAACCATAGTTACATACTCTTTGTGTAACTAAGTTCCTGTGAGAATTACAGGAGCATTCATTGAACTTGAATGAATATGAAGCACAAATTATTCTGAGAAAAGAATCATGTCATGCATCCTTTTTTGTGACTGCAACTGGATGTGGGGGGCTGGAATTCTATCACAGTTCATATACAGTAAAAATAACTTAAATCGTGAATGATCTGAAAGGTACACATTACCTTGGTTTACTTACTTTTTTTGTATTATCCTATTAGACTGCTGTGGGGGGAAGGCTAAAAGTCAGAGCATTTTAGACTATATGAAAATAACTTTTTGTTCCTTTGTCTAAACAATTGATTCAATAGAAGGAGAACCACAGTAACATGTCTGATACACAGTTTTTAATAAAATAATTATTGATACTCCAGCTCAAATGTATTTTGAGACAGTTCTTTGTGACCAAATTATCAGTCTTGGACCAATTATGAAAAACTAGTCAAGATAGGTCAAAAATAACTACAGTTAAATTTGTCTTTGAAATAAAACTTTTTGCCTTTTCAAAAGTTCAGAAATGAAAGCAAGACACTGAAAAGATTAATAGTCAGCATTGGTATCTGCACTAGATTTTACTGGGTCTGAAACTGATACAAAATGGTCAGAATTAGTGCATTTCCCTGTATGTATGAATTTACTGTAATTTTTTTAATATTCCATTTTATGATATTTTTCAAAGCAATCATTTATTTTTAGGTGTAATTTGACAAGGAAACTAAATCCATCAAGAACTTTTCACCTTTTCACTTTTATATGATATTGCAGGTAAGCATAAATAAATTTGCACACACAGACAAACCTGAGTGTAGCTTGTATGAACATAAATAGACATGAAAGTCAATAGAGTAATGTACGGAAGCCTCTTAACACAAGAGATAAAAATCAAGACCAGCTACACCAAAAGAAATACAAGACATAACAGAGAAAAATCATGCTAAATAATAGGAGTGACCAAGAATTCATATTTAATCCTTTAATTTGAATGTTACTGTTCCAATAGTGAATGCCTACTTCTACTTGGATAATCACTTGAAATATTTCTGTTTTTATCTTTGCACTGTGATTACTACAAGGGGATACTGCCTATCTTAGAGCTTTTTGATATTATGATGAAAAAAGTAAGCAATAACTATCAAAATGAAGAATTATATCCTGCCACCTTTATTCCTGCTGACTAATAACTACAGTGAATTTTAATACTTGAGACATAGGCGAAGAAAATCAGTGATTAGCCATATGTAATTCTTCACTGCCTAATTATCTCAAAACTAATTTCCTGGTTTTTAAATATACTTTGTAATGGTTTGCTTCTAAAAAGCACTACATAAAACATAGTTTATCATTAGACAGTAGACCTTGACAGTACAGGAACACTTTAGAAAATAGAGATGAAACATTAGAATTGTAAAGCTAAAGCACATTATGCCATTCTGTGGATGCTGTCATTCAAGCAATGTTGTCATGGTTCAGCACAGGTTGATCTCCTTAGAGAAAACACTGAGTTACAGGAAACTGACATCACTTTATTTCTGAATGACAATATCCAAACAGGGGCACTAATGTACTTATCTTCTCTACTTAAGCCAAATAGTCTTAACTTTTCTGAAAATTTCCATTTAGAACCACCTTAAAGGATTTACAGAAAAGCCTTAAGAATTATTGTGAGCATCACAGAACTCTGGAAAAGAGCTCAAGTATTTGTTTGGGGGGATTCTGGTGGGTTTGTTTGTTTGTTTGTTTGTTTGTTTGGAGTGTTTTTGTTTTTGTTTTTTGTTTGGTTTTTTTTATTGCTTGGTTGATTTTTGTTTAAAAACTTGCTTTAGAAACTGGAAGTCAGTTTGGACTAATTCCAGATAGGATGTGAATATTATTTCTTACTCTTAAAATTTATAGATGGATTCATTTTGGTGTTACTAGGTAATTTATATACAACTTTCTTAAGTTTCCCAGCAACTGCATCCAATGCTGGCACTTAATCACAGAATCTCAGAATCAGAGAACAGTCTCAAGGGTCGTCTAGTCCAACCTTTTATGGCAAAAGCACTAGAAAAGATGGCCCAACACCCTCCTCAGCTGAATCTGTAAAGTATCAAATGCTGAGGAATGATCATTTCCCAGGGGAGATTATTCCGAAGGCTAATTTCTCTTTTGAAGAATTATCTTCTTGTATCTAATCAGAATCTACCCAGGAGTAATTTGTAGCCATTGTCTCTCATCATTTCCATGTGACTCCTTGTAACAAAAGGGAGTCTTTTTCTCGTTTGCAGCCACCCTTTAAATACTGGAAGATCATGACAAGGTCTTACTTTAGCCTTCTTTTATCAGGGTGGAAAAAAACCAATTCTCTCAGCCTTTCTTATGGCAGGCTTTCAAGTCCTTAAATGGTCTTTGTTGGTGTTCTTGGATCCTTGCCATCCTCCCCACATCTTTATTTAGTAACATGGAACCATGGAATCATAGAATGTTTTGGGTTGGGAGGGATCTTAAAGATATTTAATTCTGCCTCCCTGCACTATGGACTGGGACACATTCCACTAGACCAGGTTGCCCCACCTAATTTGGTGTTAAACTATTTCAAGGGTGATGCATCCATTACTTCTCTGTTCCAGTGCCTCTTCACCTTCTCAGTGGACGATTTCTCCCTAGTATTCAACTTAGACCTACTGTTTTCCAGTTTAAAGCCATCCCTCCCTGGTCTTGCCACTTCATGTCCTTGTCAAAAGTCCTTCTCAGCTCTCTTGTACCTTTAGGTACTGGGAGGTTGCTAGGAGGTCTTCCCAGACTCCTCTCTTCTCTAGGCTGAACAAACCCAACTTTCTCAACCTGTCTCACTCTAAACAGGTCCATGTCCTTATACTGAGGATCCCAGGGCTGGATGCAGCATTCTAGGCAGTTGTCTCACCAGAGAGCTGCATTTTGGAAACTTATTCTAGCTGAAACCCATGGTGAGTTTTGTTGGCAGATTCTATTATCATTTTAGATTTTGTACAATGTGCAGGAGAGCTATGAACGGGACCATAGATATGACATAGGACCTGTGGAAGATCCAAACCCTTTAGGAGAGGCAGATAGAACAGACAAGGGACACCAATATGCTACAAATACCCTCCATGCAGTCATTCAATCAAATTGAATCACGTCCCAATTTAATGGAGAATTAATAGACTATTGTCGCAAACTATCTATATGGAAAAATCAAAACTTGATTTTATTTTCTGTTTTTTCATTAGAGTTTCTTGCTTTATTGGGAAGTCAAGAAAAAAATAGATTCCTTCTTTATGAAGAACTATATTTACCTTATGAAATTTACTGTTTCTTTGAGATTTGTTCTGTGGATCAGCCTTTGACTTGGATTATGTTTTAGAGGTGAAATTAAGGAACGTTAGAATTGACATAAAAAAAAGCCAACCTAAAAGATTACTAGGCCTGGCTTAAGTTTGTGTATTCTCTTCTTCTAGGGATTGGTAACTCCAATTGTCTTAATGGAAGAAAAATTGGTACTAGGTATCACATTGGTATTGTAATTGAAGATATTTTGTTAAATATATTTGTATTGTATTTTCACCGTATTTTATATCACTCTTCTGAATTGGAAATGCTCTGTAGCATCATTTATCTTCAAATAAATAACCATGATATTCAACCTTGCACCTCCAAGTGTGGAATATCTGAAGTACCCTGGTCAGAGGGTATTGAGCCAGGGTAGTGTGTCATTACATACTGTGATTTATTGGTATCATATCTCACCATAAAAGGTTATTTTCAACACAGCATCCTATCCAAGTTTTGTGTTACCAGGGATGTTCAGCAACTTCCACTAGCCTCAAAAAAGACTTTGCAAGCAAAACATAGAGAGTCTAAGTGTACACATGGACTATTAATTGTGTTATACTTAAAGGATACTAGATAAAGTGTTCATATGATCCTCCCAGATCACAGAGTCTTTTCTGGCTAACCTTTTGTCAGGTTGTGAAGAAGATGTCCAAACCCTGTTCCAGATTTTGTTTCCACAGAGTCTTTTACTTTTCTGTGCCGGCATTCTCCTTGAACTCTGCAGAAACTAACAATGCTGTCTGGACACTCCTACTTTTATCTGCAATTTAGCCTTTCTCACTTGGTACAGTTCACCCTTCTAAACCTTTTCACCACTCATTTTCACAATTTCATAGTCTGCTCAAAAGTCTGACTCAAGGTGACCGGACAGTTCCATACCAGGGCTGAGGCCTTGGATGACAGGGAGATGACCCCCTGGGAATGGGAGGGGCTAATGGAAGGCTTTACAGAGTGAGAGGTTCAAGGTGCAGAAATGTCTAAAGTCAATTATGCTTTCTGCTGTCTGATTTTTTTTGCTGCATTTCATATTGTTTGATTTCTTCGGTTACTAAGTTTCTAAATGGAAAATTTGAGAAAAATACAGAATGTATCTCATATTTTCAGCCTCTGAAATACTACTGATATGACAATTCTCAGTTAGCCAAATGCCATTTTTCACTTCCAGTGAGGAAAAGCAATTCAAAGCATCAGTGAGAACAGAAAGTTGACCAATACATTACAGTTTACATAAAATCCTTGATTACTTCATATAAATTGTTGTTTTTATAAAAATCTAGCAGGTTCTGTCTAAAACACAAGGGGACTATTGATCTTGTTTTCATTATTTTAGAGCTGAAGAAAAATTGCAACAAAGGAAGGGAAAAGTGAGGTGTTTGATCAAGTTTGTATCTACCTAAATGGACTGTCTTTTAATGATGTGAATTGAATTCACACAAAAATTAAATGAGAGAGTATTTTCTGGTTTCATCCAGTCTGTCGATGAGTAAATGAGTGCCAATTACAACACAATTATTTGTTAGTTTTTTTATTACTTTTATTGGCAAATTACCTTGAATTTTCATTCTCTTGCAGATCAGGAATAGAGTGGGAGCAGAAAAGTTTTTATGTAGGAAAATTTATTATGAAATAATGTATTAAGAATATGCTTATATTAACTATATTTTTCTGTTCTTTTTTTTTACATAAAATGTTACTAAATTAGACAATTATTATCTGAATAAGTAAAATTAATACTATAAAATAGAATTTGAAAATGTGGATAAGCTCAAAATTTCCAAGTGTTCACCCTTAAAATTTCTAGTGTAGTTTTTGCAGTGCTGTGGTTTAATCCCAGCCAGCAATTAAACACCATGCACCCCTTATTTACTCTGCCATTCCCCACCCCTCATGGTGGAATGGGAAGGAGAACAGGAGAAAGGTAAGACGTGTGGTTAAAAATAAGAACAGTTTAGCAATTGACATGAAGTTATCTACTACTACTATTACTACTACAAATTGCAAGCAAATGGAGACAAGAAAAATAGAGACAAATGAAACCCAAGGGAAAAAAAGACAAAACAAAACAATGATACACTCTACAGTTACTCATCACCCACTGATGCCAAGCCTGTCCCTGACAGTAAGCAGCCTCTTCTGGCCAACTCCACCAGTTAATGGAGTGAACTGGCCCTTCTATGGTATGGAATATCCCTTTAGTGAGGTTGACTTGGCTGTCCTGTCCCCCATGGGTTCTTCTGCACCTACTCACTGGAAGAGCATGGGAAACTGAAAAGTCCTTGACTTGGAGTAAGCACAACTTAGGAAAAACTACATCAATGTATAATCAACATTATTTTCATTGTCAATCCAAGATGTAACACTGTTTGTACCAGCTGATGGAAAGAAAATTAACTCTACCCCAAGCTCTATCTGTCTAACCAAAACCAGGACATATGGGTTTTGTGTTTTAAATTTAATAACTCCAAGAAAAAATGTTTAAAGTAATAATACATATGTAAAGAAACAATACATGCCAATTTTTTTACCATTATTTCTATTGATTTAGACAAGTTTCTAAAGATTTTTTGCTATTCACATTTATTAATAACTTGGAAATCTAGTCATACCTTACCTGATGCATAAAATTAAATGTCTCCATACCTGTATTTTTTTCCTCTCTGAAGTGAAACTTGCCACAGTAAGCTGGTGTAGCTGGAATAACAAAATACAAAACAAGAGTCTGATAGCTGGGAAAGAAGATAATGGTTTGAATAAGCAAACTCTACAGCTTTTAATTTTTTTCTGTCTTTTTGGTCCAGGTAGTCTTCTGTATTTGGCTCTTCTCACAGTTTATGACTACTTTCAGAACTAAAGTTTTCCAGTTCACTCACATAAAACCATCTTCCTTAGCTTCAGTAGCATTTAGGTTGGATTACTTCTTTTCTTAAAGCATGGTTTTTTTCCCTTATGACAAGATTCACACAATAATTCTTTCTACTGATTTTGCTTGACAGATCTGGGAATCAGTTATTTAAAAGAAATCCCAAAGACAAAAAAAACAAAACAAAATAAACCAAAACAAAGCAACAAAAAATTCAACAATCTTAATTTGTAATATCCCCTTTCCAAAACGTATTAATAACCAATTTAAGGTCTGTCAGATCTAATATATTTCACATTGAATGAGTAAGTCATCATTGATTTGTCCTATTCTGGGACAGACTGTTTCATTTGTCCAAAATACTTGATGCCACTTTGTTGCTTCAGTTAGAAACAACCCACAAAGTATGTCTGGGTTTTTCTTTTTTCTTGCAATGGTCAATTCAAAGCTTGGTTTTCTTGAATACTTTGGCAATCTGAAATCACAGTCAAGTCAATATTCTCATACATATTAATTGTACATTAATGTAGGATTTCGCACACGCAGTGGGATCTGAGTGGTTTTTATTCATCCTGCCCATTTTTCTCTGAATTTGCAGCACAGGTAACACTGTCATGCAGGAGTCAAACTCATTCTTTCTCTTTAGCCTTAAGCAAACTGCCAAACCAACCAACCAATGAACTGATCAATCCGCCATTTACCTACTCTTGTCACAGAAGCATGGGAAAGATTTTGATTTTTCTCTTTCTATTATTTTTCTAATATATTATTTATGATACATTGTAACTTTTTTCTCCTTCAATATCATATTTATTCTATTCCATTAAAACACAGTCCTACAGATTTTTTGTTCCTCTTGTTACTTTGGTTTTTCTAAGCTTGAAACACTGCTCTTTGGGTTTATTGTGATTGACAGGCAATTGGTTGCTCCCAGGTCACTCACTTTTTTTTAACTTCTCAGTCTATGAAAGAAAGGAGGAAAAAATATATTTTTCAGATCATTTGTATCTGAAGATAAGATTCAAAGATCAAGGTAATTTCTTTTCAAAAATGTTATAAGAAGAAAATTATTGTCTTTTAATTTCAATGTCAACAGATTGATGAATTGAAAAATTATGGCCAGGAAATAAGATTATTTTAAACAAAAGGCAGTTCTGTAAATGTATTGTGTTAGACTTTTTTAAACCTACAATGCCTTATTCATTCAGCTTTTACTGTGTGCTTGAGGAGAGAAGGTTAAACTAAAGCAGCAAGACCAGTAAAAAGATGTTTATTTAAAATAGCTGCAGATGAATCTTTCTGAATGATTAATTGACCCCATACAACAGAAGGAAAAACTCCAAAATAAGATAAGAGTTTTTTTATTTGCTAAGAAGGTTGTAATAAAATAACAATCAAAATACTGCAAAATATTTTATTACATAATTAAACTGCATTTTCCATGTGCTGCAGGCTTCTCCTATAGCAAAAGCTTTTCAATTTTCAGACTGCAAACAAGTAATTTCATTTTGTGCAGAAATGCTTTTTTACACTGATGTATTGTAAAACAGATAGTAGATGGTATTTAAATTATAGTCAGTTGCAAATTAGTGTATTCAGATGTAAAATAGTTTTCTATTCAGGAAAAGATGCATCTCTTAAACATTAAGAAAGACACTTAATGGCTTTGGGTGCACATACCTTGTGCCCATGCTTTACAGAGTAATAGTCAATACTTGCTTGTTTTCTATTTCAGAAGTCAAGAGACTGGAAATATATCAAATCATTTTATTTTCTTCCTTAAAGGACACCTGAAGTCATTCTTTCTTCTTTGATAAATAAAGAGATAAAGTGAGAGGAAAAAAAAAAAATAATGATAATAATAAAAAGCAGAAAAAAAAATTTTTTAAAACAGCATTTTTGACATTCTCTTTTTTACCCATATCATTACCTAGGCAGTGTGTAGAAAGTAGAAACTTATAGTGTATTCCAATTTGTTACAGTGAGGCATTAGTATTAAAGAAGCAAGGACTTCAAAATTCTGAGAGAAAGCATAAATAATTTAGGATACAGTTCAGTTTCAGGAGAGTTCTGGAAATGTGGCTCTGAAAGACATCTGTATTTAAAATTATTCAGGAAGGAAGACTGCACATCTGAGAGCTTTGGGAAGACTACAGCATGAGTTTATGTATTCCTATAACCAAAAATCGTAGACTTCAACTCTGTCTTAGACCAGAGTACCAGAGAAAAATCCAACTTCAAGCAGAAGTGAAATATGATCACATTAAGCGAAGCTGAGGTCATGTAGAAGAATTTGGATAAACTCTGAGAGTAGAGTTCTGTGTAATTACATTGTTCATGCTTTCTTATAGCTACATCCGAGGATGTCAGTGATCAAATGAAAAAAAAGGAAATAGTTTCTTATTTAAATATGTTCATATATGTTTATATATGCAAATGCCTAGAACTAGCCTAAGATATAAGCTTTCTCTCTTTCCTCAGCATCTGGTTAAACATTATTGACTGAACAGTTATGTTCTTAATCTTCACCTTGGCATCAAAGAAATATATAGAAGTATTTTTTTCACTAGTATTTCATTCTTGATTTTTTAAAACCCTCTGGCTGTAACCTTTAAGTGAGAGTGTTCAAAACGACTCAGCAGATTGCTTCATGCTGCATGGTTCTTAACCTGTTTGTTTTAAACATGAAATATCTATAGCTTTTAATATTCCTGGCACATTTCTGTGTCTCTCAGCGTGAAGTTCATTATCCTATGCAAGACAAATTAGCATAAAGACAGCCAATTTTACCTGAGCGTCAGCCTGAGAAAACTGAGGGACTGAGCTATCAGTTTCACACATGGGTCTGTGTCATGGCATGAGTCAGAGAATCTTCAGATGAGGATCAGCAGACCAGCACTGATATTGTTCTTAGCAGTTCAGAAGCCAGGTTCAGTGACTTTTAAAAGGTTGGGTCCTCACAAACAGCTCTTCAGTGCAACATCTTGCAAGAAATCTTCCCAGAGCTTCTTGTTTTATTTTGTCCTAGCTTACATCTTTTTTCTCTCTCATCTAACAGGTATATGAAAGAAAAAATATAATTAATGAGAATTTTAATAAAGAATATAAAAAATTTACTTTTACTTCAGTGAATTTAATTCTTTCCCAACACCAAATGAATGCATTAGACATTAAATTAGTATGCTCAGTTAAAGGCTTGAATATGACAAAAAAGTATTTGCTGGGAAAAAACAGAGTTCCAGATATCTGAAGTTTGTATATGAAACTATACAAATTGTAGGGTTATAATAGTTGTGCAAAAATAATGCATCCTTTGTCTCCATGGAAATCCCTCCTATCTCCATCTGAGAGGAAAGGAACAGCTGGCAAAATCAAAGCCAGCATTATTTCTCCTAAATAAAGAACAATATACTGTGCACATTCAACTTTCCTGGAAAGAAAAATGCTTGTTTGCTCAAAAGTTAATGAAGTGCACATGCCTCAAAATAACAACTGGGAAGTCAGAAAGTGCCCTAAATTCTGCCAGCTCTGCCAGTGTCATAACACAGGGCTCTCCCTTGACAGTAACTGTGAATACCAGATAGACTGAACTATTAAAATGAAAAATGATTGATGCTTATTCAGAATCCTCACAAAAGGCTGTCCTTAACATGGACAGTTTAAGGTATTCAGCTAATAAACTCACAGTGCTTTAGTTTAGCAAACTGAGAGCCAGAAGATGCTCCCCAAGTAGCTAAAGGTTATAATTGAACTTTGGCAAGACATTTACTTCAAGTAAATAACCTCCCACTGGTCTACCCGCAGTGTTATCTGGAGGTACCTTGTGTATTGACAGCTGTCCAGCAATCTGGAATTGCTGAAATTTTGGCAAAAGAAGTGTTCAAGCTTTTATTCTATGGTGGATGAGCAAATTAAGATGCTGAGCCAATAATCCCTCCATAGTCCGACTTCTGTTGGGTGCTGGCATAATTAAAACATAGATAATGTTTGTTTTTCACTATATCCTTTGGAAACTGGGATCATGTCTTATGTTTTCCTTTTCTATTTCAAGTACAAACTGCTTGAAAGATACATAGGGAAAAAAAACCCCAAAACTCTAGAAAATTCCAGAGAAGCAGAATTTCTATCAGTCTGACCATAGAATTTATCCTTGTGTGAACAGGCTTCCAGAACTGCAGAACTGCTTACCTGGAAAGCTAATATATCTAGAACTGAGAAGTAAGTTTCAGTTTGCCTCTTTTAATGTTAGATCTGGGCAAATTCCTGGTATTAAATTCTACATCTTGGCACTATTTTATGAAGGACTGTTCGAGTCCTCCCTTACTGAGAAAATGGCAAGGGAAAGGGCTTGGAGAAAGAGGGGAGACTTTCAAAACATATACTCCTTCAAATTCTCACCACAGGCACAATGACATTGAGGGATTAATGAGCTGATAGAATTATAGAACTCTGGAACCACACAATCAGTCAGGTGGGAAGGGGCTTCAGGAAGCCTATACTCCAAGATCCTGCTCAAGCAGGAGCAGCTCTGAGGTCAGAAACACTTGCTCAGTTCTGCATTGAGCCTGATTTTGAAAACCTTCAAGAACAGAGCTGGAAAAATCTCTATGAATATCCTGCTCCAAATGTAGTTTTCATGCAAACAGTACTGAAGGTCTGGAGGAAGAGGTGAGCAACAGAAAATGTAAATTTTAAAGAAATATTTATCATTTATTTTGGGAATTTCCATAATTGATTTTTGCATCTTTATTGTCTTGTCTGATTAAGGGGGTTGGTTTTTTTTGTGTTTGAATTTTTTTTTTTTTTTTTTTTTTTTTTGTGTTCTTCACTGAATTGTTGGAGGTTGATTCTGTAACAAAGATGCCATTCTGTAATTGTGTAGGCATTTTTTGTCATAATAAATAAAAATTCTATTGATGTAAACTTTAACTCAAGATAAGAAACACAGAAATCATTATAAAGACACTTTTAGTTTGCAGTTCAATGCAAGAAAAAGGAAAGCATTTTAATTTAAGCATTCGTAGGTTATGTCTTTTAAAGAACTTCATTTTTTATGTGATATAATAAAAACTGTATTGCCATAAACACTGTGTTGCCACAACAATACCATCTGAGAAACTTAAATCTGTAAATCTTGACTGTTTCATGTAGTCTGACATGTCTATAAACATTTTGTGCACTTTAACTTTTACAGACTGTATTTAACAGATTATTGAAGTCAAAACAAGTTTGTACAGAGGCAGCTGAGAATCTTATGTGTATTTTTGCAAATTGTTTTGAGTTAAATATGGAGTACAAATCAATTCAATGTAATAAAACATAATACATTGCTGAAAACAGCTGAACAGGTGAATTAAAAGCCACAAGTTCCATGATTTTATTCTATAGAATATAAGTTGAATCTGACTAATACAAGTTGAATAGCACTAATACAAAGTGTTAAACTCTTAAGTTAATTGAGTCAAATAGTAGACCTTGAAACAGATGAGAAAATTCCAGTTTTCACACAGTTTATGACATATAACCTTATGAATTTGGAGGGCTTCTCTAAGGACCACAGTTGCATGTGTCTGCAAGATTCTCTTGCTGGTTTTAGCCTATCACTCTATGATGTAGTCATCCAAAATTGTGACACTGTGTTTTATGTCCTTTTTGTAGTTTATGTTTACAGTGGCATTGATCAACAAACATTTCTGTAGCCATGATTTCATTGAGGACTCAGATTTTATGATTTCTCTGCCCATATGTGAAACTATAATATAAATTATATAGGTCTGTGAAAGAATTACCAGTTACTTACACATCATGTGTACTGCAGTCCCACATTAGTCTCCAGCATCCAAAGAATTTCTTTGTTTGTAATTTATGTTATATTTAAAATTTGAGACAATACTGATTTGAAAATAGACTTTATTAACAATTCAATATAAGATTATCATGATATAAAGATGATGAAATAATTATTCTTGCAGTATGGAAATAATGGGCAGAGAGGCCTGTTTGAAAGATTTTTACATCAGCAGCTAAACTATGTCTAAAATGGATAGCATAGCAATGGCGCTATAACACAAGGGAGAGTTCAAACTGAAAGTGTCAAAACCATACTGTAAATTGAAGGGAGAATGAAAAGAGATAAGGAAGAAACAGAAAAAGATTAAGGCTTTAAAAAATGTTGATATGTTCTAGTTTGTTCATCAGCTGTCCCCAAAATGGACAACTAAATAAAGTGTGCTGGTAACCTATTCACTTTCAAAATATAACAGACAATTGCTTAGAAAAGAGTTTTGCAAATAAAGAATTTTTTCCCCCAGGAAAAAAAAAATTGCTTCAATACTAAATGCAGTTTATATAAATAAAATATGTGTCATAATATCCCTATAAATACATAATAAATATATTTACAACAAAATAATATTATTATCTTATTAAGCTATCAAAAATTTATGTACACACCTTTTCTTAAGAATTGATGTGACTAAATTAAGTAAGTGTATTAGCTCCTTGGTTGAGACTACACTGTCTTCTGGTTTCCCCAGAATTGTGTAAAAATATTTTCCATCTCTACCCCGCTTACCATAAACACTTTAATTTTTTAGAATGATAGGAGATTTTGTCCCTTACATGTTTCATAGTCTCATCTATAAGCAATTTCTGTACAAAAGGAAATAGATAAATGATCAATTACCTAGTAGTAGGGTAGAAAATTAACTGAAGAGACTATCTAGTAGTTTAGTAATTAGATATTTTTAGGGAAGCAGAAGAAAATGTCTCTCTTCCTGCAGACTCTTCTGATCCTTGGAATGTGTTTGTTGTGTTAAATAGTTGTCTGTGATGTTGTTCCAATGATGTCTGAAGACAGATACATTTTGCTTTCTCATTGCATGCCATAATGAAATTCAAGCCTAACATTGCCTGTAGTTTAATAATCCACCACAAGTTATAAATGCAGAAATCCTCTGCTCTTCATACTGACACATCTTTTTTTTCTGAGATCATTACCAGTAACTGAATTTGATAAGGGTAAATAAAATTAATTTTTCTGACAGGATGATTGTCTTTAAAAATTAATAAACATTAAAACACTATGGTGAAATTCCATCTAGGACAAAGTGTTCTCCTCATGCAATAATTTTAAAACAATTCTTCTTCCATCTGGTAAATGGAATTCATAGTCTTTGGATTCAGACTGTTTTAATGAAAGAGCAATTGTCTAGGAAAATTCACTCATAAAAAGTTCCATTTTCACTGAAAGCAGGCTAGTTGAGATTTTGCAGTTCAACAGAATCCTCTTATCTGAAATTAGCTCAGTTATTTGCATACATACAGGCCACAGATGGAAAGAAGATTCAAAAATAAAAACACCATCTGCATTTGTCTTTAATGACAAGTTATATGGAAGTCTGAGTTTCTAATTTTCAATAACTACATTGCAAATTTCTTCACAAGATCTTCACAGTCCTCTTTTGGTTTGACCCTGTGAAAAAATTCCTATAAAACCTATTCATGTCTAAGACAATCATAAGAATTTACAAATCTCTTGTTATTAGGAATATAACAAAATTTTCATCAATAAACCATTTGGTATATATTAGCATATCAACTCTGCAATGCATCCACAGAATATTTTTTTTTTTGTCAGTGGTTATACTCCTTAAATATGAATGACATAAAATTTTCTTTAATTGCAGTCAATGACCATGATGATCAGTTACATGGGTCCATAACGTTGCAAGGGAAAATATAAGAGACAATAGTAATATTTGTTTTGCAACACAGTCACTGGAAACTGAAGGCACTGTAAGGCCCCAAAATCACTAGACAAGACTCTTATAAGGTGTTACAGTTTTCATGTACTCTGAGTCGGATGCACAGGAGAAATATTGACAAGATATTCTCAAGAGGTCAAAACAACAAAAATTTTAGTGGCAACTTCAGAAAACGAAAGATCTTTTGCAAAAGGTTTAGAGCAGCATTCAATCTACATAAAGCACTTCTCAAAGCATTAACTTCAGCTCATTCAACCTAGCAAAGTCTAAGCCTGTCTGATTTTAAGTTACTGAAAAATATCTCAAAAGAAAGGACTATGAGTTGAAAATGGCATACATTTCTAAGAAGATATCTTTGTGTGTTATTGTGCTGAACCTAG
This sequence comes from Cinnycerthia olivascens, assembly GCA_035048155.1. Taxonomy (NCBI): domain Eukaryota; kingdom Metazoa; phylum Chordata; class Aves; order Passeriformes; family Certhiidae; genus Cinnycerthia; species Cinnycerthia olivascens. Next base: position 68,233,617 of record JAWWMU010000001.1, on the reverse strand, counting down.
GTGCAAAATCCCTCTTTGTTTAATATGTATAAAATTTTTAAATCTATCAAAAGTTGGGGGGGTTTGTGTTTTTTTTTTGTGTGTGCCAAAACCAAGCTGTTTTTATGTGAGAGGAAAAGGACAGTGAGTCAGAGGAAATCTTATTCAATTACATTCAAGATGCACTGTTTGTCCATGTAGCAAAATAAGGCAAGCAGACCTTAAATGGCCAAAGACACAGAATGGGCAGCTCTCATCCTCCCACAAAACCCAAACAAATTGAGACCAAATCAAACCAAATCAAACAAACAAAAAAAAAAAAAAAAAAAGAGTGTAACAGAAGCAAACAGACATCAAATACCACAAAACTCAGGGACAAGCTCTCTGAGGAATAAAAATTATCCATCCTGTTCCCTGTATGGAAACTGAAATTTATATCTTCAGGACAAAATGCTGGCATAACAGACATATGTGTCCTGTGTTCCACTCAGCACAGCACACAGGAAGGGCTTCAAAGATGTTTTCCAGCATTCATCAAAGATGGATCATTATTGCTGGAGAATCTATATAAAAAAGAATGAAAGCCATGATCAGGAAGTACCAATCTAACACCTACAGTATTTTTGTCCTTTTGGACCAGAGAGACAGACAGTAACTATATTTTTTGTGAGGCTTATAAAGTCAGCTGATACTGATCTACTATTGATGGCCCACATTGGTCCAAATTCATTAATGCTATCTGAAAATATGGCCTTTAAGGGTTCAAGGGAGAAGCCCACAACAGGAAAAGACAGCAACAAAGCCAAGAGAAAGCTATGCTTTCATCTCATGGAACCTTTATGTTTATTTTCAATTTGAAAAAGTAAAACAAGCATAAAGGTTTCATTTAAAAATAATTTTTTTAAAGCATAAATAATGTATACTGGCAGATGAAGGAAAAAAAATTTATTTGCATGGGCCATGTGTCTCCACAAATGAGTGAACTTGTGTGAGCAGAAACTTTAGAAAATAAATTTTTCTTCATATGTACATCATTCTGAATTACTTGGACACTGCTAAGTAGAATGAAAATTATTGTAAACAGTAGAATGCGGTTAAAAAGAGAGGAAGGAAAGCAACTATTTCAGAAAAGACCCTAATGATCAGATCTATCTTCACACGGGCATGTTGAACTCATTTAGAAGATGTGAACACATGCTGGATACAGAGAAAGAATTATTACCCTGAACCTTCTGGCTAAAGTCTTGACAATACAGCCCAACATTACAAAGGCATGAACAAAAAGTCTCTGCCAATTTCACTCCTGTAAACGTCCTTAAAAAGGGTCAAAAAAGCTTCACAGTTATGTCACAGAATATTTAGGCCCCTATATATTGGGGCCTATATATGCCTTATATATCGTGCTAATTTATATCTCATTAGTACATATTCAAAAGTATGATAAATAATGCTGCAATTTACTATTATAATATTAACCTTTAGTTACCAACTGTAGAACATCTGTTTAAAGCAAGTAACTTATGTCCAAACCAAGGCCTCCAGAGAGATCAACAGCTGACTGTTCTGAGGGAGTTTTATGAATAATGGTTCACAGGATCAAAATACAAAGCAAAGCATCAAATATCTCCAAAATATATTCAGTTTTAATTAAAAAAATCACAACTTTTCTGTAATCAATATCATCTGTAATCAATAAAACCGTTTAACTGAAGTATTATCAGATTAGGACAGCCAGGTCCTTTGTTAACTTGTATAATAGACCTAGGAAGGATGCATTTGCAGTGAAAACATCCCCTACAGCATTGCCTTGGTAGCTTAACTTGGCAGAAAATGCATGAAATCAGCAAAAGCAAAAAGAACATTGTAGCATTTGGGAATGTAGAAAATGCTGCTTAACCAGCATCATTGCTGTGGCTGCCTGCAGGCCAGTTTAATTAGGCTACAATTCATATGCAAGAAAGTAGTTTTGTAATTATTGTCAAATGACCAAATCAATGTATAAAACCTAAGGAGGATTATGCATCCCCAGTAATGAACCATACTGAAGCTGACTGGGATTTGTTAGCTGAGACACCTACTTGTCAAAAAATTCACAGTAAAATGTGTAAGAAAATAAATACATATATGCTCAGATATTACTGTCTAAAAGAATACACCTCAGTTTGTAGGATTTAACTGTGAATTTTTTATTAGATGTATAGATGATTTGTCTCCCATACCAAACCATGCAGATATATTTGTATGGATGGGAAAGCACAGTTACTAATTTCCATTTTATATGCTATTTTAGCAGAAAAGTTATCAGAACTTTAATATTAAGGGTTGGGCATAAAGCTGCCAGAATTAATGATGCAATTTCTGGTTATCTGCTTTAGTAGCAACATTAGATATTTTTAAGACACTCAAATTGACCCCTTTTTTTTTTTTGCTTGACTAATCTATAAAAAAAAATTAGTTAAGATGATACATATCTAAGCGACAAGATGGTTTATTTTCCCTGTATTTTAAATCAGCATGTTGCTAAAATAAACTAATTTTATTAAATTAACAATGAAAGACCAGAGGATATAATTATTTTTCTGAATGTGGCTTATTGCTGCAGTGTCTACATTAGAAATATTTGCCTAATATTTCTGATTACCATATGCTTAATTTATCAGAAAAAAAAAAAAGTCAAATTCTAAAAAGCATGGATTATATATAAAATTAAATTCCATAAGAAGTCTTCCACTGGCTGTATTAAAGAAGAAAATGAATCCTACTTCTTTAAAAACATGACATGAAGTGGTTGGTCTGAAAAATATGAAAGTTGCCCTAAAGCAACTATATTTCTTGAGCTCTAGGCTTTTTTTTCACTAAACATGTTTTTTCTATGTTCCTGCTCTCAGACATCTGACTTGCAAATAATTGGATACATGAGCAGTGTTTCTCTTAACATCTATGCTATTTATGACTACATTTATATGGAGAATTTGCCAGAAATTTCAATGGTGTGGTAAGGTAGAATAGGAATTTGGAAGAACATTTAAAACACTTCTAGCCCAAAAGCAAGACTTTATTCCATTCTGTGAGATATAAGAGCAAAATTATTAATTCCAAATAGTGTATATAAACAGATATAGTAGTCTAACATGTACACATATATATGCACAGTTATCTTTTCATACTTAGAAAACTAAATATTCTCAATACAAAGCTCAAGATGCTGAAAACTACAATATACAAGGTTTAATTTACTCATCTTTTAATTTATGATATGTATGTTTATCTTCCGTTACAATATGATGCTTAGTCACATTTATTCTCTATGTTTAACTACTCTGAGAGGTTTAGGTTTTTTCTTTTGGTTGGTTGGTGGGAGGGTTTTGTTTGTTTAGTTGGGTTTTTTTCTAATCGAGTATGTATGGTAGAGTTGTAAATGTTCATCCCTTCATCTTCTACTCAGACAGAAAAGACACAACACACAAAAATACATATACTGAAATTTGATGTTCAATAAATGCAGAGAGAAAAAAAAGGCAGAAAGGAAAACTGATTATATAAGTTTGAAAATTTCTGAGAGAAGTCAAAATATTTCCTAATTAATTAAAATAAAGCTTTCGAAAATTTTAGTCACAAAATAAAATTCCAAGGTGAATCATCCACTTTTTAATCTATTAATAATGTTTGCATGTTCCATTTACTACTGAAAGTTAAATGATATCCTAATTTTCATCTAATTTTAATTCTCATAAATTTCTAAGTTGCTTCTCAAGCTAGTTATATAATAAAGTGTATATAACTTCTTCATTGAAATTAAATAGATCACCATGCTCTGAACATGTTATATGGCTTAGAATGTTTTAAAGGTTGTAAACCATAGCTATTGTTCTTAGCTAGGGAGAAAAAACAATGCTTTTACCTCCTTTCAGAACTGGGAGCTGTGTGGGAAATGACGAGCATCTTTGGCTGTAGACACTTAGTATCCTACTTTGCTGCTCTTCAGCCTGAGGACAGTGGTGAAACAAAATGTTTTGGCAAGCCAAGTCTACTTTCTAGTTAGATTTCTCAGCCATGGACTTTTCAGATCTTTGCATTAACAGTTTCTTCATTGTTATGAGTAAATAATTGACAGATAGTTTGAAGTGCCCCTACCCCATGAAGAATATTTTAACAGTGCAAAGTTATTCCAATTACCATGATGCATTTTCTCCTGATTTGTACCAATTAATTAAGCTTTGTTATTTTAAACAGTGTTATGGCAACCTTCCCAGAGCAGATGTCTGTCAGCAGGAGCAAAATCTACATTGGAAATTCTGAAGGGAAAAAAAAAAAACCAACAGAACAGCTAGCAAAAGCCAATTAACTGTTAGCAGTCTATGACTATTGTGAGGGAAAAAAAAAAAAAAGAAACAGATAAAACCTGGCATTTACTTAATCTTATTTATACCATTCTATCTCCTATAATCCTTCAGAAAATCTATCATAGTATTTGAAATGCTTTTTTCTCTCACATTAACAATTTTGGAGTACATTTGTAGAGAACACAACCGTATTAAAAAACTTGAAGAAATAAAATATATGCAATAAATATTAAAGTACTTTGAAAAATCTTCAGGTTTTTATAAGCTTTTTTCTAAAGTTTCTGTCTAAAACCACAGTATAAACTTATTTTCATAAGCAGTGTTTTGTTACATATTTTTTAATTACATTTCTTTAATTAAGAAGCATGCAGAGATATTTTATGTTCTTTGATAATTATTAAAGTAGAATGAGAAAAAAAAAATCTTATTTCAAATATTTGATGAAGAAACGTGCTTCTGAGGTTATAAAAACCCATAAACTTTGAAAATCTGAACAAACAAAATTCAGGTAACAATATACTTAAATCATTTCCTCAAAGTTTTAATTCCAATGTAACAACCATACTAAACCACGAAAAAAAATCCCAACTCCCTGTCACATTTGAAATCTTATAAGCATTACACTAGATGGTAATCTGAGAGAAAATTAAATATGTTAATACATATTGCAAGTCTGAAAAAAAAGTTTCATCAGAAGATAATTTATAGCGTGTACTTTTGCCATGGTTTAACCCCAGCCAGCAGCTAAGTATAATATAAATGCTTGCTTATAACCCCATCAATTCCATGAGATGGGGAGAAGAATTGGAAAATGGTTAACCCCATGGATTTATACAAAAGCAGCTTAAAAGAATGGCTTTCTGCCCTGGGCAATGCCTTGTCACAGCATGGCAGCCCAGATGAGTTTGTATCTGCCCCGGCAGCAGCCGGTCTGATTCTTTTGCTGCAGCCACTGCCACATTTGCCACCATCCATGGATCAGTACAAAATGTTGGCCGCTTTTCTTGCTCAGCGATGTTTAAAGCCAGCTGGAGAGCTTTACTGTGAAATTGCTATGTGAGTATATAAAAACCTCCCATCTATCACTAGTTTAAAGCAGAGTAAAATTCTAAATATGTTCTCTGAGCTTTGAGATGTTTTGTGCACTCTGTCTCCAAGCGATTATCATCACAATCTGTGCCTTGTGACAGCACAGTTATTTCTGTTCTAGTCCTGATGATGGGCCCTTAACAGGTCTAGTCTGTGAAATTACTGTTTCTAAAAGATTGATACAAATTTCATCCCATCGCTGCAGGACATTGTGGGGACAAGAACTGGAAAGCAAAACAATTTTTTTTTTCTCCTTTCCAAATACAAGAAAAAATCATGCAGCGATTGTGTTCTTTTCAAAATACAGCAGGATGATGCATTTCAAGGCCTATATTTTGGTCTAGTTTAAGTTGTAATATTTTATGCAGTAGCCTCCATAAAACAGAATTCAGATACACAGTACACTTAGTTTAAAAGTTCAAGTGAGATTACATAGCTTTGTGTAGAAATAAATAACTAAAGTAGAAGCTTTGTGATTAAGGTATGTACAGGCCACTTGACAAGTAGTTAATCTTCTTGATTCTCTCCTCATTATCCCTGTAGATATCAATCTCAAAGAAAGGAGGTTTTCTCCAGCATTCCTGATAAAGATCTGTGAACTGGGTGGATGGGAGGATGAAGAAGAAAAAGACACTTTTCTTAGATCACTGAATCAGTTCAACAATTTTAATCTTTCACAACCTTTTTATTATTTCCCATTTCATTTCATCTCTTCTGCTGTTTTTCTCACAGACACTAATCTCAATTCTACCTTTAAAATCTTCATATCAACCTCTTGACCTTTCTTTCTCTAAAAAGTATGAAAGACTCATTTCCTGTCGTAAATTCCCTTTTCTCTTTCAAGGGGATCTAATTAGGAGAGACACCAATTACAATCACTATATACTAGAACATCTTTTAATTAAGCTGTTGTTATTAAGAGTAGATATTTGTCTGTACAGTTATCACATGCCCCTTCCCATTAGCACACGTCTGCACACACGGTTGCATAATCTCAGTTATTAATTTTCACCTGTTTTGAGCAACAGATGACAGACTAACCATAGCTGTTAAGAGAAGCAGAGTCATAGGGTGGCTGCTAGAGTGTTTTTCTCAAAGTCCTTCAAGAAGGTTCTTCTTTCATCAGGTGTTCACATAATTCTGAAGTACTTGTCTGTATAAAAACACTCACCACCTTCTTGGATGTTCTCTGATCTACACAAACCTATTGTTCATGTTGGTGTTTACTGCTGGCCTTGGGTATAGGCAGCAAAGTACAGACATTCTGAATTCACTTGCACTTGTGAACCCAGCAGAGCTGTGAGTTTCCAGAGCTCATCAGGTATTAGACACATATACGAGATACCTCTCAGCATCTATTTTTCACTCTTCAGCTTGCTATTTTCTCAGAGATATTTTTTTAACCGTATCTATTGGCATCTGTAGAACCTGTTCGCCAAAACTCATATAGAAAGAAATTTTACGATATGCACCCCCAGGCCACAGCTACTGATGTTTTTCAGAAGCTTTCAGTTGTTAAACACAAGTGTTTCCATTACATTGAACGTTGCCATATGAGAAATAACTCCTTTCTACCCTGTAGCACTACATAAGCTCCATTCTTAATAGTACTGTGTGAGTTCAACTCACCATCAGTCTTTATCTATCATTCTTTTAACTGTCTCTTTCCTTTGGCAAATGTTTTTCATAAAGTTATGGACATAAATTCATTGGATTTTTTGCATCTCCTATTAGAAAAACAAACAAAAATAACCCAACACCCCTCCCAACAACAAAAAAAAACCCCAACCAAACAAGAAAACCTCCAAATACTCAACTTCTTCCTGCTTTGTGCAAAAGCTGTTAATAGCTGCAGTTTTCCTTGTCAGGGTAAGCAGAGAAAGGAAAAACCTTACATTGCCACCAAACATTTCTACTTTGTTATTATTTGACTATAGCACTGGTAAAAGCCGCATCCATATTAGTTATGAAAATTATCGAGCATGTGACAATATTCCAAGCACCAATGCTGAACTTTGCTTACAGTATGGGAAAGTATTTCCCAGCTAAGAGTGATGAACTGTCCGCAGTTTTGGCTTCTGTAGCAGCATTTAAAATACCTGCCTGTCATTGGGAAAACTTGTTTTGGAGATTGTATAATAAATATAGGCTTCCTAGGGATCATGTAAGCACGAAATATCTGGAAAGAGTCTTCAAGGTATGCAGTTATATATACTTATTTCTTGCCATATATTCACAGTGGAAAGTGTCTTTTTTACCTGTATTTTCATCCACAGTTTACTCATCTTATGCCCCCAGTTACTATGTATAAAGCAGGATCCCCAGCTACAACTTACTGCGCACTGTACACTGAAGTATTTTCCCTCCCTTAATTTGCTAACAATATCAATGAACAAAAAAGACTATCTACAAACTGATTCAATGCCATGGTACATCTAGGACAGCATTATCACGGAGACAATGCACTGTATCAGAAACTGAAGGTTCGCTTTAAAGGTAAGTCTCCTTGCCAACTTATTAAGTCCCCTGAATGATGTTAAGAATTACTCCTCAGGGAGGTATCCAGTTTATTACAGGGATTTTTCATTAGTTTTTCATGTTGATTCTGCTTTTGATGAAAAACTATAATAAGTAAAAAGAAAAATTTCCTGAATTTTACCAGGATTGTATGAATCACTTCACCTTCCACTTGAAAACTGGATGCATAATATTCCTTTCCTAGGAAGTCTATAAATACATGGAGAATAAACACCCTTATTCTTTTATAGGTTTGCATCAGGAAGATATTTGTCTTGGTTATTTTCATATTCAGTGAATAATCTAAGTGCAATGAAAAATACAAATACGAAATGTACTATTATATGTTCTAGAAACACACATATTTCATGTTTCCAATATTGCTTACATGCTGCAAATCTCTCATATCTCTCATTGCATAGCTACAGAAGAGGTAAAATAAAATTTTTACATACATAGATTTTAGCTGTCTCCAAGACTGATCTTTCTCCTAGATAAATTCAGTTTTACTTCAGTCATCAGCATTATTTGTCTCTGAAATAGACAACTTTCTTAATTCAGCACTCAGCATTACTGTGGAAATATTGATCTGCAATCAACTGCTGACACAGTTATCTTTGCTTAAGCTGCATGTTTACTGAACTGCAAACACAGCAGTATTACAGGCATATATAAGAATTATTTCTACCACAAAGAAAAAAAAAATCGTAGAAAGCACTTCATCTAAATGGTCTTGTCTACATTTTATTCTAACACTTATTTTTTACCAAAGGTACTTTTAGGGTAAACCATTCATATTTTCTTTTTTCTCCCATAATTTTTATTTGGGGTTTATATCTGTTGGTTGCTGGTTGGTTTTGGGAGGTCCTTTTTTTTTTCTTAATAGTGAATATAATGCTAGGAGAAATTTTCCTCCAGTAATCCCATTTTAATTTTCCTTTAAGCAAGGTAAGATGGTCAGTAAAATTGAGATTACTCTGAAGAGCTATTTCCATTGTCTTCACAGGTGCTCTTTTGGTTGGGAATCCCAACTTGCAAGACTTTTAAAATGCATCTGGAATTCAGATTTGAATAAACAGCCAAGTGCTTTGTCATCAATACAGTTTTCTTGATTTTGACAGATTACACTGTTAAAGACCCTATTTATATTTAATACATACAGTAGTGGAAGGTATCCCTGTTTATTCCAGAGATTAATTAAGTTTCATCATAAGTGGAGGTGCATAGAATGGGGAAAATTCTCTGTAATTTAGAAGGGATTCTAACCAAAACAGGTCTGTTGAAATGGCACCAAAGTGGACAGTCTTCTTAGATTGTAGTCTTTATAACCCCATTATATGAACATAGAAATATGAAGTGCAAATTTTGGAATAATATTTTGTGGCAGTGAAAGTTAAATACATTTCAAAATTTGTCATCAAAGCAGATAACCTTATGTAATTTAGCTGAGAATAAAAAAAAACATTCATAGCCAAACACAAAATAAAAGGGCTGACTTTAAAAGATGGAACTAATAATTGAATACCTTAATCCCCAAAGTCAACTTTTCAAATTAGAATTGCAATTAACTGAGAAGGGCTTAATGTATATGTATGTGTCTGTGTATTTTCAGAGAATAATTAACCACTGTAATGACTACAACTGACTTTAGAATTATGAATATTGCAGAAAAATTATTAAGAAAAATTTAAAGTCACTTTCTAGGATATTAATACATACTGAACATCATAAATACATGATTATTCAATAATCCAGTATGGCATTTCAAATTGTCCTTGCCATCTTAGTTATATTTTCATTAGTATAACAAAAGTAACAATAGTCAGTAATACCACTCCAATAAATGGAAAATACAAGCATCATATCAAATACACAAACATATATGACTCTCTTAAGTAGCAATCACCTCCAAAAAAATCTAATAATCCCTACTGCATAAAGTATAACTTAAATAAAATTTTAATACCTAAATCCAAGATCGTGATTCCAGAAAATGACTGCTATGGAATGTAAGGAATTTAAGGTCAATTTCTTTAACTTTATATTCTAGATGTTTATAGTTTTTCAGAGCCATGTATACCCCAAAGCTGACAGATTCAAGCTTTCAAGCCTTTTCAGAAACCTCAGGCTGTTTGGACTTTTTCAAATCAGGCAGACACTGTACTGACAGGCCCAAGCTGATCTGATTATTCAAAGACATCTGACATGCACATATCATCCATACAAGAAAAACACAGAAACCCCAAGGCCATTCTCATGCAAAATGACAGCCAGAGAGAGGTAGTTCACTTTAAATAGCAGCCTAATGCCTGAAGTATACTGGAAACTGAGGATCAGTTCTAACCTTGGCCAGAAAAGATCGAATTTGATGTCTTCTGAGGGGAGGCTCGAGCCCACAGGTTGGAGTACAAAAGTTACATAGCCAGGGAAGGAGCACGGAAAGAAAGAGGGGAGAATATAAATGTGAGAATAGAAATGTATGTTTTTCTAAGTTTTAAACTTTTATCAACCAGTTGGAATCACAGTCCAAGGCAACTAGGTATCACCATGCATTTTCTTAATGAGTAATGAAGATTCATCATGTTAATGTATTTCCATCTGGGAAATCACTTAAAATTCAATATTTATCCAAATTTGTATTTCTTTTTCTATACAGAACAATCTCATTAGGACTAATTTAAAATAAAAAAACCCAACCAAACAACAACAACTAAAAAAACCTCAGCAAAACAAAATAGAAACAATCACATTCCTAAAAAGGAAAGAATTCATCTTGGTTTGATACCAAGACTCTTTGTTTAACATAAATAAATCCCTGACAAAAGTATATTCAGTGCTCTCAGAAAATTGCAGTGTAAACACAACTTATTCATTTTAAAGTAAAAGACACAAAATGACAAATCTTGGAATATGGGTGCTGTGATTAAAACTAATTTAGCCAGGCTGTATAAAGCTGAGAGTATTCTTGACTTTGTCCCTGGAACAGAAGAAAAAATGCTTCTCCAGATGCATATAAATATTTTATATCAGTATTACAACTAAGCATGCATAAAATAAAGAGAAATACAACTGCACCAAAAATCATCCACTTGTCTTCAGATTAAAACCCTTTATTCTCATCGTAATGTGAATTAAATTAGGCATAGTAAATTTCAAGATGGTATAAATCAGTACTGATATATATAAACTGTTTTCTAATAGTTTGTTTATATCATCATTATGTCACTTCCAACATGAAATAACATATATTGGATTAAATTAAACTAAGGGATACTCACACAATAAAATCAAAATCAAGTTGTTTAATTTTTTGGATAAAAGGTCTTAATTCCTCTTTAAAATGAATCTTCATTAAAAAAAAAAAATTGTTCTGCATACTCATGAATTAGTAGTCATGTGTCAGTGATATAGGTGCCCTTCTTCAACTGTTGATAAAATTCTTCCCACCTTATGATCTGCATGTTCTGGCACTTCACTCCACTCTAGATTATATGAATCTAGAAGTATGAAAAGCACAATATCTATAGGAATACAATATTTCTTTTCAGGAAAAATAAGAGCTTAATTTAAATCTTAACATAAACCATTACTTGCTTTAAAAATGCCAATTTAACTCCATACTGGGAAACCAAAGATAGTTCATCTCAAAAATTATATAACTTTTCAAAACATGCAACTTGCAAACAGTTTCAGACTAACATTTCCGACATCCATAGAACTGTGAGATTTGTTCTGAAGGTATTTTCTGTGAAATAATTCCTTTCCACAGGACAGGTCATTATTTATTTATTAGCCTCATGACTTGAAAAAAAATAACATTTACCTTAGCAAGGAAAAATAATCTATAAACTTTCTGAACACCTCCAGTGAGGCCTGACACTATTTTTTTCTGTAACAGCCCACAGTTTTTTTATTTCTTCCTGTTTAAATGCTTTATTCAATATCAAATTAGAAAAAAAAAAATGTACTTTGCTATTTTTGTGACTGCAACTAATTAATTCAAATCATAAGTCAAACAAAAAATCAAATGTTCACTGTGAACTTTTTTTTTACTTTGGGATGATTACTTACAAAAATGAAAATATATCAAACTATATTTAAATTGTAAAATTTCTCTTAACAACATATAATTTTTCTTTGACCTTCTAATAAGTCCTGATCTAGTACTTACTTGCTCTTATGCTTCATTTACCCTCTTGACAAATGCTAGTAGGTATGATGTTTTTAAATTCACCTGTGCTTAAGCAATTCTATCATCACCAAAGCAGATGCAATACACAAAATATATTTTGTGTTCTGAATTTGTAGCTTAGGTGTCATTTATTATCTATTTTTTTTGATGATTAATCTGTTTCATGCAGTAATCAAAATCACTTCTTTTAGCACATCTGAGCCTTAATCTATGAACACTGCTAATGTAGCCAAAAAATTCTGTCCAGGCTTAAATTATTTTAATTCTAGGGTTATTTTGTCAATATTGTGACATACAGCACACAGTGCTGTATCTCCCCTTAAAATCTCTCTTAGTATTCCAAACACACAGGAGTGGTCATTGTCTTTTCAGGTATTTGAAGGCAAATAGCAACATAATTTATCAAAACATAGTAACTTTGACGCACAATTCTGACACACAGAGAAACTTGCTGTTAAGAAAGTCCTATTTATTCATTTATGTAAAGAACTGCTGAAGCCAAATAAGAATTCAAATGGCAGCCATGTCCATCAATCATTAAAAAACCCAAAGCATCACACAAAGATCTGTGCATAACCACTCAAGGGAGCTTTCCACCAGATTTTAACTGCTTGGCTGTACAGCAAAGAGGCAAGGCTGCCTGTGCCTTCTCAGAAGATGTCATTCTTTTCCAGACTGTAGGATATCTTGTGAGAAAATAGTCAGGTTTATAGTATATATGCTAGTATAAGCAATGATGACCTTCTTTTCTCTATCTTCCTGTCAATATAGAATCTTTTTTTTGTAATATGATTTGTAGGTTACTATGTTACCCCACAGAGAAGATTCACCTCCATTACATGGATAATAAAATGATACTGATTCTAATTTTTCATTCCCAGAGGGGGTTATTTTTTTATTCATCCATGTTTTCAATTTTCTACTAAAATAGTTGCATGCAATGCTAAAAGGAAACTATAATAATTAGCTGAAAATATTCTGCTGAACTTCACTCTCAAATTATTTTGCATGTTGGAGGGAATCATTAAAACCTATGCTGAAGGACAACACCTTGTAGAGTAGCAGCAGAGGTGGCATAAAAGGTGTTAAATGAATGCCTTAAAGAGAAACAAAGACAGCAAGACTTTCAAGGGGTGTTTACACCTGCCTTAATATAAAGGGGAGGGCTTTATTTCCAGTTGTTGGGCCATCCCGAACCTGCAGTAAAGAGATCTTGCAAAGCTGACATGTTGTCCTGGTTACCCTAGGGTCTTCATACCATTCAGTGAACCAGATATTAAAAAAAAAAAAAAAAAAAAGTGTATGTTTTTGTTTTGTGTTTGGATTCTGCAGTTTAGGATTTCCTCTTTGAACTTAATTTGAACAAAAGTTACCCAAATAAAAAATTTTAAAGGTTTATCATAATTCACAGCAAGCTAATTTAATCTCAGCTCTACAATCAAACCAAGAAACCTGATCATGAAGATAAGAAATGTAAATTTTAAATTAATTAAAAGTTCAGGTCTATATAATTAGATACCTACTGTCAAGACAAGGACAAATAAACTTTACTTTTGTAACAGTTAAAATTATTAAACATTCTTTGAGTTAAAATAGTGCCAGGATTTCAGATCATGATCTTTACAAATGAACACAGCTTTAGATGGCTGGGAACAACTGACTGGTATGAACAACATTTTAAAAGGAAAACAGAACAAATGACAGAAAATTCAAATTTAATCTGAAAAGTAAAGTATCTTCAATTAGGAGCAGGAAAGAGTACTAATGCTGAAAACATTTAGTGAGAAATGAAATGACCAGCTTGACTTGAATACTTTTATCCAGAAGAAAAGTGTCATTATCAAGATAAGAAGATACCATAACTTGATCAGAATACTTACAAGTGTAAACAGAATAATGTCTTTATAATATCTAAGTGTCAAGAGTTTGATGCTCAATGTGTTCTAGCTTGCTCTAGAAATATCTAATATGTTGTATATTTTTTAGTAAGCTGCAAATCTTGTATTGATAGTTCAAATTCTAGAGAATCCAGATGTTTTCTGATACCTTCATCTTCAAAACTGGTTTTGCAATGAAAAATCTTGATTCTGTGCTTCCATGTTCCAGATGTAAGTGCCTGATAAACCTTCCTTTAGCCTGATGTGTATCAAGTCTTCCTTCTTTATCACAAGATTTCAACAATGATTTAGAAGAAATCTGCTATGATGGCTAGCCACTGTCATGCATTTAATGGAAGAATAGAAAAGAGTATACACTAAGAGTTCTGGTCACAGAAGCCAGTGGACAATACCTATCCTTTCCCTAGATTTGTGAGGCTTGTCAGTCAGCCTTGATCACTTTGGCACTTGATTTCAAGCTGATGAGGAGAAAAAATTTACAGCTGTCTAAGAGTAATGCTGAATTCATACCAGAAATGATGTATTTTTAACTAACTTGTCAGATCCTGGTTATTGTTCTCCGTTACACACACAGCCAGGGTTTACAGGGCTACAGTGAACTGTTTAATAGTGCAAAGACCAGGTGACTTAAAATGACCTTTATCCATGCTATTCAACTCTCTTGCCTTTCCAAAACTGTGCTTTTCATAAAAAAAAACTCATTGAAAATGTCCATTGCCTAATGCTAGCTCCTAAATTTTGCTTAAAGATTATTTGAGAGTTGTTATTTGACCTCAGACAAAATGTAAAACCATCCTTCTAATGGTATAAAAAATACAGATCTTTGAGATTAAGTGCTTTAGGAATGAAAATTTGGCACACTTTTCTGTTCTACTGCAATTAAGTTTCTGGTCCTTGCTACAGATAACAGAGGAGTGTTTGTATTCACATGAATACTCTTGAAGACTTAACTACAACACTACGTATTTTATGCCCTTAAGATAGTGGTGCAGAAAGTATATCTTAAAAATCCCTTCATTTATGAAAGCAGAATACCAAAGTACTTATGTCAAGGCATTAATTTCAGGACCTGTCACTCTGAAAATTACACTTGGAGCAAACCTATTTTAGAACAAAAATAGGGCACAGTTTTTCTACAGAGACCAAGTGAAAACACAGTGAAAAAGAATTCAGAAAACAGTATACAAAAATGGAAATAGAATCAGCCATTTATGCATTTATGCACATGTATAAGAAAATTTATACATTTAGAGTATAATGTTCTTAGACTATTTCATTCAGTTTTGAATGGTCGCATGTAAATATAGGACAGAAGATACAGGGTTTTTGACATCACTTTCACATTTCAAAGTGTTAATTCTGATGTATTTTTCCACATGTACCACATACAAAAGTTTCCTGTGTTTCTGTTCATATGAGGTTTTGAAGACATTTCAGGAATGATTATTCTAATATTTAATGGATTTTTAAAACATGATGTATCTAATATCTCTAAATTTGTACTCATGTATTAAATTTTATTTAAAGATTTTTCATGGAGTAAACAATATTATATTTATCTAATTATCTAGAATGCCTACATAGAAGGTTAGTTATAAAAAAAAAACAGCTATAGAGAAGATATAAAAAAAATCTGCATAGAGTATTTTCTACATCTTAATTCATTTCAAATATTACCCAACATCTTTGGTAACAAACAGAAATATATTAATCTCCATTTAAAATACCCTCAAAAATTACTGCAATTTCAGTTTGCCACTTCCGATAAAAAAAGAAAGTAATGTCAGGAAAATTACAACTGGGAAGTAACTGACCCCAAATTTCTACTCAGAACATGGGCATTGAATTCAGGTCATCTTTCTCATGACATTTGTTCATTCAAGCCTTGGGATTTAATTATCCTCATGGTAATTTCCCCTTGTCACCCCTTCTATCAAGCCCCAGCTTATCTTATACTTTTATAAAAGAATTTTATTCAAACAGTATTCTAAGTATTCAGTTTGAGTACAATGGATGCATATAAGGAATATGTAAAATCCTTGAGTCTAATGAAATCATAAAAGACAAACAGTGAAACAATATTACTCCATTTTCCTCTTAGGCAATACTTTACTTATTTATGTATTTATAAAAAAAATCTAGAACATACTTGTGTGGGTCAAACACATCAGGCAATAAAAATTCATTCCCAGCATTTCCTCCCACACATTCCCTACAGATATTTTCAGTCTAAGCAAAATCATCACACAAGGAACTAATCATTTTAAGTATGAAGTAACACAGTGAGTAAGACTGAATGAGATTTTTAAGTCATCAAGTTTTGATCTTATGCGTATCTTAGCTTCTGAGAATTAATTCTTTTTTCAAATACATCAATGTATTGAGTCTGACTAAAGCTGTCAAAGATGGGGAGTTCCATATAAGGTGTTGTGAAGTGCCTCGGTGTTTTAAGCTATCTGAAAATGCTGCACAGGATTTTGTGTTGAATAGCATAAATATCTTTTTTAAACCATTTTCAGCCTTTTAGCTGTCATACTTTGCACAAATACTTCTCAGAAAAATTTCTTCTTTTCTGAAATTAAATCATTCCACATTTCTATTGTCTTTTGACTACAAAGATTGAATGCCAAAAGTTTTTCTCATAAGTCTGTAACATTTCTAAACTTTTAAATTATTAAGTTTTCCCATTATTATTCCCTTGTGAAATATAGAAGTGGATTCAGAGATAAGATAGATATCTAAGTTAAAGAACCTGCCAGTTATGTTTGATATGTTTGTTTGTTTGTGGGTTTCTCTTTTGTGTATCTGAAAATCACTTTGACTCTCCATTCTTTTTTTTAGCAGAACTCATATTACTCTATTATTTATCACAATCTCTTAGCCAATTTATCTCTTCTTGAGCATAACTTTATTTTGCTACATTGCAATCTGCAGTGGAAAACTTTAAAACCTCCCAGATTTCTTTTTCTCAGAATTGCTCATTTCTCTAATCCTTGAATAATACTTTGTCTGCTTGTGTATTTGCTTGCTGTAATACACACTTATCATTCTGCAAATAAAACATACTAAAATAGTCTATAGTTAAATACAGAATTTGCTTTAACATCTATAAATTTCATTATGTCAATAATGTGTAGGCCTCTGCTTAAGATAATATATTATCTAAAAGATAAGTTTAAAGAACTCCAATTAAATTAATGGATAAGAGAGAAATTATACACCGTGTTTTACATACCTTAGTTTAATAATGTCAAGGGCTTTTTGCATGCAACTCTAGAGTCTACTTCTCACTGTTCAGAAAGCTGCTATGGCTGTTTTCCAGTATATGGCAGTATTCTTTTCATTATGTTCACACATTGGTATCTTTATGCTGCTCTTTTTCACTGACTTGAACCCACAGCCACAGTATTGTTAGTTCTGAAAGTTTCTGATAGGAAGTAACCGCCATCATCATGAGGATCAACCCTTCTCTGTTCTTTTTCTGCACTTTGGTTGTAGATATTTGTCAATATTAAAGGATCCAATAACAAAATTTTAAGCAGGAATAACTATAGCAAGTATGAGCCTGTTCTGATGGAATCTACACAGTAGCTACTACGTGAAGTATGTTATACAGGAACAGCTTCTCCACTGGAGAGAACATCAGTAGGAGATACTTGCCTGGGGAGTGATATTGGCTTGGTCAAGGGGGAATGCTCTCTTTTTCTCTTTCCTCTCTCCTCTTTTATTTTTCCACAGAAGTAACTTTCACTATTAGACCGGATGTGTGCCAGCGGCTATGGACTCTGCAAACCCTTGTGTATGTGAACTGGTCTTAACTGCCACTGTGCAACAGAAAACCTTTCTAAAATGAAGAACAAGCAAATAATCCTAACAGAACAGAAGCTGCAGCAAATATGATGGAACCAAATTAAAGTTTCAAATTTGTTCCCATTCAAATTAACATGAAAAGAAATTGATGAAATGGTAAAAAAATTTTAAAAAAGTAACTGGTTGTGACACCAATTTCACACATTTTCATCCAATTTTTCCTGTGCTGAGATACCAAAGATCAGAGAAAAATGAATAGTGATGCTATTGTTCATCCTCTGTGCAAAGGAGAAGCATATTTAAATTAAATTTAAAAATATAATTGCTAGAGTGAGGACATCACCAATCTCAAGAGCATGAGTTTATGGGTTTTCTTGTGCCCACACTGCTAGCCACATGCTAACACATGGAGCACTTGACCTTGTTTCTCCTTTTGGATTACATATTTCTCTATGGTTACTAAGGCAAAAATACTATTTGTCAATAAATATTTCATTAGGTAATGAAAAATCAAATCAAAACAGGTGAAGAGTATTTTAAAACGCACCCAAGTGTCATTTTTTTATCATAATACTGACAGTAGATATTGCAGGTCCTGAAGTGTGACTGGTTATTTCCAGATTTCAGTGGTTTTGTGGGGGTAGTCAGGTGAAACATAACTCAGTTTCACTCACTCCACATTTAATTTAGTTCATTAAATAAGATATTCCCTCAGCTATGCACACAAGAGCATAGGGACATCTATTTGGACCAGTCTATGCAGAATGAGGCAGGAAAGCTGATAATGAAAGATAGGCAAAGTCAGAATTCTAATATCTGAGCTCTCTTCATGACAAAAGATTTTTTAGGAGTACAGGAAATCCCATAAATTCTAATCTAGAAAGTCACAGGAAAGAAAAGTAGATCACACAAAACAAAGAGGAAAGGAATATGTTGACAGCAGATGTGTTCTTCCAGATATAAAAGAGAAGATGACGGGAACAAAAGGTAGGGAAGCAATAATGTGTCAGATGCTGGTAAGAGCTCTGTAAATCCATGTTCTATGATATGAGAGCTCTGCTGTGGCCAATCCTAGTGGAAAAGAATGAAAATCCTATGCCCTCTTGGAGCATCATTACTGTCCTTGGTGTCTTGTGGAAGATGTGTTTGAGGAGTTAGTGGTCTTGGCCTGAAAGTCATTTTAGCCCAGTGCTAGGGCCTGAGACAGCCATTGGCTCCAGGTATATTACAATAAAGGGAAACTTTGGCTAAACTTCCTAGATGCTAGTTAGATCTGCTCTGGTGGGCATTGAGAAGCTCTCCTACCTTCAAAAAAACTAAACAAAAAACCCCAAACAACAAAAAACCTCACTACAACAGCAAACCACCAAAAAAACAATCAATCAACCAAACAAAAAAACCCGAACAAAAAACCCCAGTAGTTTAGCAAAGGCCAAGGAGGATGATCCAGGATGGGATCTGCACAGCAAGAAGTAAATGTCCACCAAAGGAACTAAGTTTTTTTATCAGAAGACAAATGATAAGAAGCAGAAGATTGAATTGTCTTCTGTATTTCTTCAAATAGTATTGGTGAACACATTTTAACAGTTCATACAATCCAGTTTATGAGAAGACAGAAGCTTAGGGATCAAAATAAGGCACAAGTTTGACCAGAATGTTTGGAAAAGGGAATAAAATTGTAAACTGATTTCTTGAGAAAGAAGGTAAACTAGGCAAGAATAATGGAATTCTTACAGCATAATCTACTGTCTGCATTTGAGTAAATTTCAAAACTTGCAGATAGAATATCCAAGTCCTCAAATAAGGTCTACTGAAGTCAAATACACATCCTTAATATCAAAGATTAATGATCATTAATAAAGTAGGTTGTGGGAGAATGGATTGTAAAAGAATCAAGATAATGCTGCAGGCACTCTTGCACCTGCTAAGTTGCAGCTGTATGACAGGTGAACAGTATTAAAGGAGAAGTGTGGAATGCTGCTGTGTAGTCACCATTCACAAAAGAGTAAAAGGGCACACAGGTGTTATGTTTTTGAGAAACAGGGTATAAAAGTTTGTACTGGGGCCTATTAAATGACTGATGCTTGAAACCAGTCTTGGTATCAGTCGTGTGTGTGGCCCAGCCTGGGAAATTTACAGAGACAAGGTATGCTGGTTTTTCATACAGGGTAATAAACTGGCAGTGTCAGTCAGTCTGAGACCACTGCCCAGACGTGCCAAGCACCGACATCATTAGTAGGTCTTTAAGTATAGTTGGGCAGAACAACTTCACATTGGTAAACAGAAAGATACTGAGCTTGGCTCACTGCTTCTTTGCAGCTGTCTTATTGTTTATGCTTATCTAAGTGATAATAGGTATCACAAGTATTTAATGATACAGTCTGGAGTTCAAGATGATAGACAGGTATAAGAGATGAGTCCCAAATCACAAAAAATTGTTAATTCCATTGTCATAAAACTTAGGATCTAACCCTTAGCACATCAGAACCTTA
This sequence comes from Cinnycerthia olivascens, assembly GCA_035048155.1. Classification (NCBI taxonomy): domain Eukaryota; kingdom Metazoa; phylum Chordata; class Aves; order Passeriformes; family Certhiidae; genus Cinnycerthia; species Cinnycerthia olivascens. The sequence continues at coordinate 68,213,297 of JAWWMU010000001.1, read as the reverse complement.
ATTGGAAAGCTATAAAAAAAGGAAGTAGATTGATGACATGATCAGTATGATATAATCAATATGTATTATTCATTATATAAGAATATTATTCAATATGTGAGAAATAGTTATTTTTCATACAATAGATTATCTTATCTAGTAGTTATTTATGGTGCTTTTCAGTCTACAGAAATTTGATGGTCTCAGTTGTGTTATTTGAAGCTGCATTTAACAACTTAGCAACATTATAGGGTCTACTTTAAACACAGAAGACATTATACCTTCTGACCTGAAGACTATTTTAGACTTTCTTTTCAAACTCAAGTGCGTTTTCTGAAACCAAATATGTGTGCTTTCCAATTTTGAGCTTAGAACATCCATTAAGTGGGCATAAGAGACAAAATTATTATCATGAAATGTGAACACTTTTCTTGGAGGATGCTGAAGCATTTTTCATAGAGTTTTTTTTTTAGCTTTGCATTTACTGTATTTACTGAATTTTCTAGGCAACAATGCATATTAAAATAATGGTTCTCTTAATTATGTAATGCATTGAATGCATTGCTGCTTCTTAACATCCTCAAGTTTTTTGGTTCTTTTTAATGATATCTTTAAAGAAACAAAGACAAATTGTAAAAAATTAATCTAAAAAATATATTAATTTTTTTAAAAGTAATATTTGTTACCTTGTAACCTTTTTGTCTAAAGTAGACTTCCAGTATCTAAAAGGAATGTCTTAATAAATGAAACCTCCAATGAAACATGTCGTGAGGCCATTCAAACAGTGAAGAACAGGCCTTTCCATCATATACTTGGACATGCATTTGTTATGTGCCAAGGCACTGCACATCATAAAGCATAAAGCAAAGACATACATGATTTCATCATGATTAAATATAAACTCTCACATTCATGGAGTCTTCACCAACAAGGATAGCAATGTTCTTATTTTGGTGGTTTCTTCTCTGTCCATAACTCATAATTTGTTCTCCATCAATTTATTATGGTGAACTGGGTTATGGAAGAAATCTAATCTCAGGTTGGTTTTTATTGTTTGCATAGTATTCAAAAAACTCTTAATCTATTTGTAGCTATCTCATCTGTAAAATGTGTTTGCTAGTGACCTACACTCATGAGAGTTAAAAAAAGTCAAATTTTTAGGTAATTGCAGGTTTTTGGGGTCTGAAAGACTTCATTTCCATCATCATGAAATTCCAATAGGAATTCTATAAAACTGAAATGTCCTCCACTAATATAGCATTATTTTCCCCTCAACGTCTTTCAGAAAAGATAAAGGTGGAAGAATATGCATTCAGCATCTCCTCAAGAACTACCATTAATTTAAAAAAACAAACATAAAATTGTGATTTAAAAAAAGGTCGTTTTTACTGATACAGAAATTGTCTCTGTTTAAAATGGAAGGTATATTTTACTTAGTGCAGGACCACAACAGACAGAGAGAACACAGTTCTTTTAGTTTTTTCAGAAGTTGTCTTTTTCAAACACTGAGATGAACGGTCTCAGACATCTTTAAGTTACTTTCAAGTGCAGCAATAAAGGCAGTGTAAAATATATGAATGATGACCTTGCACAAATTTGGAAAATTTCTCTACACTCTTTCACTGAAGCATATATATAGAACAAAGAGTTAAATAAAATAATGAAGTTACTGGATTACTTTCTTGTTTGATTTGGTTTGATTTCCATCTTTGTAAAACAAACAGCAACAAATCTGGAAAACATTCTGAATGTATAAAAAATTTCATTGTGTTTTGCAATTTCTAGCTTCTTAAGGATAAACTTTATGGTAGCTTGTTTGCTCTATGAAGTTTAAAATTAATACTATAGGCAAAGTCCTCTGCATTTATCATTCATACATGTAAAACTTAATTCCTTCTATAATGGACTTCATATTCTGTTGAAAGAATTTCAGTGTGTCATAACAACACCCTGAAGAAAAATTTTTTCCTTATTAGTACAGAAAAGCTCTGTGAATACTTTGTTATATTTATTGTTGCCCTAGGTAGAGTAGGATTTTTTTTTTCCTCTAATACTATAAAATATCCCTTTCATTTTCTTTAAAAGCAAGACACTAGGAAATTTTCTTTTTGGAAGACACTTTCCTATGAAAAAGCAGCCTATACCAGTCACCATCACTAGGGAATGATACTGTAGGCTACTTTTAAAATTGCAAGTCCTTGATGTTTCATAAATATGGCTATTAAAATGTAATATCTATTTAACATAAAGCTTAGTCATGCAAAATTTGAAAACTGGGTTGGTTTTTTTTCTAAATAATGGTGGTAATTCATTATTATTGTTGGTATTATTGAAGAATAGTGTTTGGTTTGGAAGTGTCTTGGTTTGGAAGTGTCTTAGTTTGGAAGACAGATGTCTGTAAGGGAAGGCAGGAGCCTCACTTGGAATGGAGAATGTAAACCCCCTCCCGCTGAATTGTTATAATTTTGAAATTAAGGGGTTCTCAGGAAAAGATATGAGGATAGGAATAACAGTCCTTTACTAGTGTGTCTAACAGGGCAAACAGAACAACAATAACTATGGCATTAACAACAAACAGAACCAGGGACCCAGTCACAATTCTATCAGCTGCAGGCATTTTCCCCTTTGGTGCAGTTACTGTCACAGACATTTGGGGAATGACCCAAAGTCCCGGGGTGCTGGATGAGATGGATCTGAAGCTCAGTGGCTACAGCTGGAGCTGAGGAAATGTCCTGGCAGGGCAGGGGGTGCAGGACATGGTGTGGAGAAACCCAGAGCAAAAGCAGAGGAAACACCAGGCGTGGGGCAACGCAGGGAGAGACAGGGTTCAGGATTCCTTGGGGTACACACACAGATGGTGGTAGATCCCTCAGGGTTGAGCCTGCTGTCCTCCTCCGATGCCAGAGAGTGAGAAAGCCCACCTGGGCCAGCCCCTGTCCTTTACCTGCCTCATATTCTCACAATGCCACTGTCCATCTAAGAGAAAACTTACTTAGAGAAAAGGTCTAGCCAGGTGCCACACTCTGCCCCAACTTCAGCTAGTTTTTTCGGCTTTAAGTACCTATAAGAAGTGACTACTGGGAAAAAAATTCTGTAAGAAAGAAGCCCAACCCCCAACAGGGGTGTTTTTGTTTGCTCTTTTTAGGTTTGTGGGGGTTTTTTTTCCCACCAAAATCAAGCATATTTTAAAGTATATTGACTTAAAAAATATCTTGAAGAGAAAAAATTAAGCAAGAATTGAGAAAGAGATTAAATCCTTGATCTTGCCATGCCTCCTATGACATATCACTTGAGACTCATAGACAAAACCTTTCCGGTCAAGACTGTTTATTATTTTTTGTTTATTACAGTTCAGCGGATGACATCTTCTGTCAACCTAAGTTATTTAGTCAAGATTTTAGATGACATTCTCTTAATGCTTCCATACCCCACTATTTTGAGAGTAAAGCTGAAGTTTTAGCAAATATTAAAAGACACTAAACCAATGCAAAATCATATCAGAAGGCAGAGAGCTGTAAGGTCTCTCCTTGTTCAAGAGCCTCTTTCTCCAAATGAAACTACCTCTGCAGCTCCACATAAGATGTGTGCTCCAGCCCCCTCACCAACTTTGCTGCCCTTCCATGGACTCACACCATCACTGCTTCAATGTCTTTGTCACAGTAGCAGCCTCATCATGGTCTAAGCTTCCTTGCAAGCGGAGGCAGAGAGACAGACACTGATCCATTCTCTCTGGTGACCAGTGATGAGACCTGTGGGAATGGCATGAAACTGCCAGGGAACATTTAGGTTGAATATTAGAAGTAGGTTCCTCCTCCAGTGGGTGGCTGGGTACTAGAACCCAGGGAAGTGATCACGTCATCAAGGATTCCAGAGTTCACGAAGCTTTTGGACAATGATCTCAGGCACAAGGTGTTATTCTTGAGGTTGTTCTGTGCAGGGTTGGACTCGGTGATCCTTGCGAATCCCTTCAATTCAAGATCTTTTACAGTTCTCTGATCCTTTTCCAAGAGGTACAATACTTTAGAAGCAAACAGATTGTCTAATGTGGATCTCCTATGGGCTCACAAGTTCTATCAGGATACCAATTCCTGTGTGGGCTCTTCTCTCCATATGTTCACAGGTCCTGCCAGAAGCCTACTCAGTCACCCTGGGAGTAAACAAGTGTTTCCTGTTGTTCAGAAGGATCTTGCTGCATTTCAGGTTGTGCTCATCCACTGGGAAAAAACTGAAAAAATAATGTCTTTATTTTCTTTTCACACTTCCCCCAGGTATTTCTAAACATTGATGATATTCCACTGAGCCTTTATTTCTACAGGCTAAACAGTCATAGTTCTGTCAGTATTTTCTTATGAGAGGAAAGGAAGATGAGGAAAGTAACAAATAGTGAGGACAGCATATTGACAAGGAATTGCATAATTAGAATGTGATTATTCAATGAAATATAGGTTAATACAATCAAATGAAAGTTCTGTCCAAGAAGACCATGTCATCTATCCTATATAAAAAAGGGAACCTAAAACTTTGATAGTAGCCATAGGTTAACTCCTCAAGAAAACACGAGTTATGATTACTATATCTAATGCTACACCTATAAACACCTGAACAGATAAAATAGACATGATAGTAAGAACTAATAGAAATATTGTACCTTGTACACAGTATTTATGTGCACCATTATTTAAGTAGGAATCTTCCATTTTAATTCATCTTTTTATACATACAAGCAATGTATTTTCAATCAACTCTATTTTCAATTGACTGTAATTCAAAGATTGGTTCAATGTTCTACCTGTCTACAAAACAGCTAAATTCACAATTGAGAGACTATAAAGAAGTGGTCAGTAGAAGAGGTTATTTCCTTAGTAAAAAGGAACCACAGAATCAATTTTCTGGAAAAGATGTCTAAGACCATCAGCTCCAACCCATGACTGAGCCCCCCCATCCCAACTAGACCATGGCACTGGGTGTCACATCCAGGCTTTACTTAAATGCCACAAGGAACAGTGACTCCTCCACCTCCCTGGGTAGCTTATTCCAATATTTAATCACCCTTTCTGTGAAGAATTTCTTCCTAATGTCCAACCTAAGACTCTTCTGGCACAGATTAAGATGCCAAAGAACCAGGTCCTCTACTTCTATCGTATGCTACCTGGGAGAAGAGACCAACCCCCAGATGGCTACAACCTCCTTTCAGATAGCTGTAGAGACTGCCAAGGTCTTCCCTGAGACTCTTTTAGTCAAGACTAAACAACTCCAGTTCCCTCAGCCTCTTCTCATGTGGCTTGTGCTCCCTTTACCAGCCTTGTTGCCCTTCTCTGGACTTGCTCCACCACATCAATATCCTTCCTGAATTGAGGGGCCCCAAACTGAACACGGCACTTGAGGTGTGGCCTTCCTAGTTCTGAGTACAGGGGAAGAATGTCTTCCCAGTTCTTCTGGTCACACTGTTCTTGATACAGGCCAGGATACCATTGGACAACTTGGCCACCTGCACACACTCTTGTCTCATGTCCAGCTGGCTGTCCACCAGTACCCTCAGGTCCGTTTCTGCTTGGCCAATTTCCAGCTTCTCTGTTCCCAGGCTGTGGCACTGCCTACAGTTATTGTGGTCAAAGTGTAGGACACAGCACTTGGTCTTGAACCTTATGCTGTTTTTTCTTACCAGTTGATTTAGCCTGTCCAGGTCTTTCTTTCAGAGTATCCCTACCTTCCATCAGATCAACACCTTGAACCAATTTAGTGTCATCCATGAATTTGTTAATGGTAGACTCAATCCTCTCATTCAGATCATCAGTAAAGGTATTAAACAGGGCTGGGTGTACCACTGATCCCTGAGGGTACTACTGGTGATTGGCTGACAACTGGATGTAGCACCATTCACCACCACCCTCTCGGCCTGGCCATCCAACTTAACTCAGCAAAGGATGCTCCTGTCCAAGCCGTGGGCTGATAGCTTTTCCAGGAGAATGATATGGGAGGTGGTGCCAAATGTTTTCCTGAAGTCCAGGTAGACAATATTCACAGCCTCTCCCTTATCTACTAGGCAGGTCACCTGGTTATAAAGGGAGATAAGGTTGGTCAGGTGTGACCAGCCCTTACTAAACCTTTGCAGGCTGGGCCTGATTCCTTGGTTGTCCTGTATGTTCCTAGTGATCATGCTCAAGATTATCTGTTCCATAATCTTTACAAGCACACTGGCCACGTTGACAAGCCTGTAGTTCCCCTGTAGATCTTCCTTCTGCCCCTTCTCATGGGAAGGTGTCACACTGGCCAACCTTCAGTCATCTGGAACCTCCCCATTTAGCCAGGACTGATGATAAATGATGAAGAGTGGCTTAACAAGCTTATCCGCCAAATTCCCCATCACTCTAGGATGAATCACATCTGATTTTAGAAATTTGTGAGGATTAAAGTGGCTCAGCAGGTCTGTTTCCTCCTGGATTGCAGGGGATCCATTCTGCTCTCCACCCCCATCTACCAGTTCAGGCGTCTAGCTGTCCTGAGGACAACCAGTCCTACTGTTGAAGACTGGGACAAAGAAGGTGTTAAGTACCTCAGCCTTTTTTTTGTCTTCCGTGACTATAATTACCCTTTACAGAAGCGGCCAGATTAAGTTATAATTGAGCTTTCACCTCTCTAATTTTCTTTCTGCATGACCTAATGACATCCTTAAATACTTTCTGATTGCCTGCTTCTTTTTTCAGAAGTGACATAACCTCTCTTTTCCCCTGTGTTCCTGTGAAAGCTCACTGCTCAGCCAGGCCCATTTTTCAGCACATCAGGATGTTCTGCTCCTGTACCTTCAGGATTCCTTTCTTAAAGTATATCCAGTCTTCCTGGGCCTCTTTGTTTTTAAAGGCTGCTTCCCACGGGAATTTCTGAGTCAATGTCCTGAACAGGCTGAAGTCTGTCCTCTGAAAGCCCAGGGTAGAGGTTTTGTTAATGTCTCTCCTTACTTCACTGAGTACTGAAAACTGTCATTTCATTGTTGCTGTGCCCAAGAAATACACTTTGTAGGAGCAAATCATCTTGGGGTTTATTTTGATACTATGTTTAACTGAGTTGTGTTGATAAATCAGATATTTTTTGCCTCTCTGGACAAAATAACATTTTAACAATCTGATTGTAACTTACAGATTTCAAATCAAATAATGTCTAGCAGCAGATGCAGCTGATAAATTTGCCAGACAAAAAAATTCTTCTGGCCTAGAAATCAAACTGCTGTTGGAAGACGAGGATGAACCAACAGAAATTCACCTGTCTCTTTTACATTCATAATTTGCCTTCATCAAGAATATCAACAAATGGAGACCTACCGTCAAGGCGTTAATAGAATTCTGCTTTTCCTTGATCCTGGTAGTGGTTCTGAGTGGAATATTGTATTTTAAGAGGTAGTGATTCCCAGTGGACTAAATCTGAGCAGACTCAAGCCTGTGCTGTGCTGAATGTCCAATTTGGAATTCAATTCTGTGTTGTGCAGTATAAATCCTGTTTCTGAAAAATAACCTCAGCCAGCTAACAGAGCAACCAACAGGCAGCTCCCACTTGTTACTGGTGATTATGCCACCTACATGGCCTTATCTTTATCGGAGTGTGCAGAAAGAGGTTCTCATGAGAACATAATTTCTCTTTCAACTGTAGAGAAGACAAAAGAGTTTTTTCATTGCAAGGAAAACCTATCATAACTTGAATGACTGAAAGGAGAGTAGCTCTGTTATGGACAGAGTCAACATGACGTACTGCACAAGGAGTCCTGCTACACTGCCCAGGGCTTTCATCATCTAAAGCACACAAGAGTTTCTGTATTACTGCAGACTGTTAGCACTAACAAATAGCATTATAAATGATAACTTTAAAAGTCTAAGTGGCTTTCTACTGGAATCATAATGAATAACACCCTTTTTCTAAGACATTATTTAACATAACTCGTATTACAAAAGCGTAACTATCCCTGCAGTGCAGGTCTGACATTTTCCTATGAACTTGGAAACCCATGAATGTAAAACTAAGGTCATGTAACAACACAAGTACTAGGTTTTAGCCTGTGGGAAACACCAGATAATTAAAGTTTGCTTACACATCTTCCTTAGAGAATTTTCTTTTGTTCCTGCCTGTATGTTGCTCTCTACTTCCCTTTTATCTTTTCCTCTGAAACATCTAATTATTCTTATTTAATCCTACCTATATGTATGTCGTTATGCTTTTTTCATAAACTTTGTTGCACAGGGAGACTACTTGTTTATAATGATGCTTAGACTTGTTTATGCCAGATTGATCCTATTTCTGAAAAAGCAGATTGGAGCCATACAATCCTCTCATTTTGAAACCACTGTGCTTGTGAGTATCTTGTATTCTTGGACAAGGAGAATGTTTATGTACAATGCTGTTCGTGAAATGGTTAGGCTGGAGCAGACCTCAAACCAAAGACAAGGAGGTGAACAACCTGAAAGCCTATAGTCAGGACTAAGACATCAGAATTGGACTAGTGAGAAAAAAGAAACTCAGGTTTCCAAACTTTGTATTTGCCTACCGGGCTAATGTACGTCTAGTGGAATAATAGAGTAGATGTGGTGGGTTTGCACATAGGAAGTGTTAAAGACATACTTCAAGGTGCTTTAAGGGCAGTAGGACAGATTCTACCATCTAGAACACTTTGTGTCACATGCCATACAGGTGTAATAAAGGCAGTACAATGAATTCAGTGTTTTCTTGGGCAAAATGGTTCAAAAGGCACAGCCATTAGGGTTTAAGCTGTAAACAACAACAACAAAGAAAAATATTACAGCCAGTATAAAACAAAATGGATAAAATTCTGAAGCTGATAATATAAGCATCTCTGACTTTTCTTCACACAGGAGACATTACTCTGTTAGCGTTAAACTATCTGTTTTCTGCCTGTGAAGATCCTTTACCAAAATATATTTTGGAGACATAATATATACAAAATATATTCTTGGGAGAACAAAGGAAAATTACTTACTTAAATAGGTGGAGTTAGCCCTTTCACTGTGCCTTTCTTGGAACTTTTGATGACCTAAAATAATGAGGAAAATGCAATTTGGGAGATTAATTTCAAATCTCAGCTCTTGTAATTTCTTATTTCATTGACAGAATTTATATCCTCAGGACTGAATGCGACTTAAATTTTTGTTTTTCTGGCATTAATTTTATTTAGTTTCCTTCATATATGTAATTACCAAGTCTTTTGCTTTACCAAAATCACACAGATCATAGCTGATTAAAAAAAAATATATTTTTAAAAATATTTTTCAGTATCCAAAAGGCACCTTTAGATACTAAAGTGAAGGAGTTATGATTTTGAAAAAAAAAAAAAAAAAAAGAAAAGAACAACTGAGTTTGTAAATCCTGAGTTCTTATCATTTTTCATTAATTTTTATGCTTTGTATGGCATGCTGGTTTAATTTTCACCTTGAGGCTGTCTTCTGTCCTAGAGTTCAAACACAAGGCAAGTCCTTTCATGTGAAACAAATTTTTACACTAGAATGTTGTTTTGGTTTAGTTTTTTTTTTCTCCACCAAAAAATATTTTAAGGAAAAACAAACATCCTAAAGTTCTATAATTTTCTGCCTCTCCATTTATGACTGCTAGGTTTTCAAGGGAATGTCAGTATGTTTTTGTATCAAGTAAAAACAAAATATGGCTAAAAGAACCAAAAGAGTCTTTGGAGATTTATTTTTGTTTTATTTACCTCTTACGGTTATAACCCATTGGTTTATAATGGGTTAATGGAAGAATTCTGTCTTCACCATGTCCCACATAAAATATTAAATACCTATGTCATAAAAACCTGAGATGCACTCAAAGTCAAAGGAATGCATTTGGAGTTTGGAGAACAGTGACTTCATCAAATTCTGCACCTCTGAACCAACACATTGTTTTCCTTCACTGTATGTTTCCACAGCTGATCAGGCAATCTCTTTGTACATTCCTCCTCAAGGTTTCTTTCCTCTCAAGCAAACATCAAAATAACCACAATGCTGAGAAGAGGGCATATGTGTTCATAAGATGAATTTTAAAGTGACAAATGTACTGTCCAGTGCAGAATTTAACAAAATTTCTGCTAGACTGTGTTACTTGCTCACTAATAATAATAGTAATAATAATAATTTAGTTGTATGTGTATTTATACAATTATTTTCAGTTTTGTTTAAAAATCTGTGAAATTAATGTAGTTAGAAAATATCTAATTTTATTTAGTTTTAACTGCTTAGCTGGTTTCTTTTTAATCCTATTCAATTCTTTTTAATTTTTATGTTTATCTGTCTGACAAGTACCAGCATTTCTCAAAAGACATTCTTATGAACAAGACTGAAGGACCAGCAGTACATTTTGCTTTTTCCATTTCAGTTCACTTATCAGTGTTGAGCCCAAAACTTTTATCTGAGCTCCAAGAGACGCTGGTAGCCCTTATTTTGACATTTACAGACAGCGAATCTTTGCTAATGCACTCGGTGCAGGTGCCCAGGCACTGGCAGCAGGAGCCAGGGCTGCCCTGTGCCAGACATGGATGGTTTCATCTGGCTCCAACCAACACAAGAAAGGACAAGGCTCAGAAAATAGAAGAGGGGACACAAAAAAACAATGGAGAAAGCACCAAGGTCAGAAGAGAAGATGGTGCTCCACAGAGGAGCAGATACCCTCAATAGGGCTAATGGAGGACTCCATGCCTGAGCAGATGGATATTCCTCAATGTACTTCAGCCTGAAAAAAGCCTGTGCTGGAACAGAAGATGACAATGAAAGGAAAAACCAAGAAAAATTGCTATATACTCCCCATACCCTCCCCAAAAAAAAAAATAAAAAAAAAAATACTGTGCCAAGAGCAGCCTCTCTGAAGGGACTGAGCGCAACCTGTGGAGACAACAAAGCAGTAGGAAGGGAGTAGGCAGTGATAGAGCAACTATGGTCACAAGCCCTGATTCTCATAAAAACCTTTTTCACCACAACATTTCCTGGAAAGAAATAGAAGCAATCCTGAAGATTTCTTAAGGATGTTAAAGAAAACCATTTGACATTCCTGATTAACAAGTGGATTAAATGAAAAAGAAAAATAATGGAGCTATCAAGGTTCACAACAGATTCAGCTGCAGCAATCAAAAAATTGTATTGTTTTAGCTACTCAGAGAAGTCAATTAAATAAAAAAGAGAAACTTGGACTTGCAAACTTGGACTTGAAGAAAACAGGTTTCATTTTATGAATAAATGAATGAACGAATGAATGATTGAGTGTTCACATGTCCTAAGCGAAACTAACCTGAAGAGTAAAGATGTCAAGGAGAGATTCTTGACAAACTTCTTCAGGCACAAAAATTATCCAAATCACTATACAGAAGGTCAAACTGGTGCAACATGATTTCAAGTTGGTTGAATAGTGTACACTTGACTGAACTCAAATTAAAAAAATAATTAAAAAATAGTATACAGGAAGTGTAAATGAAGACAGGATATCCAGAAGCAAGTCTGAAACATTGTCTGAATATGAGAGATAGAAATAGGAAAATCAAAGCCCAAATAGAATAGAAAGTAATAATGAAAGCAAGAAGCTTTCTTTCTGTTATATCCATAACAAAAAAAGAACTAGGAAAAATTGTGGCCTGCTATGAATTAATCATTTGCATTTGAAAGAAGAGCTTGAAACTTCTTTTTTATTTTTAGATCTGCATTTAAACAATTGAAAAAGTAAGCACAAAGATAATATTCTGTAAATTCAAATACTCATAATTTCTGAGAAGCGTGAGGATAGATTTATGGTTTATGGTATGGTTTACAGAATTAGAAATATTACCCAGAGGGTGAATTACATTTTTAAATTTGTTGATGTACTACTTTGTCTGCAACTCCGTTAATTTATACTTCTGCTACCTGTAAATATTTATCAAATATATAAATCCCAAAGCTATTAGTCGGATTGGAGCATTTTAAAAAATTAAATTAAAAAGTCTCTTCATACATTTATTTTGAGAATTTGATTTTGAATGTAAATCTTGAGATGAATTTTATAATTCTATTTCCTTCAAATTTACAAACTAGGTGTTTTACCATAAAATTTTATTTCATTTCATTTCTTTAGACTCTAATTTTTAAAATATTTTCCAAAAAGAATCACTGTCATTAAAAAAATAGTTTTAGTGCCAAAAATCATTATAATAATGGATGTAAATTGGATCAGTCTTTCTTGAATTATTTCTCAAATAACAGGTACTCTTTCCAAAAAAAATATTGACATATTTCAGTCTCCCACTTTATATTGTGAAACGATTTCCTGTTCATTCAAATATCATTAATTTTCTGTGCTCTTGAAGAAAGACAGTTCTGTATTGCTTTTTCTTCATCTCTTCTCTTTCCCTCATTTTTTCTCCTGCCTACAATACATCTATTGCTTTAGGCTTCTTCTGACATTCAGCTTTATCTAGTGACAAGAATAGCATCTACAGGGACAGATTCTCTGCATCTTTCCTAAGACCTCTTTTTGTTTGAAATGTAATAGTCAAGAATGTCTTCCAAGAATGCAACATGTAATTTCCCCTCATCCCACATGATTCATCATGCTATTTCTCCTCATCTCCAGTTGATTTGGGGAATTTTCTTAGACTACTGTATATATAGCCTACTAAGGTCTTCACAGGGAAAGCTTTTATCTTGAAACTGCAAGGTGCTGTTTTGTTGTCTTCTAAAGCGTGCTTCTACCTCCTGTAATAGCTGTAATCTGAGTGCTACCAAAAGATGCTTAAGACTACATTCCCTATACTGTATTGCTCCACTTCAGGGTATCTTCTGAAGTGTGCTGCTTCTGTTGTTTGCCATTTTCTCTCTTTTTACTGACAGGAGGCTATTTCACAAATAATCTCATAAAGGGAAGATAGGTAGCTACAGCTGGATAAGTATAAACAAGCAATTTTGTACTACTCTAAAGTCCTTTTACTGGTGAAAACTGATAAATAGACCCAAAAGAAAGCAATCTCTCCTACACAGAGGACATGTGTTATAACAAGATGAGAAAGATCGTCAGGAAAATGAGGGAAAATAGACTAATATAAATTTAAAACATTAAGTATGGTAACATTGCATATTGGTCTCTAACATTATTGGCTCTTAAAAGACACAGCTTCTGTAATGAACTAATAAAGAATTAACACACACACACACTGCAAAATGCTTTGGTGCCTTTTTCAATGCCTTTTCTCACAATCTAGGGTGTTCCACCTACATACAGAGAGAACTACAAGGTTTGTAAAATTAAATAGTGAGAATGCGGCCCTAACCATTTTATGATGCAATCTGTTTAATTGAAATGGAATGAAACAATAAAATCCAAGTCCTTTGGTAGGGGAAGGGAAGGTCTCCCCTAAAACAAATTTTCCAAGTTTTTGAAGTTTGAACTTCACTTTTTTTCAGCATTGTTGCAATAGAAAATATGTATAAATATTTTTATATGGTTATATACACACACACAGAAAAAAAAGCATATATAACTTAGGGATTTAGAGATTATCATCATGGGACAGTTCAGAACACTGGTAAATAGGTATGATCTCTATATTCACCTTGAATAACTTTACAGATATTCAAAACCTGTGTGAAGAATCTCTTATTTTTTCTGTTAACCAAAATTTACCTCTGTCTGCCTCTTGCCTACATAAAGTTCCTACAAAAAAAAAAATTACAGCATTTCTTTTTTTTTTTTCCAATCCTTGTCCCTATTTTTTAATAATTGCTTTTTCAGCTGAAACCTTCAGCTAAATTCTTATACTTGTTTTCCTCTAAAGTCTTTCTCTGCTTTTACAGAAGATACTTGGGGAAACTGGCTTCGACCTGTTTTGTCAAACACATCTTCAGTCCTGCTCCAGCAGTCTCTGAAGCTTATGCCTCTCGACAAAGGCTGGGTTTATTTTGATTTAATGTTGGGAGTTTATGCCATTTTAACTCTCATCCTTCCTAGAAAATGACCATAGCTTATATTTCTTTTATTTTATTATTTTAGCATAATCATAATGTCAAAGAATAGTAATAATGAGATATAAGGAGGGTGATACTGTGAAATAGAGTAATGAAGTCTTCTACATTACAACAAAACAATTTTATTTTATCTGTTTGTTTGGTTTTTTTTTGGTAGAACTGAAACATTGAACCAAAGATAAGATATAACCTTGGAAAAGGAGTTTTAATGCTCCTAGCTATAAATGCAGAACCATTACATCACAGTGCTGCTTCGGTGAGTAATATGACTGAAGCATTAAACAAAATCAGCTAATTTAACCTAATTTTCTAGTCATTACCATAGCCATAGACCATAATAAGGCAAAAAAAAAAAAACTCACAAAAAAGAGAAGAAAAAACAAACATAAAACAAAACCAGAATAAAAAAAAACCAAAACACAATTAAAAAAACCAAACCAAACAAGCAAAAAAACTAAAAGAATCCTTTGCAAAATATATGTTTTATAATGGTATCATCAAATTTATATGAAAATAGAATATGGACTAAACAACTGCAGAACACTCATTTATTACCCAGTGCATTGTTCCAGCCCTACACATGAGTGAAATGAACCATAGATGGCTAAGTGTAAGGAAATGAAGATCCGTGTCATATGAAATAAATGAAAGTTTTGATCAGATTAATAACTCTTGCCTTGGGTTGCAATAGGAATTATGATATTCAGATAACTTCTGCTGCCACTCTCACTACTCTGGCAATATGGGATAACAGATAGTGCTGTCCTATACAATGTCTTATTTTGACAGTATTTCAGAAAGGGAAACTCTATTTTTATGCATCTTACATATGGATCTGCATTGACAAGATGTATGCATCTCTAAGATCCACTAGAATAGAACTTTAATAGATACACCTACCCCTATATTAATTAAGAATAACCTTAAAAATGTTCTTAAGAATGGCTTCACACAGCTTGTGTTCCCTTCCTGTGTGATTTCTAAAATCTAATTGGAATAAATATATAACCATATAAAAACATATTCTTTTTCTGTGATTGCATCAAAGGGACATAATGTAACTGGTTTTTTTTCCTTGATTTATTTTTTTTATTTAACTTTTATTAGTTGGTTTCACTTTGGTGAGACAAAACAACAGGCTAGCTAACAGAAAATATAATGATAATCTTTGGGCTAAAAAAGGACTTTGAACCAAAAATTTTACTCATTTTGCCAACTTATATTTTGAAAAATTTTTAATTATAATTTTTTTAATTTGAGTCCCCCCTGTCCCCTTTGAGTTCAAGGAATAAAATCTTAGCATTGTATTGATTAAAAAATATGAATATCTCAAACTTTGAATGCAACCACTCAGATTTTGCTTTACAAGATGATTTGTCTTCAAAAACAGTAATAAATGCAGGTTACACAAAAAGACATCCTCATTTATGCAAGTGAATAAATATGAGGGAGTCAGAATTAATTTTTATAGGTTGATTCAGTACAAATTATATCTAGCTTTGGAAAACAGCCCAGGCAAGGTAGCCCACATTCTGCCTAGACAAACTGACATAGAGGTGACTTATGCCTGCCTCATCAATATTTAAAGTGCTCACCTCAAGGTACAGACTTTCTTCATTCTTAGTAGTTTCAAGAGAGTGTTAGTGGCAGTTTATTGAGTGTCTGAATTCACTTTCAGCAGAACTTACCCTTTTCTTACCAGAATTTACTCTTTCCCCTCTGGTGTTAGTGGAAGATGCTGTTTAGATCAATATGAAATATAAAAATGAAGTAAACAATTGAGTTTTTTCTATTTTTTTTAACTTTTATTGTTGTCTGCATGCAAAAATTCACAATCAGCTAAAGTCATGTAAAGTCCACATCAGTTTGTGAACCTCCATTTTATATGCTGTGACACTAATTTTCTTTGCAGGATCCATTGATGGAAGAGGACATGTGCACTACTCTGGTTTTCTCTTGTTTTTTGGGCAAGTGTCTGAGGCACACTCACCCATCAGAGACCTAGAAGTCATCTTCAGATTTCTCCCAGGGATTCTATATAAATACTTATTTTTATAATAGTTAAAAATTATTTTTAGAGAAGCTCTCATAGAAGTCTAAATAGAATGTCAATATATTTGTGTTGATAAATCAGTAAGAGAAAGATGATGGTTAATCACCTGAATACTCACTACGCTGTATATATATTGTGTTAGAAATCACAATTTTGTACTAGTGTACAAAACCAAAACCAAGTAGATAAAAACAAAAGAAAAGAAAATAGAAAAAAA
>JAWWMU010000001.1:68156759-68190292 GCA_035048155.1 Cinnycerthia olivascens | reverse complement strand
GTGTTGGATCCGTTTTTTTCCACATTATTAATTATATCGTCAAACAAAGTATTTAGCTTCTAATAAATTAAACAAATACTCCTAATTATTACAATTTATCTGGGTATAATTGAGCGGTATAACCAACATTTTACATAGATATCAGTAGTTACAAGCAAGTAGTTATTCTAAGTGGATAGAAATATATATGACCTGACCTGTCATAAATATATAGTGTAGAGGAAGACTGTTTCTGAATGTAGCTGTACCAAATACAGATATAAAATAATAAGAAAGACAGCACGTGGTATACAAGAGACCTAAGGCTAGACAGAAAAAAAAAATATCACCAAACATCAACTACTGATATTTAAAGAAATTCAGATTTGCAGTTCATGTAAGTCACTGAATATATGATAAATTCAGAAGTGGTAAGAACCACATAAGATAAAAGCAAGGCATAGATTTTACTGCCAAACATAAAAAGTAAAGACAAGCATGTCCTGGATTATTGAGAAAGAAAGCGTAAATGTAAATTACATACTCATTTCTTGTCAGACGAAGAGACCCTTATCAATATTACATTTTTCTCAGCAAAGAACTTGGGACAGCAACAACATTCTCTAAATGCCCTCCCAAATTGAATTCAAAGACCTCTGAAGATGAAAAATATAGTATAACATCAGAGAAATTGATAGTAGAAAGCTTCTACCAGTTTAACCTATATATAATTTAAACAATTATTACTATTGCTATACCTAAACTGATAATGTCTCTTTGGCTGGAATGTTAAGATTTAATTCTAATTAAAATTTTAATTAGATTAGTAAGATATTCCTGATTTGACAAATAAGGTGCAATCCTCACGGCCCGCAGCAAAATTTTTGAGCGTAACAGCTGACAGATATGACATAGGATTTATGGAATATCCTGTTCCTTGAGAACCTGGTGTTGTCCCACATTGTACTAAACATCTATGCATAAGTAATCAGACACTTTCTTATTTATTAATTCTTTTGTTATCAACAATTACTCACCAGCCCCACAATTACCAGGAGCTATTTATTTCATTTGAATTTTCTGTTTAATTCCTTCAGTGTTAAATGAATTTATAATTGTCATTTGCCATTGTACTATTCTGGTTCTTATTTGTTGTTTATTCTGAAAGCTGATTCCATGTCTTAGCAATATTCTTGTAAGCAAACTTTTGTTTGCCATTTTCCACATGAAGATGTTATGTGACTTTGAAAGTTCTATCAAATACTGTTTGCACAGAAAAATTGGCACATGATGTTATCTAACTTTAGACATCTAAAATACAATTAATGCTGAGTTCCCTGTACAACTTGGGAAGAGAATAATTATATCAGATGATAACCAATTGGATTACCTAGGTTAAATATTTATATTAGGATTAGATGGAGTTTTCTAGAAGTCTCTGTTTCTGCCCTTAAATGCAGCATAGATTCTTAATTGATGTCTCCTTTAGTCAAATAAATTACACATTTAACTGCTATCCTTAGATTTAAGTGTAATCTCAGTATGTTTTAACTGCTTTTGTACAAGAAACAGCATCATTTCTATGTCTTCCATTTGTTGTGGGGTTTTCTCTTTTATTATTTTTATTTTGTTTGCATCAATGATGCAGAGTAAAATCAATACCGTCACCAGGACAGTAGCTGAAGGACATCGAAAGCTGATATTTAAAGAAGATAATGGCTCATAATTTCTAGGTATTTTTTCTGGTTTTAGGATGAATTGGCAATAATGCTAAGCAGCTACATTAACACCAGACTGCCACTTTGTTGACAAAGCTGCTGTACAGCTCCGAATAAGAATTGAAATTAGGAAAAAAATGTGTGTGGAAATGAATGGACAAGAAAATGTCTTCAGAGACTGGAGGAGCAAACTCCAGTAGTGTTCTGGAATCAGAAAGTTATTTGTTTCTGCATTTTTTTTCTTTTAAATATGTGCTTATAACTCATACAACCATGCATAACCTTTATTGTTCATTTGTCTTCAATTCCAAAAGTATCTGTAAGAGATTGAAGTACATTTCAGACAAGGTCAAATTAAGAACTGGTTTGTTCTCAGCTCATTTCTGTTAGGATAAAGTATGTAAGCAGTAATGTCTCATTTTATTTTACATATATATATATAAATTTTGTCCCACAATGCAATATGAATAGAAAGGGCTTTTTTTTATTGCTTAGATTATCCATCATTTCTCTCAAAATAGTACATGCAAAGAATCATTGTCTTTATTTCTACCAAAAAACATAATTGCTTGTTCTGGTTTCAAGTGTTTTCTTTTCCCAACTCACTGTTTCTGTCACAAAAAGATACCTCTTCATTATCAGAATTGGATTTGGCCAAATCTTTGCTTGGTACTCACCTGAGGACCTTATACTGTGGAAGAATGCTTCCTTCCCCCCCCCCGCCCCCATTTTGCAATTCATGAAAATATTCCCATCATTCACCCCAAAGCTGCCATTAAATAATTCATTAATTTGATCAACTCATTGACTTATGGTATTCATCGACACTCTCCATTAGGTATTCCATTTCAGTTGATCATAGTGAAATCTACGAAATAAATGAAATAAATGAAATATTCAAACAAAATATTTTAAAAAAATATTTGGGAAAAAGTGGTACCTGTCAATTATTAGATGTATAATTTTTTTCTTATTAAAAGCTGTTTTTGTTTTCTATCTCACTTAAGCTTTAAGTAGCAACTCAAAAAAACTGAAATAAGATGCTCTGTCTGTGAACATATCTTTACTTCATCAAACATCAAAGTGGCTTCTGCTGCCCTTCCTGTCACTGTTCATTGCATATATACCAGCAAAAGCTTTGTCAATTAATCTTATATAGATCTCTAGGCAAAATGATGTCTGTATTTTCTGTCCTATATTTATTCCCTGAAGCGCATTCTAAACTTTTTTGTTATTTCATTCTGTATTTAGAGCACCTCTATCAATGATCTCTTCAGAACTACCAACCTTCATAATGTCTGAAGGTTTCAGCAACTGTGTAAAATAAAACCCTTCTAAGTGCTGCAGGAAGTAGCTTTGTTAATCCAGTATTTGGCAATTTATTCTGAGTCAATATTCAAGTATTTTTAGTGTGGTACTTCAGCCTTTTGACGTTGTAATTATTGTAAATGAAAAGTAAAAATAAGCTGGAGAGAAGTAACAGCCATTAATTTTCCAATAACATATTTTACTATGACTTAGTCTTTTTGACTTAATATCTATAAATTAAATGGCTTCAGTTGTTTATCTTGATTTGCATTTTTTTATGCAACAGTTTTATATAGCTTCAAGAAGAAAAATTTACTTTCAGTTCTAAATTTTTGAGACTGACTGTTTTGAATAGAATGTTAACAACGTCTTTAAGCAACTAGTGATTTGCTTTCTACTTGACCAGGTGCATGTCTTTAGCTTGCTAACAAACCACTCTTACTACAGTTATTGAAAGATGAACTATACAAAATTTTGAAATCACACCTGGAAAGCTGTTCCAAAATTCTGGTCAAATATACATTTATGGTGGCCATTATCAAAGCCAGGTTGGATAAGGCTTTGAACAACCTTGTCCAGGAAAAAGTGTCCCTGCCCGTGACCAGGGGGCTGAAAGTAAATGATTTTAAAGCTCCTTTAAACCAAAATTCTGCTATGATTCTGTGACTCTATGGTATATAGAGACAATCCCTTCCCTGCTCAAGTAGGCAAATAAAGTCTCAGTTCATAAGCACTTGTGCTCATGCTCCAAAATAACATGGCCAGATGCACAGAAAACTTTATTCTGTTTCAAGCCTAGTTGTCATAATCAATATGAGTTTAGTTCAGTGTGACATATATGAGTCACATATTTGCATGTATTTTGCATGAAGCTATGCACAAGCAATAAAAAATGTTTGGGGAGGTATATAAAGTTTTCTAGAGATGAAAAGTCAGCTTAACTTAGTTTATCTTCAGATACCATAACTAGAAGAAGGTATCACATAGTGTTAACTCATTTTGAGACCAGCCAAAGGTATGACTATGTCTGTCTGTAAAACTAACATGTAAAAGAGAGCAGATCTTTTAACAATGACATTTATTATCTATATTTGGAATTACCTATCCTGAAATCATGTTTCCTCAGTTGCATTCTGATCCTAACTCCCAGGTCAATTCACTCAGAACATGCTTGTCATAGATGACAAACATACACTTGTATTTTACTCATTTCAAGGACATTTATAAATGGATCACCCACTAAAATAGCTATTGAAAAATTTTTGAAGACACTATAAATCAAGGTGAAGGAACAGTGACAAAAATGCTGAGATATTTAGTCAGATCAAATCAAAATCAATTTTTTCCTTATTCTTCCATTTACTTCCCGGCTATCATATCAAGTTTTGGTATATTCCTTCTGAAGTAGCTATTTTAGCAATTTCCATTTATTTGTTCAGACATCATTATTAGACTGTGGTTCCTGCAATGTCAAAACATAAAATATTTCTATGCTTTTGTCCACAGTGTTTAAAAGTAAACTGATATTGAATAGTAAGGTATTAAAAAAAAATCCAACTAAACCTCATTGGCTTTCAATTTCTGCAAGCACAGGGGTAATTTCTTGAAAGCAACTCTCTCCATCTTTACTGTAAACCTCAAATCACACTGCAGCATTGTTGTTTACATTTAGCATAGGGCAATTTGAAAGACTCATCTTTTTAAATGTCACACGGTGACAGAAAGGACCAGGAGAAGACTGATAGTCTCAGGAACCAGTTCCAAAAGTAAATCCATCTTCTCTGTATCCCTTTCTTTCTTTGTTTTAGTGTTAGCAGCACAGCTGCATTCCTGGCAGATTTGCATATCTCTAATTATTCTTTGTTTGCAAGAATGAAAATATGTAAAACAAGTTATAGATTTTGTCCCCACACAGCATTAACAATAAAGCTTAAAGATCTGTGTGATCTGACTGCCTTAATTTCTTGTTTCTTATATTTTATAAATGGAAAATTAAAGAATATAAAGAAAGAGAAAATATACAATTTTCAAGTAAAGAAAGCCAGAAATAACTGCATGTAACTGTTTGTGGTTCCACATGGCTGATTTAAGGAAAAATGTGAAATTCAGCCTAGTTCAATTCAGCCTAATTTTTTATCCACTATCAAATAGAGTGCATCTGCTGAAACCACATGCACCATAATATCAATGAAGTTTAAAACACAAAAGCTATAACTAGTAACTTTTTCCAGATTAAATTCCAGACTGGAATAGTTTTAAAGAAGAATTTGAAATAGAAAATGAAGATTAGAACAACAGTATCCTATAATTCTGGATTTTATGCTCAGGGTAATCACTTAAAATTTAATAAAACATCAACATTCCTGCATGCTGTGCAGTCCAGTTTTACATCTGTCAAATCCCTGCATGTATTCATGAACTCTTTAAGATTAGTGAGCTATGAAAATGCAAATTTTTGAAGCAATACTTTCTGTAGGGAAGAAGAACTGGCAAAGCACATTTTGAAAATGAATTCAATATTAGAAGCCCAAGAGCTCTTACCATTGGTGTGGTGGGGAAAAAAACAACAACAAACCAAAACTGGAGATGAAACGAAAGAAAAATAAAAGGTGTAAAAATTGAGGTCCAAAAATTATGTAAAAGGTTAGATTAAGTTCCCCTTGAATTCAAGATAAAAAGACTGAATGGAACTCAAATTTCAGTAATAAATTGAAAGCATACTTCCAGCATCTCTCATTAAGCGATTATTACATTTTATTATTTCCTAAAATTGTATTTGCATACAGTAGCCAGTGGAAGCAGCAGAACGTAAGGTGATATGCATTTTTATGCATTGTGTGTTGGTTTCTTATGCCTGTCAATTTTCTTTTTTCATATTTATAAGTACAGTAAAGTAAAACCACAAAACAAAACGTCTTCCATCAAAACCCTCATGTGTTTCCTGCACAGACTGAGAGAAATACTTTATGATGCTTTCTCAGTTTAGAATTCAAGATGTTTTGAAGCAGTAAAGTCTGGGTACCAGGGCAGGAATGTCGCTGGTGACCGGGGTCAACTGAATTCCTGGCAATCACCAGGTAAATCCATAGGAAACCTGAAGACAAGCTGGGAATTTAAATCATCATGGCAGTGCTGAAATCAGCAAGAAATAAGGCCCAAACACAGCACACCTCTGATGTAGCTCAGCCAAGGACTAAGCTTAAATGCAATGTATAGATCAATAGGCAGAATTTGCACACACAGGTGCCCAGGTGAAGCATTTGACAGCTCTCTGGCAGTATATGACTTTCTATTTCTCACTTTTCTTTCTTGAAATTTTTCTGTATTTATAGATGTCTGGTACAAGGTCACACGACTGCACTATGTCATGGTTGGCTTTTGAAATAAGCTGCTTAACCTTGGGGAACAAGTTGCAAAGAATTGTGGAAAAACACAGTTATAGGCTGGCTGGGTCACTTAAAGCCTCTTGATGCACTCAGGACACTGACAGAAAAATTCTTCAGTATCAAAAACCTAGAGGGTTGTGTATTTTTTCTCATTGCTTCAAGTGGCTTTTTAGCCAAACATGAGAAAAAACATCTACTGATGTTTTTATTTAATAAGTTACTTCAGAAAATCCTAGCCTCAAAAAACTAATTCAAATTTGATTCTAGGATTAATCATTTACCTAGTTTCTCTGCAGTTGCCATTATTTTGGTAGCAGAACATTCAGCACCAGTATATTTCTCCAGGAAGAAGACTTTTTCACATGTTTCACCTGATTCTCAGGTTATCTCATTATTCCCATCTTGATATCTATGTCTCTTCGTTTCTGTGGTGCCTGCATCATGACCAAGGCTCTGAGGTAAACTCTCTTCTGTCTTGAGTCTGTCATTCACTGCACAACCAAAACACAATGTGCCTACACTAGAAAATTTAACTCCTGGATTACTGGGGCAATCTCACTTCGCCTTCAGCAGAAGACTTGTGAAGAAGTCCTTTTCAGTTTTAGAATTTCCACATAAAATAGTATATAAGTCCTGTCTAAAATCAGGATTAGTCACATGTTTTCTCAACTAAAATACTGTCAATGCAAAAAATTGTTTAGTGCCAGTAATCGAAATTGTTCAATACACAGGAAATAAGCACAAGCTTGTATTTTAATGTAACTAATCAATCTCTGTTAACAGAATATCTGGAACAATAAACTATGCAAATTGCATAACAATAAGAATCAGATTCAAAGACTAGTACTGTTTGCATATGTATACCTTGTGTTTGAAAACAGGTGATAGATTTGTAAGATTTCCACTGCAATTTCACACAGCTGAGCTCTGCATGTATCTGAAAACTGAGGATGAAAGTCATGATCTGTGTAGAGTGTCCAGAGATCAACGATGGCTGTAAGACTCATATCCCCAAAAAACTGAAACCAACTTGGACTAACAGTCAAGCTGCTTGCTGTGTTGCATAGCCTTAGAGGGTTACATAATTTTACTCTGTAACTATCAGCAATAATTCACTGGAAACTATTTTCAATAAAGCTGTTTATGTGGTTTTCTCCAGAGCTTGTCAAAGTCCTTAACCAACAAGCTGTTAACTGTAAATAAAAGTAGTTATAACCCTTCTCTAGAATTCCCTCTGAGAGAAAATATAAGATTCAGAACATTGTCGAATATATATAACATTAATTTTAGAAGTACAAAGGTTAATTTGAATGGAAACTTTATAATCACATTTAAGTATATGACTTGGTTTCTGTTATGAAAGCACCCAGAAAGAGAAAATATTCATCCCAAAAAAGTAACATTTTCATGCCTGCCTTTAATAGAGCATTTGAAGCCACGGTACAGCTATTTAAAAGATAAAAAAACATACCATGAAGAAGGCAGGGTACCCCTGCCTTCAGTGTTTATTTCTCGGTGAAACACAAAGGTCATTCATCAACCACTGCATGCCCATCCCATTTCTAGGAGGACTCTCTTGTTGCTGTAAAGAGATGCAGCAAATACATATATATACTTATCTTTTGGGTTTTTTTCCTAACTAATCTCTTTCATTTAACTGTGGCTCAAAAGTTCTGAGGGCAATAAATCTGATTTCTCAGGATTCTCTCGGAAAGGATAAGTTCTGTAAAATGGCCATTTACAGTACTCTATAGTCCTATCAGAGTTCTTCAAGCACTGAACTTTCCAAAGGGTGTACACATAGGCAAATATTTACCCTCCATCTACAATATCCCCATCTTTTAATAGCATGATATTCACACACACACTGCATACTTCATGCGAAGACATAGGAGGAAGAAAGATAAATAAGAAAAATTAGCTGTTTTTCTGTTTAAAGAACAGTTACAAAAAATGTGTGGATAAAACGTGACTGAATAAATGAAGTCTGAATAATTAAAATGCCTGCTGACCATGGGAAATTATATATTTTCAATGTACTAGTAACACCAAATAAATGAACCATATGCTAAAAGAAGCCATCTGTGTTGGTAAATACTCCAATATAAGATGCTAAATATAATTAGAAAATTTATCCTGTAGTTTTTATTAGCAAAGGAAATTTGGGGACGTAAATGATGATATTTGGAAATTTAAAAGTCAAATATTGGAAATACAGCTGGTAGACTTTAATGATGGAATGAAAAAACTTCATTGCTGTCTACAGCTGTTGAAAAATCAGAAGATTTTGTTATGCAGAGGGGTTTAATCTGCCAGGACTTAAGTCTCCTGAATTTTACTTTGAGATTCAGACGTGAACAGAAATCTCAGAATAAAATAAATTCAAGACGAGTGAGCTTGAATGCATGAATTTTTGCATAGGTAAAACTGTTTAAAACTTAGAGGTTACAAAGCATTTCTGCTCTGTGTAATAGTTGTGTAAAAACATACAAATACTGACCTTAGTGTTGTGTTGGATCTCAGTGTACCTCCAAGGCAAGAAAGACTGATCCACACTGCGACAAATTCAGAAGGCTGCTGGGATGCTTGGGACAATAACACTTGCTGTGTTAGGGGAACCTGAAGGAACAGGACTTGGTTAGCCTGGAGAAGAGACAAATTTTGGGGGAACCTAAGAGCGGGAAGGCCTTACATCAAAGAGACAGAGGCAGGTCCTTCACAGAAGTGTATAGTTGGAGGATGAGAGATAATGGCCCTAAGCAGGCACTCAACAGATTTGGATCTGAAAGCTTTCACCAACTGGGGAGTGCCAAGTGGTGGAAGATGATGCCTTAAGAAGCTGCTGTCTTTGCCATTGGAGGTTTTTGTCACCTGACTGGACGAAGCCCTGAACAGCCTGGTCTGACCTCACAACAGCCTCTGGAGCAGAGTTAGGAAAGTTCTGAGGTTCCTTACCACCTGAATTATTCTACAGTCCCATGGCTTCAAAGCACTACATTTTCTCAGCAAAATTCTGTGACAGTGTGCTGATAAACTGTGAAAACGGAAAGATTTAAAATATCTTTTGTCAGTACTTGACTTGTGTGGAGAATGATGATGAATGATCTTTGGCACATAAACCAGTAGCCTGGACAGGAGCAGATTGTACATCTTAACATGCTTTTATTTCAACATTTCAGGTCACTACATTAAGATAAACTGAATTGAAAAAAAAAACAAAACCACAAGAATCATTCCTATCTGTTTCCACCAGCCTTATAGAAACCTGGGAGAACTAGCTTGGATATATTTACATTTAAACAACATGTAAGTTAGGCCCCTTCCTAGCAAACATGTCAATATTCCAAGGGAATCGACTTACAGAGGCCTCAAGTATAAAAACAGTGCTATAGATTTAGTGCAAACATATGGCCACGTAGAGAACAGAAAGAATCACTGATGGATTTATTCTGTCAACCGTGTGCCTGTAGTCATCAAATGTCTCACTACTACGAGATATTTTCTTCAAGCTGATAACATCACTTCTCAATATAACCCTGATAATTCAATCAGTTCAAGAACACTAATCCAAGAGAAACTCAGCATTGTCAGTTGTGACATTCATGGAATGACTTCTCTGCCAGAATCTAGCTTTAATT
Source organism: Cinnycerthia olivascens (assembly GCA_035048155.1). Taxonomy (NCBI): domain Eukaryota; kingdom Metazoa; phylum Chordata; class Aves; order Passeriformes; family Certhiidae; genus Cinnycerthia; species Cinnycerthia olivascens. The sequence continues at coordinate 68,180,263 of JAWWMU010000001.1, read as the reverse complement.
TCGCGCTCAGAAGAGACTCTTCCCAAAAAATGAAATTGCTTTCAAGTTTCTAGGAGCTGAGTACATGATGATATTTTCTGAAAGTTTCTTAAAAAAACCCAAATACAAATCTACAGAAAATAAAGTTATTCAGTAAGTGAAATGACAAAAAGCAAATGCAAAAAAAAAAACAACCCAGTATATTTTTGTGTATAGGCAACTGAATGCTGCAGTAAAGAGCTGAATTTTATTCATATTTGTACCATGGATACTTATGTAATTTCTTATGCTTAAAATTATTTCATGCACAAAAGTAGAACACACTTGATTAGGGAAGGAAAAAGTTTATTATTGATTAAAATTTCAGTAGTCGAATTGTTCAAATAATTAGTTTGTTAATAACAAAGTTAAAACTCTTCTATGGAAGAATACCTTTATGCCATCTACCCTTTTCCTGGTGTTATGCTTGAATTTCCAACTTTCCTTGAGGTCGTAAGGCTGTTGATTTCAGTCAGAGGGATGAAGCAGTCAGTAGAATCCTGTTTTGACAGTTTTTGACAGGTGGTGTTCATAATAGGAGCTTTTTCTGCCTCTCCATCAGTTTTGAGACTGCAGGTGTTTATTTTAATGTTATCTGAAAACAGTGCACACCATTTCATAGTTCCCTAGTTGGTTTTTTTTATGCTCTCATTTCTAAAACTGTTTTTATGCAAGCAACACCAAATTGCACATCTTTAGCCTGAGACCTCCGATATTTTCCCTGTATTTCCATTCTTCCATGCCACATTTTATTCTGGAGTCATGGGCAACACAATTGACAGAAAATAACTACTTGTTTTTTTCATAAACTAAAATGAAATAAAAAAAAAAATTGAAAAATCCTTTCCTGACTGTTAGAAATTTGTAATTACAGCTGAACTAGCTCAAACCAGTTCATGTCAGGGTACATCCAGACAATCCTGCCCCTGTACTGTAAAGTGAGTGCAAACACTGTGTCCTTCTACTATGGACTATCTGCCCACAAATTCTAAGCACATAGTTAATCCCACTATACTAGGAGGAAGTCATAAAATGAGTCAATGCCATTTGCCAAACAATGAAATAAATACATGATTTTCAGTAGTATTTGTACCCATAATCAAGATCAAATATGCCTCTTCTCGTCAACCAAAAACCAGATACCTAAATTCAGATATTTTGAAATGTTAGTCATCTAAAGTTGAGCATACATTATCAACAGGAGACACTTTCTACTTGGCCCAAGTGGGATTAAATTAATTTTCTCTATAGAAGCCGATATGAGGGTGTATTTTGGATTTGTGACTAAAAACAGGCTTCATGCACCAGTGTTACTGTTGCTGAGCAGTGCTTGCACAGCATAAAAGTCTTCTTTTTCCCCACTCTGTCAGTGGGTTGAGTGGGCTGGGGACACGCAGGGAGTTAGGAGGAAACACAGCTGGGACAGCAGACCCCAGCTAACCTAGATGTTCCATACCACATGACATTAGGCTGAGTAGTAAGGCTGGGTGTGTAATGGGTGTTGTAATCCAAGCTAGCTGTTGCTGGGAGACTGGTTGGGCATCAGTCTGCAGGTGGTTGCTGGTGAGATTTTATTTAATCTGTGAATCACTTGATGTTTTTCCTAGCCTTTCCCTTCACTTATTAAACTGTGTTTATCTCAGCAACAAGGTATTCTCACTTTTATTTTGATTCTGTCTTCCATTCAACTGAGGGTAGGGGACTGAGCAACTGGGTGGTAATATATTTTCCATACAGGGGCAACTCAACATTGAATGTTTTGTTTTGTTTTTTTAATACAGTTTTGTGTGTGAGAGTTAATCCGTGTTTCTATGTGCATTTACATTATTGCATAACTATAAATCACCAAACATTATTGCCACAAAATTGCAGGGCTTGACATTAATACGTTATCCAATTGATTAAGTGACTCAATTTAATAGGTCTCCACAATGTATCATCTGAAGAGAAAAAAATAATGATTTTCCTTCCTCATCTTTGTTCACTGGTTTGTTTACTAAAAAATTCCATTTTATTTACATAAGGTAGACTTAATTTAATCAAACTGAAAACTAATCCTGTGAGTAATTTCATTGTAGTGTCTGTTAGCTGGAACTACATTTACATGGTATCTTACTAATTTCCTCTGAAATGTGTAATAGACATACACCAGTACAATCTAGCTCGACCAAAGTACTACAATGTACTCATCTCCTAAGACCCTCCTCAAGGGGAGTTTTCCATTTTTCCATTGTTAAGATCCAGTTATTAAAATTATTAAAAAGATGCTTCTGCCCAAACTAAGGTGCAAACAAGATCATATGCCAAAGTCAATAGTATAGAGTTTTATTTAACAGTAAAAGTGAGGTAGAGCGAGATAGAAATAGGAAAAAAACACAGAAGCAATAAGAGCAGAAAGATATACAGTTGCCACCCATTGGATCCCATGATAAGACATCTTTTGCAATTTCAGTGTCTGTTGATGAAAGTGATGGTTCTAGTCTTGATCTATCAAAGGTGGAAGAAATCCACAAAACATAAGTTCTATGTGCTGTATGCTTTCAGTTTCAGGTGGGGACACCCAGGTAACTCCCCTGGGGCAGGGAGTTTCACACTGAATGATGTAATGACACAGCTGCCTCTCATCTCAGCACAGCTGAGTAAACTCTGGTCCATCAGAAGGGATGTGAGTACCTACAGAGGGCCTTCGAATGTCCCAGTACTTTCCTGGAGGTGAGTTTTCACAGCTGAGCCATTTCCTAAGGGAGGACATTGGCAGGATAGAGAAAATGGTCCCATAATTTGTCTCTCATCAGCCTCTTCCCTTATCTTGCTCAACAATCAGTCTTAGCTTCCTGTGATGGGTGTACACACCCTCTGCACCTGGTCACTTAAGTAGATTGTTTGAGTCGTTATTCAGTCCAACCTCCACCACCATCTAAAATTATATTTCCTGTTGCACAAAATAAAATTTTGTTGCACCTATAACACTACTATCCTAAACAAAAGGAAATCTGCAAAGAGTTCAAAAGTTTTCCCTTTCAGGAAAACAAACAAAAAAAAAAAGAGTCAAATTGATCTCACTCTTTCCATATTATGGGGCACACTTGTAGATTTAAATAACTCCATTCTGAACACAAATTACACTTCCACTTTATAAAATTATTCAGTGCTAAAAACAACATACAAAGAATATTTAAGAGGCCTGTGATATGCTTGCATTAGAATTCAAAATAAGCAATATCATCAGGGTTGGCTGAGAAATTAGTCTTTATAACATTTAGATAAGACAAAGGAAATATTTTTATTGATTAATTTGCTTCTTTATGTGCTTGAGAAAGAGATTAGAAGTAAGGATGCATGCTCATTCTATAAGTTTCAGGAATAAGTTTTGCAGTAAAATAGACAGGAAAATTAAGATTTCTTCTGAGATTGGTGTAAGGAGGGGAAAAAATTTATATATAATAATTTTGGAAATGTGGCTAACTAATTTTAAACCAAATTTTTATTACAAAATTTTCACAAGACTTGAAGTCCAGTGAAAATAAGAAGTATCCCAAAGATGTAAAAAGAAGGATTAGAGATTTTTGTCTGCATTTGTGACTGTTTTGTTTTGGCAGCTGTTATCACTTCTCTGATCTGTGACACTGAAAAGTATCTTTATCTATAATTTAATAAAATTTTTTCTTCCACTCTTGTAGTGTAGATTGCTTTGGTAAAACTTGTAATAAATCTTGTTATGTTTCTATGTTGTGATTTTCTACTTTTTTTTATAAGATAGATGGTGAGACTTTTTACCGAGGTCTGTAGTGTTAGCACAAGTGTCAACAATTTTATTCCAAGAGACAGTAAGTTTAGATTAGATATTAGGAAGAAGTTCTTCATCATGATGGTGATGAGGTCCTCAAAAATGTTGCCCTACGAAGCTGTGGATGCCCCATCACTGCTTAATGTCAGGTTGGATGGATCTTTGAGCAACATGATCTAGTTGAAGCTGTCTCTGCTCATCGCTAGGGAAAATGGACTAGATAGTGTCTAAATAATGTGGGCATCTAGTTAGCATAACTCCTTGTTTCACTGAAATAGTCCAAATTATATAAAAATAAGGAGACATATTTTACTCTTATAGTTACAACTTAAAACCACTATAATATACAAATACCAGCCATCTTGTTTACTATTACTCCAGCGGCTCTCAGGAATTGCTGTCAGATCTGTCAACAACATTCACTCAGTAGAGCAAGAATGTATAAATATAAACATATGTTCCTGAAGGTTTCAAGTCTCCATTTGCTGATTGTAAGCATTATTTTAAAAAAGAAGCGTGATTTCCCAAGATTGATAAGGAGTTCTGTTTTTGGAACAGACTCCAAACAGTCTAAGGAGGTGAAAATGAACATTTGTTATGATTACATATGCAGTGATATATATATAGGAAAGAAACAAGTGCATCAACGTTTCACTGATAGAAAAACACTTTGAGTAATCATCTTTTTCATCCATGTAAACAGGACTGCAGCCCATAGAAACGACTGACAAAAAAAAATATCTACAGTCATCAATGGTTGCACAGGTAGCCATCAAAATAAAACCGCTCTACTTCAGGCATGGTGCGCATAGGTTTAGTATGTGAATCATTCTTCCCAAAACTTGCAATGGAGAGCAACAGAAGAAACTAAGAACCAGTAAATAAATTATTAGTTTTTTCAGTTTGCTTCTGTCACACTACTACTTTGTGCAGTGGATGTACAGCAGATTTTCAGTAGTCTGCCTAGATTTCCACAAAGAAACATGAGAGAAGACGAAAAGGGGAGAAGTGGGGGGGATAAAGCAGTCATAGAGGCATAATCCACTTGAGACATATCTTGAAAACCTTATCAACATTGAAAGTTTGCACTCATTAAGATCGGCCAAATTTGGCCCAGAAAAATGTTAATAGTCTCCCATCCCAATAATTTATAGACACAGCTGGATGCTGGTGTTTCATTGTTCCTATGTATTTACAAATCCAAGGTGCAGAAAAGAAATTATTTATCAAGGATTTTTTGATAATTTTTACTAAGTCCATGCTCTCATTTCTGGAGATCATGTTCAATGATAATTCCTTAAATTAATCTTGCCAAGGAAATTAAAAACAAACAAACAAGGGAGTGTTCAGTAAAAGATCAGAAGATAAGTTTAGGAAGCAAGGAAGACAGTACAGATAACAAGCATAGTATTCATGAGTGCAAGCAACTCATTGATAATTCTAAAATAACTAAACTTCTGCCCTATTTTTTTTTTAAGTCCTTTCAGGAAAAGATGAAAATTTTCTGAGAATTAGTAATTAATGAACACAAGGTCAATATAACTTTTGATAAAAGTAGATAAGAAAGTATCAGGAAAATTTTTGCATATTTAAGTCTACAGGTCAGTGTGGTATGAATGTCATTATATTAAGGGGGTTAGGTAATGACTTGCTGAACCACTTGCAATTATGTAGCAGTCTTGATAAACCTACAAGAAAATATAAAAGAATTTTAGAAGATAAAAAGCAATAGCAGTGAAATCTTTAATTAAACTTTTATTCAGTATCTTAGAAGAAATAAAATTCTCTACCTATAAAATTTAAGTTTCAGTTAAATGGAAACTTAAATTTAAAGTCGAAAGCAAAGTATGTTTACATTAATGAGATGGTGAAAAAAAACCTTTTTTTTTTATTTTTATTTCAGTAAGCTTGCTACCAAGCCCACCTTGCAAACACATGGTTATATTTTAGAATAGATGGAGAGGAAGAGAGATTTGTGAGACTAGAGTGGTTCTTGTTCAGTTGTTTAATGACTCTCAAAAAAAGGAAAAATGCAGAAATATGTCAACTTTCTTGTTATCCTCTGACAGGTGCAGAACAGGCAGAAAAAAATGTGTCCAACGTTCCTCCCCACGTCAGGGGTTGGGGTGGAGCTACATGATCTTGAAGGTCCCTTCCAAGCCAAACAATTCTATGATTCTATGTTTATTAAGACTAATAGTCAAACCCTCAGTCAATGACAAGAACAATATAAGCATTTTAAAGCTCATTTATAATGAAGATTATTATAGGAGCTGGAGTTACCAATTTCTTCTATATAAAACTACTATTGATTGTCTTTTTCCAAGGAAATTTAAAGGAAATTACTTGATTATAGCTGTATTTCTATAGGCCTCAGGTTCATTATGAATTCCAAGACTTAGATTCACCATTCCAGAAAAACAAATGTAGCAAAAGTTCAGAGAAACATGTTATACTGAGCTATGTGCTTGCCATCCATCTGAGAGACACACAAAATTCCTCAAACTGATGCTGAGGCGTTTCTGACTCCTGTGCTGTCTGTCAAAATGAAGGCTCTTCTGCTGAAGTACATTTTAATCCTTTTCAAAGAAAGGGAATATCTTTTTTTAGGTAAAACATTAGAACAAAAATTTTGTTTAGGACCAGTTGACTGTTTCTTCTTTATTTGGAGAAATTAGGCTGGTAAGTGGAGAAGAAACTTTTCAGTTGGAATAGGCAGAAATTTCTAAGTAATCACACTTGAAATATCAGCAAAATAAGAAAAAAAAAAAAAGTGAAGCAGTATTAGATAGAAACAACAGAAATGTAAAACTGGAATACAAATATTTAACAGGAAATCTTAAGATTATAAAATCATAGTTTGAGAACCATTGCACGAAACGTCAGTACAGGAAAAGAAGAGAGAATTTTGTAGAAAAAATATAAAATATGCTTTTAATACTATAAAATGTTGTTTCATCTATGGAACAATGGTGATTTGATCAGAGTTTTTATACATTTCTTAAGAAATTCATGATTATTTAATAAGTCCATTTTAAAAGGCACATTAGGTTTCTTTTTCCTTTTGTTTTTTTTACAGGAAGAGTGAAAAATCTGCTGCTGCATTTTTGCCAGTATTTGTCTGTATCCTCAGAGTATTTTTTCCACTCCAGAAGAGTACATAAAGAAATTTCCCTCAGTCTCTCAAATGTCAACCTTATTTCATCCTCTAAACCTCTCAGCATACAAACTAATTGAAAACCATGCTCCAGTTCTTCATCAGAAAAATGGGGATAATGCTTTCCCACTTGAATTACTTGGTTTTGGTGGTTTTTTGATTCCTCCCCCCTCCTTCCCCCCAGTCTTCAGCTTTAAGGGAAAGGATTATCTCTTATCATTACAGATACGTGAACTAAGGAGTTTAATCTTTTTTAACAGGTGTTTACAGTAGGAAAAATATTTTGCTTTGGATAGAAAAAAAAACAACTTTTACCCTTTAATCTTCTAAAGTAATAAAAAAATAATAAATTGAAAATTATAAAACCATTTTTTTGGGAATATATAAATGAGATATCAATTTTCCATGTCTTTTTTAAGTGAAATATTTTTTTATTAAATGCAATCAGACATTTTAATATATAGTATTCAATCACTAATTACTTCTGTTGTTTAAGTATCTATGATGAAAGTTATCTAGAAAATAAAAGTCTCTATAGCTGTTATTTATGTAAAATCAGAACATTTTAAAAGAAAATAGAAGGACATTTAAAATAATTTGTTTGTAATGTTTATTTTAAAAAATTATAAGTGTACACACTTCTTCATAGATACATAGATATTCTGATCCTCAATGAGATTCAAAATACAGCTTAAAACTAGTGGAATGTACTGAAATTGTAGTCAGACATTATGGGAAAGGTTGACCCTAGAAGGTAAAAGGATCATTTTCCCACACAGAAAAATTTCAGGGGTAGGATTTTAATTACTGTGCCCTCTGTGAGTGCTCAAGCTCACGGTAGAGTGGGTTTTCACAAGGCAGAAAACAAATCCCCAGACCCATAGAAATATTAGAGAATATTGTGTTAGAAATAAATACCAATGCTTTCATTGTATTTTTCTGAAAAAATAGGCTGGGACAGAAATAGGAGAAGTTGAGTATTGCTGTCTACTTAGATATGATTTCCTACTCTTATAGACAAAAGCAAAAAAGACACAAATCAAAGGCTAGGAGCCAGACTTAAAAAAAGAATTAGGTGAGTTTTTGGGTAGCAGGAGCAATAACAATGTTGAGAGTTAAAAGGTACAGCTATGACATCATCCTTTGATTTTAAACTAATATAAACAAGAGGTTTAATTTTGTGTCCTAATTTAAAGTTTGACCCAGAAGCCACAGTAAACTACTTTCTTAAGTGCTATAGAGAAATAAAAGTATAGAGACATATACAAAAGTGTATACCTGTGTCAATAGATACTAAGAAAAAATCTGCGTGTGGTGTTTGTGTTGGGGGTTGTTTTTGTACAAGAAAGAAACAGAAAAAGCTGGTTTTCGTTAAAAGAAATAGAGCAGAAGCCAACAATATTAGGCTATGCACAGAAACCCCCAGAACACCAATTTTCAAATTGTTTACCTTCAAAATCACACAATTATTGGTCATTAAATGTTTGTTGATAAGCCAATTACCTTGAAATTAATATATGGGTCTGCTTTATTGCCCATATTTACAAACAAAAGACCAAACAACCAAACATAAACAACCAGCAATGATCAAAGAGATTCTTTATGTGAAAATAAATCATAGTCTATGATTGATTGTCATTACCTTTTAACAGGGAGAGGGTGGCTTGGGAGTTGGAGTCATACCTAACATAACTTTTATCAACTGTTCAGGGGGTTGTCAGTGATCAATTACTAGTCAGAAAAAAAAAAACCACTAGCAATCAAATAATCTGCATTGGTCTATTGCTATAATGCTAGAAAATAATAAATATTACAGAAATTATGTCTTGAGAACTTCCAAGTAACTGTAACTCTTACAAAAGCTATTGTGTTTGGAATGCTTGCCTGATTGAAAGAATAAAGCTTGATAGAACAAGAATACATAGAAAAAATCAAAACATAAAATGCAGCTCCCTAACCCTCAATTAAATAAGACACCCTGCTGTTTGACAGCTTGTAATGCAAAGGAGTGATAAAAGTTCATTGCAATACAAGCTATGAAAATACAGGAGAAAAAAGATAATGTTATTTTCAAGTATATTGTAATACAAGAATTAATTTCTAAGTTACTGAAAATTGTGGTTCCCACAAAAATATAAATTCAACATGTTAAAACAAAAAATACATTTTCACTGAAAAAGCTTCAATAAGAAAATAACTATGTGAAATGTCAATTAAAATATTAAATTTCTCTTTATCCTGATTATCTTTTTGAGTAAAATTATTGCTTATTTTTAAGGTTAAGAAGTTAAATACTGATTCTGAATTATGTTCAAATTGATTTTAAAGGACTGCTTATAAGAACTGTGTCAGATTATTAATGTCAGGCGGTAATTATTTTCCTTATAAAAGAATTACTTGCAGGCACCTCAGCTTAAAATTTCATAAAAGTGAGACATTAGTATTTTCAGACTGACCATAGTAACTAAACAGCTTTAAAATCTTGATTAGTCAATATTAATTAACTACTCTTTGGTAATTAATGAAATAAAAATGTGTTTAGAATATAAAATCCAGCTGTTATTTTCACTTACTTTGTCTAGTAAACTCTAATGGTCTGTGCTCCCTCTACTGGTAGTGAAAAATCAAAACTGCAGAAAAAGAACTGTCAGCTAATGATAACTGAGGCACACAAAATAATTAAACAAAGAATTCACCTTGGCACAGGTACACCAGATTACATTCACAACACAGAAAAATATTCACTATTTACAGAATAAAAATATCATCCTGGAGATGAATATTATTTCTTTCTAAATACTCTCACATGAGAATTACAAGGTATTTTCTTAAAACCAAGGAATTTTGAATTCCTTTCAATTCACCTTGAGACTTGAAAACCCTTTCTCCCTGTATTCTCAAATACTGCACACGTTTTGTGCAATATCTTGTAGTTCCTACCTGTTAAAATTAAACATACAAATCCATGGAGGAGAGACAATTTTTAACAAAACATGATATGTAAAAAGGTTTATTAAAGATTGAAGAATATCTTTGAATATAGATTTTACTCTACTGACAAGCATTGGTTAAAATGATCTCTGGTGTCACTGGCTCAGAACTTGATGATTTAAGACCCACAAACTTTGATAATATCACAGTAAACAAAGAAAATTTGAACTAAATTAACCTTGATCACTGTCAGGTCATAGAGTCAAGAAGACAGCAAAGGGAGGGGAAACAAAACCTGCTTGTAGGACATTTTGACTGTCCATTTAATGCACAAATACAGAAAACAAGAATTCTCTGGAAAATTCAAGTAATCTTAAATCTATTTCTTACTGGCAATTTGGAATTGATATCCTTTAATTAATTAATCTGAAAGTACAGCTATAACTGACTGGTACAGGATAAATATCTCACTCCTGGGTGAGTGGACAGCTAAGAAACTGGGATATCTGGAAGACATCTATAGGACTGAAACAAATCATTTCTATGCTGCTGAAACACACAACAAAACCCCTGCCACAAGCAATCCAAGCCAGTGATATTAGTTACAGCCATAAATCGGTGCCTATTCTCATGCTACGTCCAAGGAGAACTGTCAGAAATTGGTTGTTTTTACACAAGTTATTGTACTTCAAAATTACATTTGCAATTAGAATACAGGCTCTTGAAGTTCTAGGCTTTTGCTTTACAAAAGATGAGATGAGACAGTAAAAATCATCCCTTTACAGGCTGAATTGATGTTATGTAAGGATGCAAAAAATCATCAACTTTGACTCTGAAAGGCTCATTTTAGGGTAGCAATTTACTGCAAACTCTATAGTCAACACAGATGTGAGAAATGGCAATTGTCTCCTAACCACCTGTCTCTTTAGGTGTATAAACTCTCCTCAGAAATCTATACCCTGCAATAAAACCCAGCTGGTATGAGCTTTTCTTGGAACACCACCAATCAGCATCTAAAATCTGCAACAAATAGTAATGCCCGTAACAGGCATGAACAGAGATGCCTTTGATTGCTATATTTTCAAATTTTCCCTAGTCTGATTCTCTGATTAGCTCTGTTTTCAGGATTAGTGAAAAAAGGGATAGTGCTAATACAAGGCATGAGTTATGCCCACAGTTCCTGATTATGTTCTACAGGTGTTTAATGCTGCAGAGGGAGGGGAGAAGCTTTCTGCTACCACGACAGTATTTTGAGAAAGATTATTTGCTCACTTCTCTTCCTTCCTGCAAATTAATATTTAAATTATATATATACATAATTTATATAATCTAGAAAGTTATGCAGATGCATAGTTTTATTTAGTTTTGTTCTTCTGTCCTAAATATGAAGTCTCAACTCACCCTTTATTCAGTCAGCTCAAGTCATTACTATTCTATGCATAGAATTTCCTTTTGTTTTGCATAAAGATCATATCTAGACTGTAGGTATTAAAATACAGTAATGAAACTTAACAATTTTGGTACACTTAGTTAAAATTCTATTTATAATCTAATAGCATGAAAGACTTTAGATAGAAATTAAGTTGATTTTCACCTTAAGCAGATAAACTGGTCACCTGCTGGGCTAATTTTTTTTTTTGCTTAATCATTAATTAACATTAGCCTAATGATTTATTTTACTGACATTTTAATAAATGCAACTGAGTAAAAGGGCATGATCTACTTAATATATACTACTTAATATATATTTCATATGATTTTATGCTTATACAGATAAACAATTTCATGAGTTATTTGCAAAATTTTAGCATCAAAAGAGTGCAATAGACATTGTTACCTTTAGATCTTTACGTTCATTTACTCATCTCTGCTATAAGTTCCTATTTTTATTAGTACTAAAGTCCTTTCTCAGCTACCACAGGCATTTGTGACTCCCTTTAGCTTCCAAAACTATAATTTGTCTATGCATTAGAATTGAATAGAATATCAGTTGGAAAAAAAAAATAAGATCATAAGATGAAACTAGAGAGGATCTGACCTGATGTTAGTAAAAAAAAATCTACAAAAAAATAGCTGAACCATGGAACATGTTGCCTTAAGGAGCTGTAATTCTCTGTCCTGGGAAGTTTTCGAGTCTTGAAAGCATAAAACTGGGCAACATGAACTTAATAGTTGATGCTGCTTTGAGCAGAATGTTATACTATGCAAAATCTAAGGTCCTTTTCAAAATAAAGTATTCCTTCAATCAATGTTTTTTTCATAAGACAGCTTTGATTAAAATACATTAATTATGATGAGTGACACAAGATAATATATTGAAAGCAGAGTAGAGTTATTTTTGATTCATCATACAGATATAGCAAAAGTGGATGAATGGTGTAACATTCTTCAATGAATGTAATTAATAAATCGGTTATTGTTCTAGTTGTTAATTAAGTATTAGCATGTGTTCTTAAAATATAACACTTCAACCACTTTCAACTATGAATTAAAATAAATTCTGAGACACTATTTTCCCCTCAGAATCTTTATTTTTTTCTTGATGTTTATCTAACCATAGCTGAACTTTTGAGATCTTTCAAACACAACATTTTTGCTGTCACTGCATAATATGCAAGTTTAGTTTGTTGCAACAGCAGTTTTCAGCCTTAAGATATGATTTTAAAGGTATGAGTTTTCAAAATACAGGTTACAGAAATATAAATTCACCAAGAGTTTGTTGCAGTTTTGAGGGCAGAATAAGTCCCTTGGATATACATCAAAGCAAAGCTTTTTCAATTTGATATTATTATGTCTTTCTCAGCACTCCTATTCCATATACAAGTAGCAGAACTTGGACTATCTAGTTGTGCACTGCCATGTTGCATGGGTTTGTTGTGACCAAGTGCAGGACCCAGCACTTCACCTTGTTGAACACCCTGCAACACATCTCAGCCTATTGATCCATCCTGTCCAGATCCTTCTAAACAGAGTCTTCCTTCCCCCAAATAGATCAGCACTCCCACTCATCTTGGTGTCATCTGCAAACTGACTGAGAGTGCACTAAATCCTTTGGTCCAAATCATTGATAAAGGTATTACACAGGATTGACTCCAATACTGAGTCCTGGAGAACACTCGTGACTGGCTGCCAGATGGATATAACTCCATTCACCATCACTAGGCCATCCAGTCAGTTTTTCACCCTGTCAAGGGCACACCTGTCCGAGCTGTGAGTAGCCAGTTTTGCCAGGAGGATGCCATGGGAAATCCTGTCAATGACTTTACAAAATTTCAGGTTAGCAACACTCACATCCTTTCCCTCATCCACAAAGCAGCTCAATTTTTAATAGAAGGAGTTCAGATAGATCAAGTAGAACCTGGTCTTCACAAATCTGATTTGGCTCAATTCCTTGTTTTTACTGCAAGTGCTTCATGATGGCACTAAAGATGATCAGCTCCATGACCTTCCTAACACCAAGGTCAGGCTGACAACTCTGTAGTTCTCTATATCTTCCTTGGTGGTGTTAATGAGCAACACATTTACTAACTTCTAGTCCCTTGGACCTTCCCATTTAGCTAAGATTGCTAGTAAATGCTTGAAAGCATTTACCCTGGAAGTGTGGACTGGCTGAGTGGTCAGTGAGGTGGATTGTGAGCAGGCTAAACAGCAGATTCTAAAGGGTCATATTCACAGGGTCTACTTCAAGGCCTGCCACTAGCATGATCAGTTAGACTTCAATACTGGGCCTAGTATTGCTTAACTTAGTTATCAATGACTTGGATGAAGGTTTTAAATGCCTTCTCAGCCAGTTCACTGATGACACAAAGCTGGGAACAGTGGCCAATACCCCAGAGGGTTGTCCAGCCCTTCAGAGAGACTTCAGCAGTTTGGAGAGATGAACAGAGAACCACTTTATTGTCTAAAGTTCAACAAAGGCAAATGCAGGGACCTGCACCTGGAGAAGAATAATCCCATGTACCAGCACAGGCCTGGGACTGACCTGGAAAGAAGCTCTGTGGAGAAGGACCTTAGTGTCCTTCTAGAAAGCTGTCTGTGTCCTTGGGGCCAACAAGGTCAAAGGGATCCTGAGCTGCATTAGGAAAAACATTGCCAGAAGGTTGAGGGAAATGATCCTGCCCATCTACTTAGGCCTGGTGAGGCCACATCTGAAGTGCTGGGTCCAGTTTTGGGTTTCTCAGTATCGGAGAGATACAGAGCTTCTGAAGCAGCTCCAGCAGAGTACTACAAAGATGATTAAGGGACAGGAGCATCTCTCTTAAGAGGAAAGGCTGAGGGAGCTGGGATGTTCAGCTTAGTGAAGAGGTGACAGAGAAGGGACCTCATCAATGTCTATAAGGATCTGAAGGAGGGGTGCCAAGAAGATGGAGCCAGGCTCTTCTTGGTGGTACCAAGCAATAGGACATGAGGCAATGAGCAGAGTCTCATGCACAGGAAATTCCATCTGAACATGAGGAAGAACTTCTTTATTGTGTGAGTGACCACCCACTGGAACAGACTGTCCAGAGAGGTAGTGGAGTCTCCCTCACTGGAGAGATTCAAGAACCGTCTGGATGCAATCCTGTGCCAAGCGCTCTATGATGGCCTTGCTAGAGCAAGGAGGTCAGACCGAATGACCCACAGTGGTACCTTCCAACCTGACCCATTCTGAGAGTCTGTGACTGAAATTGGCTCAGTGAGCACTTCTACCAACTCCCTCAGTACTCTCAGGCGGATCCCTTCCAGTCCCTTAGACTTGTATAAGGGATACAAAGTCTTATTGACCATTTCTTCTTGGATTACAGGGGCTTCATTCTGCTTCCAGTCCTTGTCTTCCAGCTCAGGGGGAAGAACTGGTCTTACTAATGAACACTGAAATAAGGCATTTAACACCTCAGCCTTTTCCTCATTCTTTGTCACTACATCCCCTCTGCATCCAATAATGGATTTTGATGCTTATGTATTTATAAAGACCTTTTTAATTCTCTTTTACAGAAGTAGTAAGATAATGGTAATTTATGATCATTATAGGATAGTGATAATGAAAAATAATTCAAAAAATTTAATAGTCATTACTTTTAAGATAGGTAGGTTAATTTAAACCGTCATCTGTGGCCTAATACTGCAACCTAGATCTATTAGCTGACTCAAAAATATAGGATAGGATAGGTAAGTAGAATTGAAATACTGAAATACTGGATTTCAAGAAAGAAAAAAGGAAAATCCACTCATAATTAGGGAAACAGTGAGTATGTAGACATACAAAAACCAACCAACCAACCAAACCACCCCCCATGCTAAAAAAACCCAAACCTGTGCAAGTCATATGAAATGAAGGGTTTTCTTCTCCTCATCAAGCATTTTACCAAATCAAACATATCATTATCTAAATCTTGATATAACATAGGATTTTGTGATTGGGAATGGTGCTTAATTTCTTTCCATCTTTCAGTTCAGAAATTGCTTCAGAGCCTAAAGAACGGAAGTATGAGGATTATGGGAAATCTAAGATATGCCAAGAGGAAAGTGTCTGACTGACAGACTGCCAGATCAAGTGGGTGGGAAAAAAAGAAAAGAACTTCAAGTGGTGCAGGTTTGCTCTTATTCAGTTATGCTCAACCTAATTTCTCTAGTTCATGATAACTCTATCTAAATGTAATGTTGTGGTATAGAGATGTAGACTATTTACATTTCAACCACTCACAGTGGTTTTGAAAATATGATTTCCCATTGTTCAGACTCATGTAATAAGGTGATTTTGTTAATGAAGAACAACACAGGAGCTGTGACTAAGAAATCACTGATTGCCAGTCTCAACATCTTGTCTGGAATAGTGAAGGAAGATAAAGAAAACTAGTCTTAGATAGCATATCTTCTGTCAGTTTTCATATTTTTGCACCTGCAACTACTCATCTTATCTCCATTAACATTTTTCATCAAATCATGAAAAAATCTCTCTAAAAAAACCGAAGAAAACCCCCCAAACGACAAAAAACTCAAAAACAAAATCCCAAACAAAAAATCCCCTAAGTTTATCTCAAGAAGCATTAGTGTGAAACAGAAAAAAAATCACCATTATTTTATCATAGTGTGTTGTGGTTCTGTAATGATGTAAGTACAATTTAATTTTATTTCCTGAAAAACTGCTAACATGGTTAACCCAAGGGACCATAATTCTAGCTAAGACAGAGTTTTATGAGTGTTTGTAAATATCAGTCTGCTCTTTAGCTGGTTTTTGTTTGTTTTCTTTATACAAACAGAAGCTGCAGAAGTACTCTCAGTACTGAATCGATTAAAGGGCTGCAGCTCTTGATCTGTGAAGAGAGAGTGAGGGATCAGGGTTTGTTCTGCCCGGAGAAGAGAACTTGATTTTACAGAAAGGGTGGCATGTTGTGCCTTTGTTAGTAAATAAAGCCTTGTCAAGATTCAAGCTTGAGCACTGGCTCACAACTGCCCTTACTATTCACTTATTGACGTGAACCTTGTGGTTTCAGCTTGCACCAACTCGTATTCTCCTCAACAAAACTCAGATACTGTTCAGGAAATAGCAAAGGACGAAAACTGGTACACACCATGCATTTCACCATTCTAGTTGAAGGGAGAAAGGAGAGTTTTGATGAAAGGACATGAGATATCCAATGTCAGCAGTCATCAGACAAAGAAGCTGTATTTGTATATAAAGTTTATTTGTATATAAAGTACCCACAGATCTATTTTCCTCCTTCATGAGTTTTTTCCTCTAATTTTTGATTCCTGACTGTATTAAGTAATCCTAAATAAAACTGTCTTATAACAGCAGTGTGTTATTAATCTATATGTTCTCCTTGAAACTTAAGCTGGGTTTTGAAAGAGAGTGCAACTCTTTCAATAGATCAAAGAATGATCTCATATGTTTATGAGCATTTTATTTCTCATCATAACCATGTAATTGGAATATAAGGTGTTCAGGGACTCATGTAGTAGAAAATTATGAAAATAGCCTGTCAAAACAGAAAAGTTTTCCTCTGTTGATTGCTTTTGCTGCATCCATTAGTTAGTTTTTGTTCCAATTAACTTAGCTGTAGAAGACTCATTTGCATAAAGTTCTTAAATATTTTGCATCTTGTCTCTTTTTGCTCGTCAGGTGGGCTCTGTGGGCTGACTGTGGTTTGTGTATCTCTATGTGGGTCTTTGCCCTGTCTGTTAAATAACTCTGTGGTGCCCTTGTTCATTCTTTGATCTATTGAAAGAGTTGAAGTCTCTTTCTAAACTCAGTTTATGTTTTGAGGAGGACACTAACCTTTACATGAGCAACTTCTTTAACTGATTTCAAGAAGCAAATATCAATTTGAAGGGCTCTACTTCTGTATAGAGGAAGCTCAGGAAAATAACAGGGATTTAGAATATGTGTCACTTTAGAAAACTAACCATTTCCAAAATAATAGCAATAGAGTTACTAATCATTTAAGACTTCTAAAGACACTTGGTTATTGTTGTGACTTCTACCAGAGCAACCTGTGATACACTACTGTGCTGGGTTGGCCAGCTGCCAGACCCCGCTTACCTACTCTCACTCTCCCTCCCTGACAGGACACAGCAGAGAAAATAAGATGTAAATGCTCATGGGTTGAGATAAAGACAAGGAGACCACTTGCCAACTGCCACAGGCGAAAGAGAATAGATTTGGAGATTTTTTTATTAATTCTTTTTTAAATTGCCAACTAAAAAGGATTAAGATGGTGATAAACACAGACTGGAGTACTGCACCTCACCCTCCCTTTTTCTCAGGCTCAACTTTACTCCTTCTTAACTCCATTTTCCTTATTCCCAGGCAGCAGATGGAAATGGAGACTGGGGGACGAGGACTGTAGTCAAGCCATAGTTATCCCTCTCTGCAGGAATAGATCCCTATCTCCTTCCTCCACATGTGCTGCAGCACTCATCAGGAAAATCTACTCCAGCATGCATCCTCTGCAGGATGGAGTCCCTTCAGGAAATATTTACCTGCCCCATAAAGGGAAACTACACAGGCTGCAATGTATTTATTTGCTCTGGTGCTGTCTTCCCTGAGCTTCAAGGGAATCATGCAGATATAAGCAGCAGTGGAGGTGCGTAACAGGAACAGAAGCATTTAGCATCTGTGCCAGGCAAAACGATCTGGGGGCTTTGCTTATAGTCTAAAAAGCTCTTGTCATTCTGGTGACTTAGTTGATACTGTGAGGGCGGTGAACTGTATGTGGTACAGCTTGGGGTGATGGTTGGATTTCCTTTCCAAGTTACAGAAAATATTTATGAAAATCTTTTTATTCTACACTGATTCTAACTAGCATGTAACCAAAGATAGATGGGAAGAAAATTTCCTTAGAAGCTAGAAAAGGATGTGATGGTTTATTTGGATTTTTCATCTCTATGTAACAGGGAGTGAATGAGTATGTTGTAGCATGGGGAAAAGGGACTAGCAGTATAACATATCAAGAATGAAACTTACTGTTTAGAACTAGAGAGAAAATGTGTCAAAGTACTTGAATAAATGTTATTTTATTACTATGGAATTGTGTTTATTCTCTTCTTTTATCACATTGAACTTTTGTTATATGAATTGCTAAAAAAAAAAAAAAACAAAAAAGAAGAGAAAAGCTTGGGTTGGAAGGGGCCATGAAAATCACTTTCTTCCAAAGCCCCTGACATGGGCAGCAACGCCACCCACTTTCTCAGGTGCAACATGAACTTGAATATTTCCGGGGGGGGCCATTCATAACGTCCCTGTGCAACCAGTACCAGTGCCTCTCTACCCTCTGAGTAAAGTCCTTTTCCCTCATATCCAGTTTAAATCTTTTGAAGCTTAAACTCTTTCCCCCTTATCCTATCTGCTCGTGTAAAAAGTTGCTCTCCCTCTTATTTAGAAGCTGTATTTAAGTACCGGAAGGCCACAATGAAGTCTCCCTGGAGCTTTTTCTCCAGCCTGAGAAACCACAGCTCTCTCAGTCTGTCTCTGCAGGAGAGGTGCTCCAGCCTGCATATCACCTTTGTGATCCTCCTCTGAAACTGCTCAAAGAGGTTCAAGTTTTTCTCATGCTGAGGACCCCAGACCTGGATGCAGCATTTCAGGTAGGGTCTCACAAGGGCAAAATAGAGGGGGAGAATCACTTCCCTTGACCTGCTGGCATCCCCTCTTTTGATGTAGCCCAGAATCTGCTCAGTTTTATGGGCTGCTAGAATATTTTGTGGGCTCATGCTGAGCTTTCTATACCTGAGAATGTCCAAGTTCTTGGCTGCAAGGCTACTCCCAATGAGCTCTTCCTGCAGTCTGCACTCGTGTCTGGGATTGCCTCCACCCATGTGCAGCACCTTGCACTTCGACTTCTTGAACTTCATGAATCCTCATTAACCCAGTTTTTGACCTTGTCCAGGTTCCTCTGGATGGTTTCTCTCCCTCCTGTTGTGTCAATGGCACCAGTCAGCCTGGTCTTACCTGCAAAACTGATGAAGGTGCACCTCTTTTCTGACCCACGTATACATATCCTGTCTTGCTATTTTTTACATGCCTTACCAAGTCCCATTAAATCTGTGCCTTAAATTCCATGACCCCATCCATACTCATATAATCAGTATTCCTGTACTCCTCCCAGGTTCCCTATCCAGGCTTCCACTGTGGCTGTGCATTTCCTTCTGTGCTGGTTTTAGCTGGGGTAGAATTTATTTTCATCACAGGGGCTGGTATGGGGCCATGTTTTGGCTTTGTGCTGAGTACAGGTTGATAATATAGAGATGTTTCTGTTATTGATGAGTGGGACTTACACAGAGCCAAGGCCTTTTCTGTATGTACTTCTATGTTTCAAGGAAGTTGGGAGTGCATGAGAAATTGGGAGGAGACACATCCAGAACAAGTGACTCAAACTGACCAAAGGGATATTCTAAACCATATGACATCATGCTTAGTATATAAAGTGGGGGGAAGAAGGGAAAAGTGGAGGATGCTTGGAATGACAGTATTTGTCTTCCTAAGTAATTGTGTGTTACATGTTTTGGTGCCTTTCATTCCTGAAGATGGCTGAACACTTGCCTATCCATAGAAAAGAATGAATTGATTTCTTGTTTAGCTTTGCATTTGTGCATGCCTTTTGCTTTCCTTACTAAACTGTCATCCCAATCCATGTGATCTGTACCTTTTATGCTTCCAATTCTCTCGTTGATTCCGCTGGTGTGGAATGAGTGGTTGTGTGGTACTTGGTTACTGTCTGGTCAGGAAGTTTTCAGGTTAGAATGGAAAACTGTATCAAGAGAGCTCAGAGATGTTCAAATTTCTGAATATTCAAGACAGATTAGAAGGGAAAGGGGGCTCAAACCAGAGTCAGCAGGGCAAACTACAGTGAGCTTTTCTCACTGACCAATCTCACCTCCCTCCTTGTTCTAACAGGCAGTGGGAGGGAGCTGCATGAAGAGGAGATTCTGTCGCCAAATAATTTCTGCAGTTAAGGTCAAGTCTTGCAATATTTATGAAACATTTTACTGATAACTGTAGATCCTTGCCATTGATTTTATAAGTGTAAAATAGTCCTAAGTTTCAAGCTGAACTGAGATTTGGAATTGGGACATCAAGAGATGGAAAATCATATTGTAAATAAGCAACTCTCTGAAGTGAAGAGAATGCAGTGTTCTTCATGCAGTCTTTGTTAAAGGGAGGTAAGAAACCAATTGAATCTGTGGCCTGGTCACAGGAGAGTTCATCAGCAAGGTTAAATTATAAACTCTAAAAACCTTTGTTAATGAGTAAAACTACAGCATAGACATATTAACATGATGTATATGTGTACATTGTCATAAACCTTTTTAAACTGCAGACCTTTTCAGGATGCTATTAGTATAATTTAGGAGAATCAACACAATTATTTTGGATTAGATAATGGAAATTGGCAAGATAAATAAATGTTAGAAAGCTCTTGGGGATATGAACTGCATTATTAAATTAGAACTTCAGCTAAAATGATAAGGTCTGGTGATTACATTTTCATTAGTTGTACCTTCTGCAGTGTCACATAATAGCTTTGTTGATTGTGCATAATTTACAATGCTTTCAAAATGCAACACAATTACATGTCTCTTTAAAATAATATTGTTGTGTTGGAAAATAAATTGATGGGGTAAACATAAGTTAAAAGACACCTGCTACTATGAGCATGAGTCTTGTATTTTTTGAACCTGAGGCATTTGGGGAATATAGTTGAATTTTCTCTGTAGAGAATACAGTTTGCTGTGAAATAGTATTTGACTTGATCAAAAACATAAAAATAAAAAACCCTAGATGTCAGGTGAACTAAATCATATAGATGCTACAGAAAATTGTTAGTATTTTTCTTTTTTTTTTAATGAAAGTGGTTAATTTGGTTTTTTGGTTTTTTTTTAAGATGAATGAAAAGAGCAACTTAGAATCACCAGCAAATACTGGTACCAAGCATAAGGCTTGGTTCAATTATTTCAAAATTATTACTACACAGAGTTTATTATTAAATATTGATTTAATATTACATGTATATTGTAAACTATACTTTATAACTGGTACATTACTATGACCAAAGTGCTGACTTTGTTAAATACATTTCATCTTTATTGAAATTTATTCATAAATTCCCTTTTTGCAATGAATTTAAAATAAATACTGAGAAATAACTTTTCTAAGTATCTGATTCATCCCAGGGCACGTGATTCTGTCACTATAGTCAACCTCAAGCTATGTGTGTGTTCTGATTTTTATTTTTCCTTGAATGTTTTGCTTCACATACTTCTGTTTTTGTGATCTATGCTTAAGAAAATTGGAAAAATTTGCACCAGACATAGCAGTTGTGGTTTAAGCACTGTTATTATATCTTTATTTGTTATTTGGTCCAGATGAACGACAGGATGTGACTGTGTCCCCTAAAGTTCGTGGTTGCTTACAAACCATGAAAAATACTGACCAGAATACAAAGGATGAAAATGCCTGGGCACAGTGGGAGTCTGTGACTCCATGGGACCGTGGTGCTGGGAAACAGGGATCTTTCCTTGCGCTTACTGGGACAGAAGGAGTAGGCAGGGCCCATCCCACTCCCTCAGCCAGAATCAGGTACACCAGTGGCACCAGGACACCCAGCCCAGGCACGGAGCACCTTCCTGAGGAAGGGCAAGGGCCAAGGCTAGGAACAAGCCCAGTGAGGGGTAGCAATGTCAAACACAGTTCCAGGATCTCTGGGATGAGCCAAGAGGACGGCATCTAGTGAGCTTAGACACATGGATGAGATAAGAGCTGCACTGTGCTGTGACCAGGGCACAACCCAGGAAGTGGGGAAAGAGATTGGACCCATAGGAATGGCATAGCTGGAATTCTAGAGAAGTATCCAATGTGCAACCAAGCCTTTAAGGGCAACCTATAAGACTAAATGCAAAGAGCAAAATATATCATTTTTCTTTAATGATAAGTAATAGTTAACGTAAAACCAGAGTGGTTGGTTTTGCATATTGGTTTCTGCAGAAAAGATCATCAGAACCTCAGTTATGATAGTTTTATACACATCATATGCAACAACCCACTCAATGTATGCCTCCCACGGTTAAATTTTGTGATTTTTATATAATGGTTAATTAGTTTTCCCACTGAAGGTTTAGTTTTGTGGGGTTGTTCAGCTTGTTGATACATCCATTCTGTGACTCATCATCAAATACACTTTCTCAGCCTGGACCCCTATGGCAGCATAGCTCATTATGTTTAACATAGCATTAAGATGCAGTATCTTAAAGAAAACTGAAGAATGTTTTTTTTTTTCTTGTGGTTCAAAATAACCTTAATACATTCTTTGTTATGGCATATTGTTACTTCTCAGAGCTCCCATAAATCTGAGTCATAGTGAAAGATTCATGTGTGAATGCATGTATGTTTAGTCAATAATCTTACAGGCCTTTTCCAACTTAAATGATTGCATGCTTTTTGTGTTTATATGTACAAACAGTAGTTACATACATGAATGTATTGTACTTTCCTGACCCCTTGTTGCTATCTTATCAATTATGAAATTGTTATTGAAATGCATAAAAACTCCTAAGAGTCTTAAATTGAATATAACTTAGGACTACTGACAAACCTTGTCCAAATACTCTGGTCTATCAAGAAAGAACCCAGCAATGTCAGACCCCCTGCTGTTAGAATTTATTATCATTAAATAATATCTCACGATAGTGCAAGGAAGTCAAGTCTGTCTTGGTGATGATGGTGACAGGTGCTAGCCCCCACACCAGGTTTGCTATCCTTCCTGGTGCTGCCAGCAGTTCTACTTCAAACCAGAATTACTACATGCATTTGAAAAAGTCTTGGAATCTAACCCTGATTCACAGATGGCAAAAGATGCTAATGACAACACTTGATTCCCAGAAGGTCTGTAGCAGAGCCCAGAAGATCATTCTCATTTATACTCTAAGTTTTGGGTTGGCCTGGTTTGTTTTCTTCTTGTGCAAACTTACATATGGAAGGGGAAAAATATATAAAATGACACTTCATTAAACCTTGCTGAGTTCAGGAGCTTCTCATCAATCATCATTTGAAATGTCTCTTTTCCCTTTCCCTTTCCCTTTCCCTTTCCCTTTCCCTTTCCCTTTCCCTTTCCCTTTCCCTTTCCCTTTCCCTTT
>JAWWMU010000001.1:68133034-68147232 GCA_035048155.1 Cinnycerthia olivascens | reverse complement strand
AGAGAAGAGAAGAGAAGAGAAGAGAAGAGAAGAGAAGAGAAGAGAAGAGAAGAGAAGAGAAGAGAAGAGAAGAGAATTCCCTTTCAAGAAAGGGAATGAAATCTTGTGAATTCAATGAGAATCGTTTGCAAAATTTCTGGTTTTGTCCATTTCATTTTTCATTGAACATATCTCCCTCTCTGGGAAGCTGTTTAACTCTGTCCTTTGATTTCAGAATTTCATTCCCCTTCCTGAAAGGGTTTGGTAGAATTCTCTTGAAAGGGAATGAAATCTCATGATGTCAATGATGATCATTATATTAGATATATTAACTGTTATAATTATTAAATATTAAACATTATATTTATTAAAAATGATATGCTATGATATGATATTATTGATATGATATATAATATGATATAATATATCTCTTTATATTTTATATTTATAGTTTATATAACGTGCCCAGCTTTTATGGCACCTGTCTCCATTTTCCATTATATAGAATAAATACTTGACTTTGTTAAAAATAGTTTTGATTTTTTTTTTTTTGTTTTAAAAATATATTTAGTGTACTTTTTCTTTTTTTGTTTAAGGTAATGAACTGGGCATCTTATGTCCAGTATTTCCCCTTGCGTGAATAAGCAACTGTAGTAAAATTTTAAAAGGATTTGCTATATAAAAATCTTCATTAAAAAAAAAAATAAGTAAAAGGAAAAACATTGAAACCATTAATTTCTATTCTCCTTGGAATTGTAACCTGACTGCTAATTAATGAGTTTGGTAAAGCATCCCTTTTCATAGTTGTGGGTGCTATTGCAATACAGAAAATGTAAAGAGAAGCAGCTGGGCAGAATCCTCCATCTTTGACTCAAAGGAGATTTGCTCAAGTGTAACATAACACTTGATGCAGTTTCCACTCGGGCCAGGAGTTCAAAAGGCTTATTCATGCTTGAAAGCTTTGGACTATCTGCTAGAGACACCTGCACGCAGTCTTCTTATTTTTGAGAGGAATCCTTTTCATGCTGTCACCACAACCAACTTCAGAAAATTTTCAAAATGCAATCATTGCATGAACAGTGGCTGACCTCAGCAGTGGTCAGTGTCTTTTAGCAATGAATGCTTATTAAAGCAGACAACTGCTAGAATTACTGCCGTCTTTCCAATTCTACCTCCTGCACACCTAAAGAGACAGAATATGAAAGATGAAGCCAGCCCATTTTAGTAGCAGGAAATACAAGCACGGCTAAATTTGGATGTATTTTCTGAAGGTTTTGATGACTGTAGAAGTTCTCTCTGAAAAGCTTCTTACCACAAAAGTCTCTTAAATATGCCTCAGCTATTTTTCTCCTTGCACAGTGCTGTTACTACACATACCCACTAAAAACAACTTCAGAACTTTTCAAAACCAAGTGTTGGAACTTTGTAAGTGCACAACAAATCATGACTCATCTGTGATTTTGCCTGAAAAGAAACAAAGATCACTTATGGCTGTTTATAGCCTGCAACTAGCACTCAGAAGATATATAGCTCCTGAAAAGTACTAGAAGTGCATAAATATATCTAAGATTAAAGTAAAGGAGAGTGCTAATATGATTTTGGTAAAGAGTGTAACAACTTAGAATCAGTTGAGAGCTCACACTTCTTTTAAGACTTTTTTTCTGAGAATGACAGAGCTCTCAATCCTCATGTGCAAGAAATCAGGCAAAGGAGGCCAGAGAAAGGCATGGCTATGTGTGTTGGTTTAGGCTGGGATAGAGTTAGTTTTCTTCATGGTTGCTAGTGTAGGGCTACATTTGGGATTTGTACTGAAAACAGGGCTGATAACACAACAATCTTACTAAACAGTGTTTACACTGGGCTAAACCTTTTCTGTTTTTCACCTCATACCACCAGTGAGGAGGCTGGGGTTACATTAGAAGTTGAGAAGGGACACAGCCAGAACAGGTGACTCCAACTGACCAAAGGGATATTCCATACCATATGGAATCATGCTTAGGACATAAAGTTGGGGGAACAAAAGAGGGGAAAATTCAGAGTGATGTAATTTGTCTTCCCAAGTAACTGTTGACTGTGACAGAGTCCTGGTCTCCTGGAGATGACTGAACACCTGCCTGCCAAAGGGAAACAGTGAATGAATTCCTTGTTTTGCTCTTGCTGTCTCTGCTGCTTTTGCTTTACCTGTCAAACTGTCGTAATCTCAACCCACGAGTTTTCTCACTTTCACTCTTCCAATTCTCTCCCCCATTCCACTTGGGGAGAGTGAGTGAGCAGTTGTGTGGTGCTTAATTGTCATTTGGAGTTAACTCAAAAATCTGACAGGGTATCATTATATCAACACAAGCTTACCCATGACAGGTTATGATACCTAGTGAATCTTCTATTTTGAGGGAAAGCAAGGAACATGTTGTGTTTGCAGTTAGATTTACAGTGATTTTTCTATTTTTGTAGGCGGAGTCTACCCTTTTTTTAAGGTATGGTGAAAGTACCACTTCCTTCTGGTCAAAATAAAGTGTGGGAAAGAAATGCACAGGCAGTGCAGCTAGGGTCTTATATCCTGAGAAGAATAGAGAAATTCTGTGTAGGCAAAGGATGAGAAACGCTAAGGTAGAGCTGGAGATGAATTTGGCAAGTGTGAAGAACAGTAAGAGGGGCTTCTACAGATACATGGATCATAAAGGGAAGATAAAAAGTAATTATTCCCCCAATAAATAAGCCTGGAGAACATAAGGCTCCAGAGTGAACTCATCGGAGCCTTTCAGTACTTAAAGGAGCTTACATAAATGAGGGAAATTAACATTTTACATGGGCAGATAATGGTAGGATGAGGGGGAAAGGTTTAAACCTAAAAGAGGAGAGATTTAGATCAGATTCCAGGAAGATATTATTTATTCAGCTGATAGTGACACACTGGAACAGGTTACCCAGAGAAATTATTGATGCCCCATCCCTGGAAGTCCAAGGTCTGGTTGGATGGGGCCCTGTTCAGCCTGATCAAGTGGGTAGAATCCCTTCCTGTGTTATCAGTGCCCATAGCAGAGTGCTGGAATGAGATGATCTTTATGGGTCCTTCCACCCAAGCCTTTTTATGATTAAGTTTCCCATGTGGAAGACCTTTCAAGCTTGGGTACTTCACTCTGGACAGCTAAAATCCTCAAGGATGCAAGCTATAAGTGCCAATTTACACCCATCAGCTCCATGGTACTGTATGTTCATGCTCCACGGAGTATAGAAATTCTAAGGGCTAACAAATTTTAATAAACAATGATCATGAATGATAATGATTACAAACTACTGAAATAAAGTACATTGTCAATAAACATGATAGTTGTAAGATTTTTTTCAAGTTTAAAAATGGCCTGATTCATGTCATTTAAACACTTCCATCATGCTGACTGTTAATTGTCTCTAATCTCTCTAATTCTCATAGACATATTTATCAGTTATATGAAATAAACCACTTGAATGCACCTTGGATACCAATAAATACCAATGTATGGGCAGCTTATTCATTCATTCTTTCTTTGTTGTATTTAATAGTCTCCATTTATTGTTTGGTGGTGTTCATGTGTGCTCATGTGTAGACAGCCTTATTGAGGTTTCAGAATACAGAGCTGGGTCACAGTTGGGCTGTGAGTCATCTTCCTAAATCACAGGTGTTGCAGTGCCCACTGAGATGCCAGGGAATGACCACTGGTCCATAAAGATACCTAATTCCTTTGTCATATTTGTCATTCATAAAGGGTTTTTTTGACTATTTGAGGCAGTCTGAAATGGCACAAATTGGCTGTGTACAGACACCTCAGTCATAGATGGTATGTCCATTGAGCTTGTCATTCTTGTCTCTCTAAAACATGTAAAGAAATCAGCACCTCTAGAGAGAAATTTGCACAAGAAACATCTAAATTACACACTTCTCTCTGGAAGTATGTTTTTTCCATGACCTATACTATCCTGTATTTATTGAGAGGTATTTAGGCAAACAAATCTCATTCTGTGAAATCAAAAATTTAAAAAATAATTCAGTAGAAGTGCTTTCAAAGATATTTTGAATCACCATGTTCTGACAGAAAATTTTATATTCTCTTTTGCTTGTTGAAAGCCGTAACATATTGGAAAGTTTTCAGAAATTTTCTGTGTCCTTATTGTTTGCCTTTGGAAAGGCAAGATTTTTGTATATGTGCAATAGAATAGAGGCATAACTGAATTGTAGGCTATGGTTCTACATATATGATGCAGAGACATTATAAATAATTAGTTTAGTGTTTTGAAAAAAAAGATGCCAAAACTGGAAGGGAAAAAACATTCTTTCCTGTCTTACATTTGAAAATGTATGAAAATAAATGTGAGCAGCAAATAAAAATTATTCTATGGCAATCATTTTCTTTTTGTAGAAGTTGTGTCAGTTTCAATGTGCCTTTAAAAAAGGGTAGACTCTTCCTACAAAAATTATAAAACCATTGTAACGCTAACTGCAAACACAACATGATCCTTGCTTTCCCTCAAAATAGAGCCTTCATTAGGTAGCATAACTTGTCGTAAGTTTGCATTAAGATACTGAATGCTGTCAATCCTTTGGCTACCCAAACAAATTGATTGTATCACAATGGCTGCCGTGGGTTAACTCCAGGTGGTAACTAAGCACCACACGACTTCTCACTATCTCCCACTGGGTGGAACATAGGAGGGAATTAGAAGAGTAAAAGTGAGAAAACTCATGGGTAAGGTAACAGTAGTTTAAAAGAGAAAGCAAAAGCAGCAGAGAAAAGCAAAGAAGATTAAGGGATTCATTCTCCGCTTCCTATTAGCAAGCAGGTGTTCAGACATATCCAGGAGAGCAGAATTCCATCAGATGTGACAGTGACCTGGGGACACAAATGGTATCACTCAGAATATCCTTCTTCTCTCTTCTTCTCAGCTTTATGTGCTAAGCATGATGCTGTACTGTGTGAGATATCCTCTGGTCAGCTGGAGTCAGCAGTCCCAGATGGGTCATGTCCCAGGTACATGTGCACACCCAGCCACCATGCTGAGAGGTTGCAGCAAGGAAGAGAAAACTCCTGAATTCTGTATAAATTTTGCTCAGAAAAACTGTTACATAGGTGTGTCATTTTTGCTGCTTTTATCACAAATCAAAAACATTTCACCATGCAAGATGCTGTGAAGAAAACTAATTCCATTCATGCAAATAGAATGCAACAGTTTATGGGATTGGAAAGAAAGCTGTGATTCTTTTCATTAGTGACCATCAAGTTCTTGTTATAGTCAGTGGAAATTTGGGCTCAATTATAATGTGAGAATATTATACCATTCTTTCTTTCTAAAGTTCTTGAGATACCAACAATCCCAGCTCATTGATCTAAACTATGAATAATGTACGTCTTACAGAATTCAAAGATTGCTCATATGATACTAAGGAAATAACATTGTAAGCAAAGTTGACTTACAGTTTATGAACATAATAACCATATCTCGATAATTATTTTCTTAATGCACGTCATTTTTATTAGCTATATAGGATTTTTCTATCTTCATGTACTCCATTAAAAATCTACCATGATTTTTAGTTATGATTTGTAGTTATTGCACAAAAAATTATCATGCAATTTATACTGAAATTATGCCATACCTTAATGTAAAAAGCAAACTTTGAATTAATATAAATATTCTGTTTAAAAAAAAAAAAAAGACCACCATCCCCACCTCCACACCACAGGATTTAATCCATAGTGCATTACCACTGACCCATTTAGAGTAGAGAAGGCACAATAAATCAATGTTTGTTAACATATGTTTAAGTAGGAAACCAATTTCATGGATCGGGCAACATAGTCATGAAATGTCTGTGAAGTAGTGGTGCATTGACTGTGGAGAAGGACACAGGCAAAATGAAAAAATTCTTTGACTTTTACGTGCATTCTGATTTCCTTTATCCTTTTTTTGTTATTATTTTGATGAAACGCTTACTTTCTCTGTCAATAGCAGTGATTAGCAACATATCCACAAAACCTCCGATTAGTGTTTCAAACATTTAAAATATTATCATTTTTTAAGTGATTTGGGTCAGGAAGAAAGGAAATAAAATCATCAGCTTAAAATAAAATGCAAAATAAAATCAGAAATTGTAATTCCAGTCCTGGATTTGACCCTTCACTAGTTCCAAAAGTTAGTTTTCTTTCAAAGTCAGAGGAGATGACCATTATGCCAAATTTGGCATATATTTCACCAGCTGAGTATTGATCTCAAAGACTGAAACACCATGTATATTCACATTAGTACCATTAAATGTGTCCACAAGATGTATGTATTCCTAATGGAAAGAATCAATTATAAAATCTGAACCATCTCCCGTGAATCAGGAATTACACAAGAAATATATCTGTGTCTTTAAAAGAGTCTGTTCCCTAATATCTTAACTTTATTCAAGTCCAAAATCTCTTTGAAATTTTTCCAGAACTGTTTCTAATAAGGCTCAGCTGACTGCCTAATGCATAATAAAAATTTATTCAGCTAAAAATATTAAAACTTTTATCCACCTACCTTGACCTCCACATTAGCATGTAAGAAATATGACAGTGAAAGCAGATGTCGAATTTTTATTAGACACTCCAGTATCTTCAGTTGTTAATTTAGGGTGAAACGAAAGTGTCAAGAAGTTGCCTTTTTTGTATTGTATAGACAGAATCATTTATGCATTATTAAAATGCAGCATATCCTGGCAGAATTTTAAAAAAGAGAAAAAATCCTAGGCATGCATGCTCTTTAATGATCTACCTTTAAAAAAAAACAGTGTCATTACCCTTCCAGTAGAAAATGCTAGCTGGGTTTTCCTTTATGAGTAGAGCTTACTTAGTTTTGTGTCAGAGGTTTTGAAAACATTTAATGGATATTTAAAATTACAATGCATAAGGTTTGATGTCTTCAATCCACATTTATATACAATTATTAAGAAGTTAATTTTGTCAAATTAATAAGACAGGAGTTTAGCCATATTTTAGTTTTGACTTTGAATATTAACTAATACTTCAATTAGTCTCTTCATAATATATTTACATTTACTGTTAAAGTGCATTTGTATTTGAATAATATTTTTAAGTAAACATTTAATTTTTGTGTGTTTCTATAGCTGTGTTCATAGAAAAGTACATTACTATTGAGAAACTGGTCTTCAACGTATAAAGAGTAGTTAAATTAACTAAACCTCTCTATTAAGATCATTTGTAATGTCTCCATTAATGCTGTGTCCAAATGATTGATAGTTATGTGTGTGCTGGAGGGAAGGGAAGCCATCCAGAGGGACTTTGACAGGCTTGAGAGGTGGGTGGGGCTGTGTGAACATCAGTGTTCAACAGGTCCAGCTGCAAGGTCTTGCACTGGGTTGGGGCAATCCCAAGTACAAATACAGGCTGGGAAAAGAATGGATTGAGCAGCTCTGTGGAGAAGGACTTGGAATTGTTGATGGATGGGAACCTTGACACGAACTAGCAACGTGCACTTGCAACCCAGGAAGCCAATCATATCTTGGGCTGTGTCAAAAGAAGAGTGGCCAGCAGGGTGAGGAAGGTGAGTCTTCTCCTTTCTTTCACTCTTTTGACATCCTGCCTGGAGTGCTACGCTGAGCTCTGGAGCCCATAATGTAAGCAGGACATGGACCTGCTGAAGCAAGTCCAAAGGAGGGTCACCAAGATGATCAGAGGGCTGGAGCAAGGGCTGGACTCCCTCTTCTGTGAAGGCAGGATGATGAAGTTGGGGTTTCTCAGCCTGGAGAAGGCACAGATGGGACCTTATAGCACCTTCAAGTACCTTAAGCCAGTCATCAAGAAAGATGTACAATGTAGTGTACATTTTTACAGTCTGGTATTGATTGGACTTTCAGACAATGAGTTATAAATTCAACTCACTTCTCTAAAAGTATGATTAGGTCTGTATATATAGCAGTTTATTTCCTAGCAATCCAGAAAGTTGGAGCAAAAGTGTGCTAATGGAAATGTATTAACTTAAGTATGGAATATTTGCTGAAGTCAGCAAACGCATCAGCTGAACTCAAAAATTCCAACGTATTCTATCCTCTTATTAGGTATACTTTTATTTTTGGAATATTCTCTGTAACAAAAATAGTAAGAGATACTAATGATGAAATGCTTTCTGAGACTGAGTGTTTTCACTTGCATTGTTATTTAGTGGAAGCTATCAATGTGTTTGATGAATACATAGGTTTTCAAGAGACCTTATTAAGAACATCATGTTTTATGAATTTTATTTTTCTCTGTGAGAAGAATAATGCATCTTTTTTGTCCACTGTTTCTATGGCATGTTCTATTAAAGAATTCACTAGGTCATAGTGAAAGCTATCTTTTATCTGGTCCAAATTAGTTAGAGATTTCTGGAATGAGAAAGACAGCAAATTCTGAGAATACCTGAATAGCCCAGTTGGAAAACTGGTTTTCAGTTTTCCAGAGGCAGGACACAAATCACACTTTAGATTAGGTACACATGTTGTTCAAGATTGTGGACCTCTTTCTCCAGAAAATGTACAAGTTGTTAGTTTAAGAAAAACAAGAGTTGTCATATTGCATTGGTCCAGTGGAATTTTTAGCATGCTCTTCATACTACAGTCTCTCTTGACCACATCTAATTTGCAGTGTTAAAAGAGAGTTCAAAAGACCTTAAAGTCTTCCTATCTCTGTGAAAGAGGTGTTTTGTTGTTTTTTTTTTCATTTCTTTTTCTTATAAATCACAATATTAGAAACCTTTTCACCTTATGTGCTTACTTAAGACAGAGGAGCAGGCATATCCAGAGGAAAGGTCTAGATGAATTGCAACCCCATCACAAAACTCATATATCTGTGATTAACAACTGTGGAAAAGTTAGCACTATTGTTTAAGTAGATATCATGATTGTAGAAGGATATGTGGTGTGTTCCAGGCATAACAAAAACGGCTTGAAGGAGAATGCAGAAAAAAATTGAGTTGAATAGTTATGGAAATTTTAAACTGCATAAACTCTGCAACAACTGCTTTTATGCAGGCCCAAAATTTTATATAAACAAGATTTTGTTATTTTGCAGTTTCTAAATTTTGCAAAGCATTTATGGAAGCTGGAAGCCAAATCAGAGACTACGAAAAAAGAACCTTGGATGTTTTGATAATTACAAAGCATTCATGGCCAGCTGGAAGTCGGAGCAATGTGTACTTAACTGCTTTGAATAGTTTGTGTTTTGCATGTAGTAATCTGTGTGTGTTTGCTCTGATTGCTCAAGGGGAAATAATTACTGTTTATGAAAGATTGTCCATTATTCCCCAATTAGAGACAAGATAACATTCTATAACAGGGAAAATGTGGCTATTCTGTAGACTTTGTAAGAAACCCCTCCTTACTGATGCAGTTCACAAAAAATCAGAGTTGTTAGTCATCCAGGGTGCTACATAACTAAGGGGTCAAAATCCCATTTATTTTTAAATACATCTTGAATTGTTATGAATTTACTACAGCATTTTAATTTAACATGAGACAGCATATGAACTGTAAGGAATTCATGCTCAATTGTGTTTTTCTTTCTTCCTCCATTACCTAGGGTTAGAAAAGACAAAGACACTGAAAAAAAAAAAAAAAGTACAAGAATAAATGTGGTTTATTTCTCATTTTCTGACCCAGAAACAAAGTAGACAAGATTTCAGCTTTTCCTTTCCCATCGATATTTTGTCTTGGGGGAATATGTGGAATACAGTGTCCATGTTGCACATCCCTGTGGGACTAATGTCTGCAGGGTCCAGATGTAGTGTTATTTCCAGTTCCAGTAAGCCAAAGAGTCAGTTTCTTCTATTCAAACTTCAATTGGTTAATTACAAGGTTTACATTAAAACTTAGTTCAGATGGCAGCATACACATATTTGAAGTAAGGGAATCAGAAATATATGAAATGTCTTGCTCCAAGGAAGGTCTAACAGAAAATATTTCTTAGTGACAATAAAAAATTGATAAACAATCAAGATTTCTATACCATCATCCAGAGGCAATGTTGCAAAAGCCTATCCTGAGCTGCATTAAAGATGAAAGATGCCCCCTAGTTTCTATTATGGATGTGTCCTAAAAGGAATAATATTTCTGGGTCTGACAGCGGTATTGATTTTTATTTTCCTAATGTTTGTCCTTCATTATTTTAGAATAATATTCTAATTCAAGGTTTAACCCCCTGTCATTCTGTCTGTGCTCTTCACATTGAAGTTGTACTTGTGGTTTACCTAGACAAGAATATTTTTTCCTTGACAAAACAGAAGGAACACTATTCCAAGTATCAATTGTCACTTTTATATTTTCAACCATTTTTCTGTTCTCATGGGAAACATTATCTGGGTTTACAGTTTCATAAGACTTTTCTGTTTGAAGAAAGGTATGACCTAAATCAGAGAGCCAAAATTGCTTCTCATTTCCCCACACTAACTTCACACTTGGTTCAGATTTTGAGACACAAATGGACCAAGATCTGTACCCTAATTTCTACCAAAAAGGAGCTGGTGTATGAAATTATGTAACTTGGATTGACCTCAGAGTGCTGAAACCAACCAGCAGGAAGCCTCCATATGCACTGACAAGTCTATTTAGTTATATTTTGAAAGACTTGAGTAATTAAAACCCAACCAATGCTAAAAAAAACCCCAAAACTCCTAAAACAAAAAATTCAACATATTTTCAAGAAAGATATCAAGATGAACTTAAACTCAGTACAGGTCTTGTGTCGGTTGAATAGCTGTGGAGACAACCAGATGCAAGCACATACAACCAAATAAATTGCCATTAAGTTTTCTCTTAAGGAAAAATAAATAAGTGCAAGTGCTTAAGGGGGTGAGAAGTAGATTTTAAACAAGAAAAAAATACAAAAAATCCCAAATAAACATCAGATACAAGTCTGGTGGTAATCTGCTGTGTATTGTTCTAGTTGCATACAGCTTCTGAAGGGGGGAGAAGATATAGGTGTTAGCCTCAGGTTCCCCAGGCTTGTGAAATTGTATCTCTCTCTATCTAAATTATTTTTTACAAGAATTAGTATGCATTTTATTTTTTACATAAAAGATATGCAATTCAGATATGGAACTGAAGAAGGAAAACAACAGTGATTTTTTTCTGTTTACAATTGTACTCTGCTTATCTGAAGAGTAAAACATGTATTATCCTTACCTATCTTCAGGCTATTTTACTATTCAGAAATAATTATTTGGAGAGGACCTTTCTGTCTTGTTCTGTGAAGATTTTAGGACTTACTAGGTTGTATTTTTATATCAGACACCAATTGTCTAAGGCTTTTTAATGTATCTGTGCAAATCATCTGCATATGATCCCCAAAGAGGCAGGAATGTCATGCAGCTGTTTATACAGCATTATTTTCATTAGAAGAGATAAGTATTCCTGGGGAATTATGACACTCTATCATAATTTTTAACTCCAGTGCTACTCCACATGCAATGTGGTGTTTACTGTGCTATCAGCATAAGAAAGATCCTAATTTTAAAATAAATTTAAATTTTAGGGTATTAACAATCCAATTCATACTAATAGACCTATTTGTTCATGTTTATATGCAAAATTTGCAAAATTAAATTCCTTAGATTCAATATTCTACATTTTTCTCTGTGAGTAAGTGGATCCTCAAAAAAGGAAGTGAGCTTAAGTTTTTAAAAAAAAGATTTTTTGATTGCTGAGAAAAAAATAAAGCTGTACTGAAATGATAAAAAAAAACAAGTAAAAAGGGTGAAGTAAGAACAGGATAGCTCAGACACAGATCTGAACTCTTCAGGATCATGAAATCTATGCTCTTTGGCTGAAAGCACAGCACATTACTTCAGTACTGTCTCTCAGTCTATTAAAAATCCAACTGTGAAAAAAAGTCAAATGAGAGCTGACAAAATTACTTAGATGCTCCATTTGATATTGCAGTTGTTTCTTTAGTTCGACTATTATTTTTTATCACCTTGGTTTCATGGTACAATTCTTTTGAAAACAGTGATAGAAAATAATATGTATATCATGATACTAGGATAATTTTGTAAACTCTATATAGGCTGAGTATGCTGCATTATTATAAAGATTTTTTTGAAAATAATTTAACTGAAAACAGGACAAGATCTCAGTTCCCTGAATTTCAGGTACCTGAAGACTGCTGAAAGGGATGAAAAAGAGATCTCTAGCAGTCCTGGACAAGCACTTTTGTTAAAAACACCAACTCATTCTCCTTCTCCTCTAATACCTGTAGTACTCATATTGCATTCAATCCTACTGTAGTTTCACATTCTCTGAGCTTATTGAGGCCATAAAGTACGGATGTTGGAGCCTTCCTTATTTGTAGCTTCACAAAAGACAAGTCTACAATTACCTCTTCTGTGTTGTCTCAAGACATGAGCCAACTTCCTTTCCAGACAGCTTCCTGAGGCAGTCTGCCCCAGATTCTGTCAAAAAATATACAGGATGTCAATTTTAGAAAAGACAAGAAATCCTAGTTGCAAGAACTTTTTGGATCCCTTGCTGCACAGAGAGAGACAGTTGTGCTGACTGTCAGGGGCAATTTTTTTCCTTGTTTTTCTCATGTTTCTTTCTTTGTGAAGGAAATGCATAACCATGTGACAGATTAACTCTCTGGAAAATGAATTCTTGCATTACCGTTCTATGATTATGTTATTTATTCTGAGGTTCCTTTTCCTATACAGTGTTTTTATTGTGTACAAGTTTTCTTTTTAATTGTTAAGCTGAAGCAGCTAGATTTTGATAAACAAAATCATAAGCAAAAACAACTGGAGACAGATGATATTATGAAAGCCATGTTGCCTATTCTCTTGCACTTCCCCTTGGAATCTACTATAATTTAGATGAGCTAGATTTGCCTCCCAGGCTGTCTTGCACCTTTCCCTGCAAATATGCTGAACTCTGAATTAGCCCAGATTTCGCTCTGACCCCAGGTCTGCCTGTGGCCCCGATCACTTCAGATCTAGGAGCTACAAAGCTCTTGCAAACTTAGGGTTCAGACATGGACAGGGACTCAAGTAGGTGGTTGAGATTTCTTCAGGTTTGAACATTTTTTTCTTCTCAAACAGTGTTATTTTAGTGTTTAAGATATTCTGGTATCCCTTTTCTCACTTCTGAAGCCATCTTCACGGTTCCAAGAAGAAAACTGACATGGATTCTATGATTCTGTAAGTGACAAGTAAAAAAATTGCCAAAACCACAAACCAATTATCTCATAAAAAGATGTGATTCAAGTGCTACCATGACATGTCTCTAGGGAAAGTTTATTATTTGAGACTCTAGGTCCCTTGACCATGGTAGGTGTCTGAGGAGTACTTCAGAGAGATGTTACTGGCTGAAGCCATTTTTGTCAAGGTCATCAAACCTTTTAATTGTTTACTGCTTAAACATCAGGTCTATTGATCAGACAGGAAAATCTCTAGAGGAAATATCTATTGAACTGCATCAACCCCTTGAAGATGTCGCTTTTTGTTAGATAAGTAGTGAGTTATGGATCCTAATGTGTTATTAGGTCCTTAATTTTCCCTCCCCTGCTTCTCCTTCCCCATGCCCTGGGTCACCACGGCCATGGCAGGGGAAAGGCAGGTCTCTCTCAGGGGGCCAGGCTGGCCTTGATGAGTTGGAGTCATCTGTCTCTGGCCCTACTGTCTTGTGGTTGTTGCTGTTGTGGGTTAATCTACACATATGTGAGAAAAGAGAAGCTGGTGAAATCTGAATGCTGAATAGCAGATGGAATCAGAACACTAGTGAACAAAAGTGTTAAAAATATGCATTCAAAAAATGTAAGGAAGTAAAAGCAATTGCAAGAAAAGAGAGAGAATAAGGAATTCTTCATTCTAAGACTGTTGTTACTAAACTTAAGGAGCAAACATGAAGTAATTTCCTTCAGAAAACACAAAGTGGTAAGAAATCACCACCATTTCATAAACTTTAGAGATAGCTTCTTCTATGAGTGGGACCTGAGCAGTTGTCTGTTCCAGTTCTCCACTGCTCAGTCTTTTTTCCACTTCTGAAGAGCAGGGAAAACAAAAAAAAAGAGGGAAGGGAAAGGGCAAAGGGAAAGGGAAAGGGAAAGGGAAAGGGAAAGGGAAAGGGAAAGGGAAAGGGTGAAGGAAAGGGAAAGGGTGAGGGAAAGGGAAAGGGAAAAATGAGTAATAAAAAAGATTGGTAATCTAGTAAATCTGAATGTTTATTTTATGTAAAC
>JAWWMU010000001.1:68116969-68132934 GCA_035048155.1 Cinnycerthia olivascens | reverse complement strand
AGGGAAAGGGAAAGGGAAAAATGAGTAATAAAAAAGATTGGTAATCTAGTAAATCTGAATGTTTATTTTATGTAAACTGTCTGTTTCTTAAGGTTATCACAGAGTTATTTACTGAAAACCCCAAATCTCTACAGCAGGGTACATAACCACAAGAAGCCATGCTCTTCTGCTAGACTTGTATTGTAAAATCCTGTTGTTGGCAGGCACTTTGATGGTTTGCCTCACAAGAAAGATAGAGTCGCTCCTTAAGCACCCATGTGAAACTGTCATTTCCAACTCATATGGAAAAAGTAATTTTATACCTCATAGGTCTATTGCAACATAAACCATAATGCCACACAGTAAAGAGAATTTTTAATTTTACCACTTCAAAGGTACTATTTTTGGTTGTGCTTTGTTTAGGTTATAATATCTCTAGCATACTTCTGTTTCAGTTTCAATATCAAAACCAAAAGTTGCATTAATAACCAGAGGATAAAATCAACTATGACTTTCTTAAGGTAGAATGTTGTTACAAAAATGTAGTCAAACCTTATTGATATAAAGTCTAAAACATCTACACAGTAGACAGGATAGTTTACAAGAAATTTGAAAGACCTTGACCCTGCTTTCAGACCTCCACTCCAGTTGATGTATAGAATGAATCAGAAGCTCAGTGTTCACTTGTCTGAAACATTTTGGAGTTTCTTTTCTCCTGTCCAAAATCAAAATATTGTTTGTTTTTTATTTTGATTGTTTGTTTGTTTGTGTGTTTTGTTATTGTTGTTGTTGTGAGCTGTTGTTGTTTTTAAGGGGTGATTACAGAAGATTATCTCAGTGCAAGCCTGCTAGGAAACACAGTACAGGAGATGTAATATTTTTTAAATACAAATATTTGAGGTTGAAAATTAAGAAATCAAGGTCATTTCCTTTTTCCATACACTTCCTCAACTTATGTGATATATTTTGCCTCATTATATCTGTAAGACAATAGGAAGCATTTATTTTTGTTTCTTTTCTCCTCCTTAGTATCTCTTCTGCAGCATTCCAATCTTCTTTTAAAAACTATTTTCTAAATGGGTAATATTTATATCTTTTTCTACCTATAGGAGAAACATCACATGCTTGCAGTAATTTCCCCGATTTCTTTTTTTATTCCTTCACCCCTCCTTAATGTCTTTGAATTCTGGTGGGTAATATTAGTGAATTCTAAATCACAGAAGAATAAATATATGGAAAGCTATATGCAGTGGAAAAGCATTATTAAATATCTGCAAAAATATTGATGCTAGTCTTATGCAATTAGAAAAATTATTATTCATCTAGTTGTACCGAGCATTTTTTTTAAACCAAACAAAACACCCATCAAAATTAAGATAAAAAATCCCCTATATTTTAAAAAAATTCTGTATCTCCTTCTGTGCTAAACTGAGGGAGCTTTACTTATGCAAAAGCAAAATAAATTCTGTAGACTAGTTACTGATTACTGCATTCTCTTTCTTATTTCATGGTTATAAAACACAGGGCACAATAACCTTTTCAATGCTTTTCAGAAAGTGTTAGTATAAAACTCAAAGTTGCTATACTTACATGCTGCATGTTTGATGAAAGAATTTCTCTGATTTGTGATCAAGAGAGAGCTCAGCTATGTGCTATTATATGAGTATATGCCTTTCATACCAAGGAAAGAAGTAATTTATATTGTAATAGAACCACCCTTATAATACTTTTCAAAATAAATCTTCCTACTAGGACATAAACCTAATATTTCCAGTCCTTTAAAATATTAACTAGGTTTACATTGAAAATTATTTTAGGGATAATACACTCCCAAAAAATGTTAGCATGACATTAATACTTTTATTTAAAGGTACCATTAATGTTCTCTTGCTCTGTCTTTCCTCAAAGTAATTGCTTATCTTTGGACTATCAAAGAACCTCACCAATAATATTAGATCAGTATCTTCCAGGATTTATTTAAACAGTAAATAAAAATATAGTTATTTTCCAGGGAATTTTGAAACTGACTTGCTTTGTACTGTGATGCTTTTATTGCAGTAAGGATTCTCTTGTGCTCATGTACTGGATAACAATGGTGTTATTTACTCATATACAAATGTTTGAGTGGCAACAAAATAGTAACAGGATTCCTCATTCACATTCACTGTTTTGCTCTCATTAATATGCTGAGAAAGTATCTTACAAATTTTTATACATTGGGAAACTAAATTTTACAGTCTGAGACATTAACATAGTTTTTGTTACATAGTATCAAAATAATTTCTGAAATTCAACTTAAATCAAAGAAAGAACCATTTATGCAATAAAGCCTTTTATAAGAACGAGCTAAGCCGGTAAGAAATTGTGCCTTTGTGTATTTTTGTTTTTCAACATTTTGAAAATATAATTAACTATGTCAAGAGATACGCTGTATTCTGCTGATGTTCTACACTTCTTCAGACTGGCAAGTGTAACTACTTTACCTTAAATGGGTATTGTCCTGCTTCCTGGATACAACTTCATTCTAACAAATCCTATTCCTCTCCAAACCATTGTTTATTTTTCTCTTTTGACTTAGTCAAATAAAGACTGTGCAATAGAACAATCAACATGCAATATGTTGCACATATTGAATTATTTAGAATTTGCCCTGCAGAAAAATTATCTTACTGGTAAATTTTTTAAGTAATGATACAACTATGCTGCAATACAATTTCTAGAGATTGTAACTGTGTCTTAGAAACAAAGTAATTTTGCTCTTCATGTGTACTAACCATCAATAATTATTTTCTAAATAGGAAAGAATATTTTTTAAAAGTATTTAAAAGTGTCCCCTCTTTATTTTCTTTCAGCTGTGGAATTATGGTCAGTTTTTAGTTCATCACAAAAGTAAGTCAGAATCTGATGTTTGAATATCAATCTGAGTGTAGTCCAAGAGCCACACAAAAACAGAGCATATGCTCTTACATTACCTCATTTTACAAGCTACACGAGTTTCATTCAACACCTTACCCTGGTATAGTCTTATTCTAATTCACTTTTATTTATTTGACCACAAATTGGAGAAAGCTGAGTCTAGATGTCAGCAAAGTCAGTGCTAACCACATTATCTTCATTTCCTCTAATTTGCACAGCCAGGGAGAGTGATATAGTGAGATTTAAATAGGCAAGGTGGAGTCCTTTGGGTTTGGTACCCCCAGCCTGTCCTCATTTAGCCCTTGCAGCCTGGAGAGAGAGAATGGAAGTGTGAGAGATCATTTGCATCAAACTTCTGTGGCAGGGACCCACAACTAACCCCATCAACAATGATGTAGAAAAGCACCAGGGTCTCTGGGACTTACGAAATGAACACTGCTGAAAAACAGAATAGTCTGTTGCTACAATCTTCACCTGCCACACATAAAAGTGATTCTACCTATGATTCCCTAAAATGAAAACATGAAGGAACTCAATAAAATATACATGCAAACAAAATTAAATAGGTGTAGATGCCATCTGACACATTCAAATACACAAATCGCATTTAATTCTGACATTAATTTTTTAGTGGATATAGAATGTCTCTCTTTGTTTTGCTATTTTTTCAGTTAAAAAATGTGCCTAATAGGAACCTTTTCCTGTGTAGGACATTCCAAAGCAAATCAAAATGAAAATAGCTACAATACAGCTGTCAGAAACACCCTTAGGCAGCAAACTGCATAGCAAGCCAGTTATGCTTATCTGGAATTTAGATTTTGTATTGGAGAAGCACCTAAGTAGACAATGGAATTTTAAGGGGCAGATGTTGTTGAGCTATAACAGTGATGCAGTGAGGCATGTTCAGTATTGTATAAGATTGTTAATAAATATGGGAGGACAAAGTAAAGACTGAGATTTTAGAGAAATTAAGTGAAAAACCAAAGATTAATCATATTTGATTTCGATAATAACTTCCCCAGAGAAAGGAACTGCAAAACACCATTCATTAGAAAAAGACAATAACTAGTGGAGATAGCATTATGTAAACATTAGTTGATGGAAAAGGATAAAAAAATGGGAAAAAAGGGAGGGGAAAAAAGCAAGAAAGTGTGATTCATTATGATACACAGAGAAACATGACTTGTATAAAAATTAGTATTTTGAAGCATAGGAATGATGTGAGCAGGATAGATTTTAATTTTTTTTTTCATCAATAAGTGATCTTCAAAAAGAGCTTGATTTATGTATTTTAGTCTTTAAAGTATGGCTTGAGCAATAATTAAATGCTGGAGGAAATCATATTCTGTCATTCCCGTTTAACTCTTGGCTAGTTTAGTTGTCGCTACGCAGATGTGCCTGGAATATCCAAAGCCCTCTCTAGTCCTCTTCCTTAGCAGTTACAGACTTTCTGAGTTCTGATTTATTCCTAGTATCTTTTTAGGGGAAGCAACAGCTTCTTTACTTAATAATCCCAGAACAGTATTTACATATTCCAAACTGCCTATAATCTAAGAGTGAAAAGGGACAGAGCCGGGTCATGTAATTATCTTAAAGTGATGCTATGTCAGCTAGAGCTTATGTAAAGCTCCCACTGAGGAGACGCAGAGACAGAGAGAAAAGGAGACAATAAAATGTTGTTGAGCTTGCTAACTATAGAAGAATGAGCACACTTGCTTTTTCTCTACAATATTTCTAATTTAGATTACGGACTTTTTCACCTCTCTTTTGATTAAATATTTGTTCAGTGGGGGTGGCAGGAAGCCAATTTGACAATTGTCTTTTAATTACACAGTTTCTCTCAGGAGACATTTCTTCTTTTCCAGGTTTTTCTTTAAATGTACTGGATTCTATATCTTTTCAGCTAGGTGGTTTTTTTCTTTCTAATACTTGTTTTCTTTCATTTTTATGTGTGGATAAATTTAATTTTATTATAGTCTTCCCTAAAATTTCATCATCCATGAATGTTAAGACATTGATAAGATTTCTTGTTCATGTCTTAAAAGATATATAATTTTCTGATTTGATAGACTTAAGATCGATTTCTTACTTTTCTTAGTCTCTCCTTTTTTCTTTCTTCTTTTCTCAGTCTAATATCTGCTATTAAATATCTATTTGGCATTAATTTTTTCTGTAGTAATAAAAGCCTTAGTATTGATCATTCCAAATATTTCTGATTTGCTCATATTTTTCTTCCCTTTTAACATTTTGCCTTATGAAATTTATTTTAAAAAATATTATGTCAATGTTCATATTTCTTATTTCTTAATATGAGAAGTGTGAGATAAATACACTTGGGGAATGAAAAAAGTTAGCTATCCCAGCTGAAATAAATCATTGTTAACTTGTCAGTTTGAAGAACAAATATAGGAAAATCATATTTAAAAAATCATCACTTCAGCAATGATTATATATAAATCAGAAATATAATGCACCAGTCAGTTGCTTAAAAATATATTACCAATCCTAGTAATCATGCTTGTTCCAAAATAGTTGCATCAGTTCAGGCAAGAAAAGAAAACCCACAGAAATCAAAGAAACAAAATATGCTTAAGGATTGTGTATAATTAATCAGTAATTTTCTTCTTGAATATAACTAATCTGAATTTGTTGATAAATCTAGCCCATAAGTTCTCAGAAATTAATATCTCAATTCTTGACAAGATTTAGTCTTGGATTTTACAACAGAAATGTGGGGGTTTTTCACGCTCATTTTTTTTTTTATTATTTTAATTCACTTAATGATAGCTAAACCTTGTATTAACAGCCTGGTTTTCCATCTCTGAAATTAAGGTTATTTGCCGTTTATTTTTTGGAACCTTAAGCTTTGAATTTTTCAATCTGAGATTTTTTACATGAATATTTATTGTCCTTAAAAAAAAAGAAATAAAAACAGAATAAAACAAAAACAAACAAACAAACAAGCCTAAAATTAACTATTAAAGAACAGTAAAATTAAAATTAAGAAAAATGCCCAATTTAATAACATGATAATTCTGAACTATCCATAAAAGAGTGAAACTTTTTTATCTTTTCCTACCAAAGTATTTCCTTGTCCAGGTATTTGATCCCTTTTTTCTTCACCAAATAATTAATATCTGTCAAACCTTTTTCATATTGAATCGGAAATATAAAACAAGCAACTTTTTTCACCATTACATGAAATTATTCTGTTTTATTCTCACATTGAATATGTGAGTCTGCATGAGTCCAAAGTTAATTTTACAATGTATTTATTAGTAATATTTCCAACATTTTAACAGAACAAATTTTTAAAAGATGTAGTCATTGACTTAATATCACTGCCCTTGTTAATGTCAATTGAAAGTCAATGTAAACAGCTAAACAACGAGATTAAATATTCCTTAACACATCAGAGCCATAATTTAAGCCTGCATTCTTCCTACTGACTACTTCCTGCAAATCCAGACAGAAATTTAATGAGAAAAATAATTATTTCAAATAATTTCACTGTTAATTGTTCTTTTGTTTTTTAATGATGGGTGATATTGATCTCACAGTACCTCTACTCATTGACTGAACATGATTAACATAGGAATTTCTATTAAGATGTGTTTAACTCACTGCCATATATTAAAGTT
The DNA here is from genome assembly GCA_035048155.1 of Cinnycerthia olivascens. Taxonomy (NCBI): domain Eukaryota; kingdom Metazoa; phylum Chordata; class Aves; order Passeriformes; family Certhiidae; genus Cinnycerthia; species Cinnycerthia olivascens. Next base: position 68,126,398 of record JAWWMU010000001.1, on the reverse strand, counting down.
ACAGGATTTATTTTACTGATAGATACTACCAAGTTCAGCCTCACCAACTTTATCATATTAAATAATATGCATATTCGTATTTCTTACGAACCTCAAATATAAGATAGTTTATAATATCCCCTAGTTAATTTGAGTCAGAAATGAAGAGGACAAGTTCAGTGTCCATTGTTTATGATCTATGGTGACTTTCAAATTATTTCTGCACCATTAAGCATATTTCTAATTTCAATTGCTCTTCATTATTTAGGGGAAAAAAGAAAAATGAAAAAGAAAAAAAAAAGGAGCTAAAGTTTATGTACAAATGGTTTTCCATTTCACTTAAACTCAGCATCATTTTACTTTTCCTTATCCATGATGCGTTGGCATCTCAAGCATGAAATTATGAAACCAAATGTACAGGAAACCTTTATGTTGGATATATTTCCCCCAGCATAAATTACCCTTTATATATTTCTTTTTGTTTGGTCACTCAGTATGAAATTTTGACACTTTTTATACAGCAGAATGAAGAGGTCACCAACTGTACACTGACTTCTCCAAAGTATTGTGGCTTCTCACAAGACTAAATCTATTCATATTTTGGATTAACCAATCTGATTACCTCAGAAAGCTATTTATTTCACACTATTTTCACTTTAAAAAGACAACTAGATTTATATACTCAGTGTCCACTTGCTACAGAAGTCCTTTATAAATCTGTTTAAAAGCTGTTCTATGTAGAAGTAGGTAAACCAAATTAAGGTATTTATATGTGACAACTTCCCAGTTCCTTTCAAAAAATATAGAGCTTATTCAACTACATTTCACTAGATGTTTTATCCAATTTCTGAGACAATTTAGTTTATTTTATCCTTTACTGTCTTTAATGTGCATAAACAAAAAATAGTCTGCATAAATTGATGTGGTTTTTTCTGTCATTGAGTTCTCTATAGAGCCGTTTGAGTAACAACATTATGATTTTATTTCACAATTTTCTTCTATATTTGGGGTTTGACTTTTTCTTTTATATGCATAAAGTTTTAAACAACAGTGTTACAAAGTGTCACTGCTGGACTATTATATATACCTTATTATACTATATCTTAATCTTCTGCAAAGTGGATGGACCAACTTGGATCTAGTTGCTTTTGAAATAAAAAAAAAGCCAAAATCTGGGATTGAAATCAATTATCTATCTATCCATTTTTCAGTCTCATTTTTATCTGCAGTTTTCTTGAACTAAGTAAGACTTAAGAATAAACAGATAACACCATGCCTTACAACCAACCCTATAGTTAAGGGGAAGTACCCAGGGAAGTGGGACTAAAATATGACCATCATGATTGTTTTTATTATTTGCCTGAGGCCTTGTCATTGTCTGCTGGTAACAGATTTAGGCTCTCATTTCAGCTACATAAAGATACGTTACCTTGAAGACAAGAAGCCAGGCCTCATTTTGGATTTGTTTCTTATTGCTTGCTTTGGTTTTTCCCCCAAGTAGACTATTACTAAGATAGAAGGTTCTCTGTTACCCCTAAAACATCATAATTCCACAAAAAATATACAATGGGCTAAAATCCAATTGACAAGATAAAATCAAACAAAAAAAACCAAATATCCTTCTATTATATTTGAAGGCATACATATGAAACTAAGTCTAAAGGAGTATTTGGTCATCAGTTAATTATAAATTTAATTTTTAGAAAAGATCAGTCATATTTTAGAGGAAAAGAAGCTTTTTCTCTGGGTATTTGACAGCTGTCATCACATCTCTTACTTATGCATCAATAACAAAAAGTAGACCCTCTGCACTAATGATGAAAAACTGAATTGATTGTTATTATTACCTAAAAGAGACAAACACAAAATCGAAGCTGTACTGAAGCTTATTTTGTTTAGTGTTATCCATATTTTTGCTTTGATCAGATTTCTGAACAATAGCTAAATTCATGAAAAACACTTTGGTTACATGACAACAAGCATTCTACATGACAGTTTACATGACAGTTGAAAAATAGGTATCACTTTGCAGCATGTGAAAATATTTCATTTTCAAACTAGATTTGTTCTCTCTAAAAGTCATACTCAGTGGAGAATGAACATAATCAAAGAATAAAGAGAATGAATAATATCAATCTTAACCATTAAGGAATGGTCAACAACCAATCATTTATAGCAAACAAGAAAATATTCCCTCTTTTAACAATTTCAAACATAACAGAAATGATACAAAAATATACTGAGTAGGAGTTTGGTTTTGTTCAGATTTTTTTGCAAAACAAAGGGAACAAAGTAAGGAACAAAAAATGAGTTTATGATCAAGATTTGAGCTAGGATTATAGTTTCTAGGGGAAAATATACCAGAATATATATATTTGATACTTGAAATGATGTGTGGATTAAGGAAAGCTGAGGATACTGGGACCCATGCTAAAGGCAGAAAACCAACCAGGTTCATTAAGGTCACTCCTCTAACTTCCTCTCAAAATTCATGAATAAGCATAGGGCTAAAGTCATGGTTAGAACTATGGAAAAGAAGCCTAGGTGAATTTTGTCTCCCATGAAATTTCCCAATACTGAGGCTCACACAAGGCTGTTGCTCCCAGTTGTTTCAGCTTGCCCTGACACTTGGTTATAGCCTAAGTTGGTGCTCTCGAAGGTGATAGATTTGAGAAGTTAGGTGCAAGACAAGTGGCATGGATAGTGCTATTTTCAGTATCAGGAAGGAAAAAACGTGGTAAAAAATGAGGAATGACTGATCTGTGGCTTTCTAGGGGTGTAGCTGAGGAGGAGAATCAGCAAATCCCTTGAAGTGTGTTGGCAGCTGTAGCCTGGTTAAGTTCTTTGACAAAGGACCAAGACAATTTGAGGTGAATGACTCTACATTATGGCAAAACAGAAACTTAAACTGGAGACAAAGGTAGTTGAGAAGGACTGAGACATCTGAGGTTAATCACAAAAGACCACCAATGCCACTGATAAAATAATTTAAGTTATGGGAATATGTTTCAGTCTTTGGAAAGATAGACATTTTAGATGTTAGAAAAAAAATTCATCACTGAAAGAGTGATTGCATGCTAGAATCATCAGCCCAGGGAGATGGTGGAGTCACTGTCCCTGGACATGTTAAACAAAGATTGGACATGGCACTCAGTGCCATGGTTTAGTTGATGAGGAGATGTTAGGTCATAGGTTGGACTAGATGATGTTAAAGGTCTTTTCCAGCCTAATTCATTCTGTGATTCTATGATTATTTCAGGAGAAGAAGGGAAAATTGAAACGCTAAGTAGCGGCTGACGGCAGCAGAAGATGTTGGTCCTGGGACCAAAATGGGGTAACTGGTATGACCCAAATCTTTCTTCTTTATGCAGTTTCTTTGCAAGTAATGCTGGAACAGTAGACAGTCTTCACAGTTCCAGTAGCTCTCTTTTTAAACAAAGCAACAACAAGAACTAATGATGATGGATTTGAACCAGTCTAAGCAGCTATGTCTGCTATCAGTGGGCCCTCTCTATGGAAGAAGCATACTGAACAAGAAAAGTTGCCATTTCAAGGTCAAAGCAAGACCAAGAGATTAACTGGGCTACCAAGATAGATATTCAAGAGAGAACTGCAATGAAATACACTGAAAAGTCTCATGGGAGAATTTTTCACAGCCGAAAGAAACAAGATTATGATTTGGAATAAGCTGAGGTACTGACGAGAAAATACGGATGTCTGGAATTTTTGCTAAAAACCCAAGTTTGAAAGGAAACCCACACTCATTTTCGAATCATCATTTCATAAAAAATATTTTACCTGCCTGGACTTTTTCACAAATTTATGTGTATTCTGGATTAAAGTGACACCAAAAAATATGAAAGGTCAGTATTAATGTTCTGAAAATTTATTTTTTTGCTTGGGCATAATTAAGATTAGTAATAGACCTTTAAAATATATTGTATAATATACATAGCTTTTTCTTGGAGAAAAACCAGTATTTGTACAGACCTAAAGTGGAACTGTGTTGCCAAAAACTTAAGATGGTATTACATTCTGCTTTCCACATACTAGAGACTTAAAATTTAGAGTCTGTACTTAAAATTAAGGTGGAAATTCCCATTTCTGTTATGGTTATATCCTCATAAAAGATCAACTTCATATTTAATTTTAATGTATAATATTCACATGACCTAGAATCTAAGGTGTGTGAAGAGGTGTCCAGAAGTTCATGAATTAATTGACAACTGCTACATGTTAAATACATCTAGCTTTAATTAATGCGAGGGTTCATGCTATAAAGGCAAAACTGAAGAAAACAATTTATTAAGTCTGTGCCAGACTGCAGGGCTAAATTGGAGACATTGCTTTTAAAGACCAGCAATTTATATTGATCTTCACTTCTGCCAGAAGTCACTTGGTGACTGTAAAATGCTAGCATTAGGAACAGTATTAGGCCTTACAAAAAAGACAGATTTTTTTTTTTTTTTTTTAAGCATGAATACAATTGCAGTAATGTTTTTTATTGAATTTAGGCTTCTCTGCTTAAATAAAAAAGCCGCATGATGAATTATTTCTTCTTTCTTTTTCTTCCTATATCAATATCCAGAGCTACAAATTTAATCAAACCAATATTTACCATGCTATACAGAGAATCTTATTATGTGTAAAAAAAAACGAAACCCACTAGACTTCTGGAAAACTATAGCTGGAATATATTACTCTTACATGAGTCTCGTTTCTTTGTCAGAGATTCGGTATTCTTTAGTGATGCAGAACTGCACAGAAACAAACTGTGATCAGTTATTTCAGTAAAAAGTTGTATCAGAAGAAACCATCACAAACCGTGGCAAAAAAGAAATTATAATTAATTGCCTCCTGAGAAAGCTGTCTAGCACTTGATGGGATTGGAAGCACATAAGAGCAGGAACAAGAAGTTAAAAAGAATTGCAATCAAAACTGAAATACACTTCAGTGAAGTGCAACTGAAGTTTTACAGGGAAAGGGTGCCTGTGAGGGCTCTGAGTAGCATATGGGCATTTTATTCTACAACTCTCCTTAGAATTGCTATGTCTGTTGCTTTGACTCTCACTCCTATGTCACATTTTACAGTGGATTTATTAATTATTTTCTGTACTTCAAGTTCAGTCAAAAGATTACACAACTTTCTGCCTCATTTTTTTATTAACACAATAAATTCGAACCATAATAAGAGGGAAATATTTTCACATCACAAAGTTCTGACATTATAATAGTGGAAAAAAAAAATCCCTGGGCATAAATAAACATTGTGAGTGGCCATTGTCTATTTTAAAAACTGTGTTCTTCTTTAAAATACATTTTCTGTGTTTGCTCTTACACCAATCAAAATTCAGATGAAAGCTAAATAAAAAATTTGCAGTATGTTTTGTTAGTCATCAGTATTTATGTGGCAAGTATTCAAACGAAAAAATCTTGATTTTTACAGTAGCTATGGTTTAAAAGGCTGATACTTCTATTTGACTTCAGCTTATATGAAGAAAATAAATACTGGATTTAATAATATGAGATGCATTCAAGCAAAATGAAGCTTAATTGTTTTCATTATTAATGTATAGAGCATAATTCCCATGGTCCATGTCCTCTCACAATAATCAAATTAATTAATCAGTAAATAATATATGAGACTACAACATTCAAAGCATTCTGAGACTGTGGAATGTTATTAGATATACACCCACACTTTAGAGTAAAGTAAGTTTATCTGGAGTGACCTCATATGATTTTAAGAGGTGATAGCCTATTCATAAGTAAATTCTATAGGCCCCTTCTAAACATTAAATAGAAGTACTTAGCAGATATTTATGTAACAGCTTTGTTGGAGGCAATATTTTTGATACATAATTTAAAGGAAGTAAAGACTGAATATTCCTGATAACTAGTTATATAAGGACCTATTTAATTTTGTTTACCAGTTGCGTACTAAGGTCTATATGGAGGCAAATTTCAATGCTGTTAACCATTTTGAAGAAATAATAATTTACCTTATACCTGTGATTATATAAGAAACCATTTTTATAGCCTTGGAGGGAACTAGAAAAGAATCTTCCCCTTTTCCATTTCTACTCTATGCTTTTTACGTCTTTCTTTCTATTCTTCAGAATTATCTAAAGAGAATTCTCCATCATATGGTGTTCTTGATTTGTCTCTGCATCTTGTTATTTTAGTGATCTTGCATGTCATTCTCTACATCTGAACTAGGGGAACTTCCTGACAGAGGAGCCTTTTTTCCTTTCTTTCATACTGATATTCACCCTACCTGCACTAGTGCAAATAGGTCCTCTTTAATTTAAAATTATTAAGATTTTAGAGAAGAGGACTGGCAGGTCTGTCCTTTAAGGAAAATCAACTCAACTAGTTAGAATGTCAAACTTAACCTTGTTCCTTCCCCATAAATTATTTAATTCTGAATTATTTTTTCTATGCAGGACTACAACATCTTAAGGTAAATGGAAAATTTATACTTCCTAACTTGACCTACCTTCTAGGGATGAAGTATTATTACAGGAAGAAAAGATGTTGTCCAATGGCTCTCAAGACAAAAAACACTCATAGTTACCTGTCTGGTTACATTTTGACAACTTACCTAGGCAGTACTTCCCTGAATCAAACCCAAAGTAACACGTGAATGTTTTTCTTCTGTTCACACCTGTTTGAAATAAGCCAGCACACCTCTGAAACCAAGGGTATCATTAGATAAATAGTCAATGTTGTGGTCATGTGACAGGCTAAAACAGATCTGCCACACATAGGTCAATTGTCAATAATTTGTCTTAGGGAAGTGGTCCTTGTGAGCTAGTCTGGTCAGAAGCACCTTTAGAAATTCTGAGTGAAGTGTATCTCATGTAAAGATCCAGTGTGTATTTTATAGTAAAACTTGTTATGTGTGTCTTGAACATATTCTTTCACCCTTGAATAACAATCAAATGAACAAATCATTAATACATATTGTTATTTATCAAGATGGCATATTAATAAAAATGTTTAGAGAAGAGAACATTTTTATCTTTCTTCTACTTTCCTATATATACAAATTTTTTCATTCCTAAAATAAAGTCAATATACTCATTTATTTTGCTGAGTAGCCTAAATTGGCTCTGGTAAGAAAATTACTGTCATCTGAATATTTTTAGGCACATGTATCATGATATAAAATTCATTTTTATCCATATGTTGTAAAGAAGCCCATCTTTTTATGCTCAGCAGCTGTTCTGTCACTTCCTCTCCAGCATTATAGAAACATTATTAGTTTTGTCGGTAACCTAGCACAGTTGACAAGGACAAAAAAGGAACATTTCTTCCTGTCACATAAAACACGATCATTTTATTAGCTGTCAACAGCTCCTCAAGTTCACATCAAACACTACTGGCACAACAGATGCACTCCTTTACTGGGAGAGTGGCCAGACACAGGAACAGGCTGGGGGCTGATACCCCAAACCTGTCGATATTTAAGGTGTATTTGGACACTGCTCTTAACAATGTGCTTTGAGTTTTGATTGGCCCTGAAGAGGTCAGGCAGTTGGATGAGATAATGGCTTTATGTTCCTCCTGACTGAAATAGTCTGTTCTATTGATCAGCTGTTCTATTAACAAGTTAAAGGATTTTCCTTCCATCAAATGCAGTATTTGTTGTATATTACAGAGAATTTGTGACTTTCTAAAATATAATTAGCTTTCTCCAAAGAAATAGGCTTTGCTGTAGTATTTAATTAATTTTAGAAAAACATTAACCTATTTTATGCTACTTTTATTATTGTTGATGTGTTGTGAGGATCAATGTAATACTTTATTTTCAAGTATTATATTATTTTGACTGCTTTAAGAATGAAATGAAAATAATTTTTAATGACTGAGAATGCAGAACAACTATTAACATAATGATGTTGTAAGAGCAGGCAAGGAAAGTATTGAGGTCATAATATATTTTAAACAGGCACTTTATATATTTTATTGGTCAATATTATTATAGGTTAGTTTTGAATTAGTAATTGAGAGATGAAAGGCTCCCAACACTATGAAATTCCTCCACCGTTCATCTATTATTCAGAGTGGTCTTTACCTCTTCAAAAGGAAGAGCAATTGCAGCTGCCTAGTGTTCAGAATTTCTCAGTATTTCACAAAATTAAAACATTAATAAAACATTAAAATTCTTTCATATAAATTTTGAGACTCTGTACAGTTAAGAGTTCATAGGTTGTTCATGTTCATTATTCCAAGTACAATGAGAAGAATAAATGGCTGCCAAAATATTAAAGAGAAAATCCCACAAAAGGGAGGAGAAATCACTGGGTCTCAATTAAAGAGCCTCTCAACTTCTACAGTGCAGCAAAAGCAGTTCAGGAGGGAACTCTGGATGTGGAACAATTGCTACATTCAAAATAAACTTCAAAGTAGCTGAAAAACAATAGCTAAAATAATTAATTATTTGAAGTATATGTTACACCTAAAAGATACAAAGACAGGTGTTCAGAAAGTTTTTGGTTCAAAATAGTGTATTCCAAATGCTCCTCAAGAGTCCTTCTGGTTATAAGATTAAGGCATTATTTTCTTTATATATGTTTGGCTTGAGTTTTATGGAAAAACATTAGAATCAGAACTTAAATTCAATAAAGAAATCACACCCTCAAACACTATGTATTAAGAAATATCTCTCTGCCTTGGAAGGTAGTATCCACATTGTAACTCCAGAGGAGTAAAAGACAAATTGCTATACTTATTTACAAAATGCAAGAACCTGTGAAGACTTACTTGGGAGAGCTTTCAAGGGCAACTGCAATTTGAAATCTCAGACTTTTTTTAAAAATTAAAGCACCTAGCTCATACATAAAGAACTAGAGCTGTTTTTCTTTGTGGAAGTCCTTATGGTAATTCATTGGGAAAACAGCATGAAAATTTTTAATTTAAAAAATAATGCTAAAAATTATATGTCAGAATTATGCTAATTCTTATCCTTTCCCCTCAGAATGGTAATATTTTAGATAAATGTTAGCTGAAATACAGAAGGAAACACCTCTAGAAATTTTGTCATCGAGGTCCTTCCTTTTCTGCTGCATTTTGAAACTATTAATCATACTTTCTTTCACTTGCTCTGTCTCCAGCTTTTTGAAATTTTGTGTTCTTTTTCTGCATTACATCTGACCTTTATCAGGATAGTGGAAAAAAAAAAAAAAAAAGATTTTGTGGACCATGAAGATAAGCTTTTTGTAAAAGTATTTTGAATTAAAAATAATGCAGGCTTGCTGCCTATACACAAAGCCAAAATCACAACAAACTAAATACCAGAGTGTAAAATAACAACAAACTAAATACCAGAGTGTAACACTCTCTCACCAAATTCTTTTAGACATTCCTCATATAGAGGATTTAATGGTTAATAACAAATTTACTTACTTGAAGTAATTGAGGTTACATAACATTTTGATTCAGCAG
>JAWWMU010000001.1:68090372-68116869 GCA_035048155.1 Cinnycerthia olivascens | reverse complement strand
ATATAGAGGATTTAATGGTTAATAACAAATTTACTTACTTGAAGTAATTGAGGTTACATAACATTTTGATTCAGCAGAACAATTCAACAATGAACATAAGTCACAATACAAGTACAAACTTTGTGTAACAGAGCATATTAACTGCAATATATATTTAGTTTACAATAGAAATGTGATTCTCATTGCCAATCTCTGTAACATACTCACTATCAATGTGCTGGGTATCCCCAAATTCTGGAAAAAAATATAAGTACTTAAACCACCTTAAGTCCATTGTTCTCCTTTAATATTTGTTGATTATTTATTTTCTATACTACACATTCAACTAAATATTTTATACAATAGCCTCCCCCCATAATGGTCTAACTAACTCAGGAAGACATTTATCATCTTTTGGTTAAATCAAGGACAAACAGTAACAGCTGGTTAATTCACTGAGCTGATATAACTGCTTGATTAGATCAGCTAATGTAACTGGTTGATCCAGTCAGTGGTTGTAGCCACTTAGCTAAAATAAAAGCCACCCCTGGTTCCCTTTGTGCTGGCATAATTTCAGCTTTATTTCCAACAGCTGTGGTCAGCGTTTCCCCTGAGATTAAAGAGCATATTGTCCCTGTCTATATTTCTTCCACTGTAGTGATTTATTGATCAGTCACACCAAGAAAGCAGAGTTTATAGAGAACTGCTAACTTGGCTGAGACTCATGAAACAGGAAGTTGCCCATTTGAGGTCAGTTATTCTAACAGATAATTCCTCCCGCTTTTAAAACAAAGAAGTTGTTTATATAAAAGTGTTGTAAATACTTTTAAAGTAAATATAAAAAGTAAATATAAAAATATATAAAGTAAATACTTTTAAAAGTAAATATTTTTACTTTTCATTGCCCTCATATTGCTTTCCTAGCATTTACTTGATATATTTCAAAACACTTTCCTGGAAAGAAACTAGGGAAATGTCTGGCCTAAATACCTCCAGAATGAGTTCTATGATGATGCCAGGTGAGATCACATAATTTATTTCTTTTGTGGACATTTATTTCAGATATGGGCATAGAAGAACTGATACTACCTTGTCTTCTGCATAACACTGCCTTTCCCACTTACTATTTCCATTTTTACAAGCATGTCAAGAGTTCTTAACAGCTTTATAAAAAAGGAGTGAACTAAATCACATTGCCCAAAACTTACATCAAGGAAAACGGTTTGCTCTGTAGCTTTTGATTCTATGATTCTTTCACAGTTGTTTTAGCATTCTAGGACCCCAGATATAGAAAGAATTTATGTGACAGTGCCAAAGCTATTTTTCAATAGACTTCACCATCTTTGCAAATTATATTTCTGAAGCCCTTGTTTTTAAACTGTAGTTGAGCTAACAGTGATTAGTTAAAATCCAATATTCTCAATATCAAGGCATATGTAAGTGATTTTGAACACCATTAGTAGTTTAATATCAAGATTTCTTCATTATTACTGTTAGTAAACCCAAGTTTTTCTATTTTAAGTAAATGAAACAGTACTGGGAGTATCAACACATTAATTGATTCAACAGATGAAAAGGAACATGGGAATAAAAACTTCAGCTAATAAATCACTGAGAATCTGACATCTTGGGGAAAAAAAAGTCTTCATAAAATGTCATAGTATTGTACCTAGAGGCAACATTTACTCTGTGTTATAGAAAAGATCTATTTCCATTTATTCTCTGACAGGAGATTTAAGGTAAGCAATCAGCCAAGCATGGCATGTGTTCCCTCTGAAGGAGAGGCATTTTAGGTGGTTGACATAGTTTTGATATACTATCTTACATCACAGTGTTATTTGGAAAAGACCTGTGCACCAAAGACTCATCCCCACACTTCTTTATGTACAAGAGTGTACACACAGACAAAAATCTCTCCATTTTCTTGAGTTGTTTATGCCAAAAAAATTCATATCAAGCAAAATCAAAATCAGTCTAAAAATCTAAAAACTAAATCTTCTCTCCACAAGATACTTCAGGATAACTAAGAAAGTGAATCCATTTGACAAAGAAGTTGGCAAGATCTGACACAGCCACTTGCTCTGTCTCCTCCAGTGTGATGTGGGGAGTGAGTCAGAAGGGTAAAAATGAGAAAACTCAGGAACTGACAAAAAAGAATGCTGGCTCTTCAGGACCATCTGTAAAGAATTTTCTGGCCCACTCTGCTCTGACCTGCTGCATTCCTCAGGAGCTGGAGAGGTGTGTGACTGGCTGTGATAGTGTTGCCCAGCTCTGCCGACGTGCTGGAGGCTGCCAGGAGAGGCAGGAAGGTCAGCACTACTGTTCCACACACATTGGCCAAGAATGGTGCCCCCAGCCCTCCCGTGGGCAGAGACTGCCAAATACACTCTGAGCACCCATCACCAGGCTTTGCCTGGCCACTAGCTCCAGCTTGAAGGGCTCTGGGTGGACTCAGGTCCCCCTTTACTGGTGCACAGTAGTCACACTCCTGTGTGGTGGTGGTGTCCCTCAAGGCAGACCACCAGGTGGTTGCCTTGACATTACAGGAAAACCAAAGAAGGAGGTGCTGTCACCAGGAGAGGCAAACAAGTCAGTGTTCACAATAGCTGAAGCTGGCAATGACACCAAAGGAGCCAACCAAGGAAAAATGGATCTAAGCAAGAGAGAGTCTGATAGTGCATATGAACACACAGGAGCAAAACATGAATGAGATAAAGATCAAAACATCCTATGTTGCCAATATTTAGGAGACCAGATCAACAAGACCTTAGCACACTGCTACCTATAATTGCTGAAGACAATCAGTCCTAAAGCAGAGACAGGCACTAAATCCTGATGACTCGGAGTTATGGCAGGATAGAGGTCAATCACTGTCACCTCCTAAAGAGAAGAAGGAAACATTTAGAACCAGCATGCCCTCAGGAGGAACCGAGAAATGTGGAAAAGGGCTTCACAATTAACACAATAATCCATGCAAAGAACCCTGTGCAAACTACCTCTATACTGGAATCTTAGTGCTTGGACACTCACAATTTGTTTATATGTGTCTTGGGGCCTGTGGGTCTAAGAGTGTGGGAGACTGAAATCAGTTGAAGTTAAAAATATGTTCATCTCTTCTTTCTATGATGTTTTACATTGAACTACATTTCTGCTAGAGTGCTGGAACATTATTTCCTTCAGGGCAGTCTGGAAATATTTATGTTTTCCACAGTCTGCAAAATATATGTATACTGCCGTAAGTAATGCCACGTTCGCCTGTGTAATTACAACCTCTGAGATTAAATGCTCTGTTTGTCAAAACATGTGGTCATCTTTAGTGCTAAAATGAAAAAGAAAGCCAGCATTTTAGGACTGGGTTAATTTCATCCTACCATCCTTCGTAGTTAAAAACAGAAGTCCTGATTAAATGAAACCTCCAGAGGACAACAGTAGATTAATACCTTCTGGTATTTCTCAGTATCAGATTATATGGAATTAAATTTAGATACATAAATGTAGGAAAGCAATTAAAATGCCAAAACATATACATTTAGAGTAACATTTGATGCCCTTGAATATTTGAGATTTGTTCATAGGCCTGCTATTACTGACATACGATCTATGGGTATCCTTCCTGGTTTCAAGATGCAACTTCATAAATCTCCCATCAATGTCCACTGTCTTGCAGTTCACAGGCATATGGGACATCCAGAAAGAGCAGGAATATACTATCCACCTAAAAATGGTATTGGCCATTGCAACATAGACTTCTGTCACTCCCCAGCCATCAACTGATCACTCTGTTTGAGAATGTTGGCACCCTGTGCAAAACTCCCTATCAATCACCTTTTTTAACAAGTACTCTGCCCTTCAGTATCTGTGCATCTTATCCATATTTTTCTGATTTCCTTTTCTTGAAAATAGCCTTGCTGATATCTGAAATCAACAGGTCCTTAGTACGTCTTTTACAGTGCAAAGTGTTCAATGCTTGCAGTAAACAGTGATTTGGCAGGATCTATGAAAATATCCTAATGTCCTCTACCCATGACATGTATTTATTGTGTGACAGGCTAGCTGATGGCTATCATAAACCCACTCTATTTTATATTACAAACCTTCTGGCATATCCCAGTTATTCTTGATTAACATGGTCTATAAAATGTATGAGAGGTTTTGTTGCAGAGAAGACCCTGTAGCTGTGCATTTTAAATTAATGAAAGGATATATTTATGTATAAATATATTGAGTATATAGAAGGCTAACAATTTATTAAAATTAAATGTATTTAACTCTGGTGCTTAAGCAACTGTTCTTTCCAAAGTCTTAGCAGAGTGTTCAGGCTATGCAAAGATGTCACTGTGCCTGTCAAAACGTACTCTATTCTTGCTGTCACTTCTAGGAGTGCATACTCCAGCTGTTTCTACACTTCACAGGAATCATAAGGCTCTCCCATTGCTGTTTCTTCCTCCTTCTTCCATAAAAAGGTTCAGCCAGAGAGTGCACATCGTTGAAAGGCTTCGTCTTTACCCTGACAAAAAAAAATAGTTAACTGGAGTGATATGGGAGATACTTAGAAATGAGCGACCATACTGAAAATGTCAAAGATTTTTAAAATCCTTTAAAAATCAGAAATTTAGATTAGTTTGTTACAAATACATTAAAATCCAATGCTGAATTGAATAATTGCTACCCTCTAGGTGTGAGAATTCAATGAAGGAATAAAGGCAGAAAGTTAATCTTTTGCTATTAAGATATTAACCTTCCACTCTTACTTTCTCCTTGTGAAAAAAAAAAAAAAAAAAAAGAGGGATAGGAACTGAATCATCCAATCAAGCATCAATTGCAATTAGTGAAAATTTCAGAGCAGTAAATGTATAGGTACTCAAGATAAGCATGGTGACAGAAAAGATCTCTTCACAAGTCTACAACAAAGATTGCACTGATCTTGCAGGGCAAGATTTTGGGAGCAGGAGAGCTGTAAGGGTGGCTTTTGTGATAGACCAGTAGAAGATACCACAGTGTCCAACAGAGTCAATGCCAGCCAGCTCCAAGATGGACCTGCCCCTGGCCAAGGATGAGCCCATCAGCGATGGTAGTAATGTCAATATAGAACACATTTCAGAAAGGGAAAAAAGTTAATGCACAGCAGTAAAGGTAGCCAGAAAGGATAGGAGAGAGTATATGTGAGAAAATCAACCCTGGAGACATAAAGATAGAGAAGTATCCCAGGTGCTGGAACTGAGAGTCCCCTGCAGCCCGTGGTGCAGACCATGGCAAAGCAGCTGTGCCCCAGCAGCCCATGGAGGGCCATGGTGGAGCAGAGATCCACCTGCAGCCCTTGGAGGACCCCCAGGCTCCTAAACATCATGATTATCATCATCATCATCATCATCATCACCATTACAACTACTACTGCCACTACTACTACTACTACTACTGCTGCTGCTAATTACTATTCTTACTCTTATGAATATTGTGAATATTATTTTCCCCATCATCCTTTAAGATAATTTATTTGTGTTCTGCCTCTTAAATGCTGATAAAGCTTAACTTCATAAATATACTAACTGTAGACTATTGAGTGCATTAAAGACTGTTCTGAGGCTTCAGCCTTTCAAATTCATATTTTCTGCCTTTATAAATTTAACAACCTATTCTTTTTGTAAAGCAAAACAGTTGTTTCATTTTTCTTCTAATCATGATTGTTTAGCAATCTATAAAATAGTTACAGCTATCTTCTAAATTTTGTGAGCCATCACATCTCAGATAATCCATTCAAATTTGAACCAGCCTAGGGTTAAGATCACCATTGTCTTAAGATCTCGTTCCAAGACTTTTCAAGGTCCCTGAAAACCTTAATTACTTAACAATTACACATAAATACACATGTACACAAAAGTACTCACACATATATCTATTTATATGCATATGTGTGTGTATTTACAAACACATTCACATGTGTAGCCATGCATTTTTTCCAAACTACTATTTATTAACATTTTCACATATATCTAATTATGACAAAGCTAATGGCAGTAATGCAGTTTGTTTTCTTAAATCTGTTTCTCTTTGGGTTCTACCATGACTTTTATCATCTGAACTTTCAATATCTTTTTTGAGAAGCTGGAACTTCAGATATATAGATTGCCTTGAAAAATTCCTGAGATGCTGAGTCATACAGAATTCAAATTATGTCTAGAAATGGCAAAATGGTGCAGTAGTCCAAAGAACATAAAAAAGCATGATTGTAGAGTCTGAGCACTTTTAAACTGAAGCTGAGATCACAGAACATTTTAATATTCTGAGGTAGCTATCCAAATGGAGTATTATTAAACCCCAAAAAGAATTTTAATTAGAAATCTGAATATGATCTGTATGTTTAGTGGAAGCTATACAAAGGAGTACTTTGTAATATAGAGGTTACAGTCGAACACTTAATAATTTATAAATATTACTTCTTAAGATAAACACTTATTACTTCTTAAGGTAAACAGTAATCCAAACAATAATATTTATTATAAAATATTGTACAGTGTCTCCTTGGAAAAATAAGAAAACATTGTTTGAAAATCCTAGAAATAATAATTAATCATAAAAAAATATTGCACCTGTATGTTTGACATTCACATAGCACTCTGACAGTGCTATTTGTAATACTGAAATTGCACAGATCAGCAAAGATATTTCCTGTCTGAAAGCCCTTGCAGTCCACTTATAATGAAGATTCAAAGATCACACCCAGAAAAGTAATGGATGCATTAAAGAATACCTTTATGTGACTCTGTGAGCTAGTTATATGCATCACAGAATGACTCTGGATGGTTTCCTGCTTCTGCTTCAACTCATGATTTAAAAATCTTTTAGAGTTTATGTGTATATATTCTAATTGGAATTTATAGCAAAATTTGAACTGGCTTCAATTTAGGAATAACTGAGTCCTAATCAAAATCTGAGCTTTCAGATACGAGTTTAGTAATAATAAATAAAAAGTATCAGCTCTTTTCTGAGCAATAATGTTTAATCCCTGGATTGGTACTTAGACGAAGTGAATTGCTATGGAGTTCTAAAATGCATTCTAAAACTGTGTGGTATCACCTTACTTTTTGAGCTTTGGAAATGTGCACTTTATTTTCAATCATATTAGGCAAAAACTGCAACAGTAAAGAGCATTACTTTCATTCTCTACTCTTCCTAACATATGAATGTACTTAAATGTATTAATATTAATATTCATAATGATATTTTAATACTAAATTGTAAAATCTCATTTCTCTTTTTATCCTCTTATAAATTAGCAAAGAAATACTGGGAAAAAAATAACTGATAATGTGATAATGTAGACAATAAGAAAAGTTGATCTCAGATTTGCATATAATAAAACTCTGTTTTATGGTTGAACACTTATATTTATATTATGGCTCTATTTTAAGCCTACCATTAAAGAGAAGGGTTTAATTTTGCCAGACATTGCACTTAAACAGAAAAAAGAGAGCATATCTTTATCCCAAAAAATGTGCAAGTCAAATAGAGAAGATAAAAGAAGTGGGTAAAGGTAAATTACTTTTGTAATAGGCCTAGATGAAGAAATGCTGCTACTATTTTCAAATTCCATATGAGAAAGTATGGTAGAGCTAAAATGAAGTTCAGAACAATCTGAGTTCATTTAACTTCATCAGAAAGAAATAATTGCTCTGTAGCTGTGTTTGAGCAATTTAAAGGTATGCATATGCATGCTTAATATCAGCCTGTAAAGGGTTTTAACAATCAGTTAATTTCTAATCGTGACTCAAAATGCCCCTTGCAAACTTTCCATAGCCAATATTTAAAGGTATGATAAAACATAAGCATTTTGTTATCAGCATGTTTCATGATAATCTTGACTGTTTCAGTGAGACACATGGAAATGCAAATAATTATTACATTGGTGGAAAAAAATGTGTTTGCACCTAATTTTCATGTCAACATATAGCAGCATTTAAGTACTTTGCCAAAGAAAGAAAATGCATCCACTCACCCAAATATTAGATCACAAAATCTGCATGTGTCATTAGAACACAAAAAAATGATACCGGAACTGCTACAACAAAGTTCCTTTGCCTCAGATTTACTTCATTGTCTCTGCTACGATCTTTTTTAAACCTCAGTGCATATCTTGTAATAGGCAACGTTTAGTGGTATATGTTGTAGTTACCATCAATTTCCCTCTATTTCAGGACAGAGAATTGCATGATTGAGTGCACATTTAAAGGTCATAAGCAAAAGCTGAATAATTCTTTTTATCCCAGCTGCTGGTCTCAGCTGAACTAACTTAGAGTATTCTAACCAACACCCTAGAGAAATAAAAAGTTACCACATACCTGAAGCAAACCATCTAAGAAAATAATTTACTCACTTCCATGAGTTTAGTAACTGGAAATACTGAACACTCTTCTTAAGTAATTTAACATTCAGCAATGTCTTGATACTTCCAACTAATGAAGACTGAATAAGTTTGGAAATAAAATCAAAAACTGATTAATTTTGTTAACTTTGGCGCATCTTCACTTGGGGGGGAAATTCAGATACTGTAATAGTCTGTGTTGGGTTTGGTTGGTATTAGGTTAATTTTTTTAAAAGTAGTCAGCATGGGGTTATATCTTGTGTTTGTGCTGGGAACTGTGTTGCTAATATAGAGATTGGGGGAGGGGGAACATTAATTGCTGAGAAATGCTTGCACAGCCTAAAGGACTTTTTTTTTCTCATTTCATCTTGACAGCAGATGGGCTAGGGGGCTGCAAAAAGCTGGGAGGGGACATGGCTGGAAAAGTTAAAACCATCTGACCAAAGGCATATTCCATGACATTTGGAATCAGAATTTTGGAAACTAATCATACTACATTCCCTAAATGGCAGAAATGTGTCCTAAAAATGAAAGTTTCTGTCAAAGAAAAAAATAGTCCAGAGTTAAAAGATAAAAATCTTCTAAAGTATTTGTAAAGTTGTTTTTTTTTTGGTTTTTTCAAATATGGGCTATTCTGCTGAGTGTGGAATAAAATAATATTATCACATGAAAAGTGAATTGATTTCAACAGGTCTGCAAAATTAATTCTTCCTGAGGAAGTCATGGTAAATTCAACTTGTGCCCTGAAAGTGATACACTTCCATATCCTTGTCATAAAGATGGGTAGATGCGTCAAAATTGCTTCTCTTTCTGCTCAAGGAGCCTGGTACTATAAGACTTCTAAAATCATGCTTGTACTACGTAATTATTTACATACTACATAAATTATTTATCCTGAAATAAAACATATTTTCTTATATATATTGTTCCATGCCTGGCCCAAAATAAGCTCTCATGATGGTTTTCTCCCTGTTTTTTTAAGAAAGATGCTGCTCCTAAAACAGTCTGTCTTGAATATTGTTCTGACTTCTATTTTTTAAGTGTACTTCCTGGTATGGGTTTGCCATCAGGATCAGGTTTAAAATTCCTTAGCTCAGTATTTTATTTCTTATTCTCTTCTTGGTCCCCACATGTTTCTAATCAATCTCCCTCAAAGCTGCAAAAGTGGTTACTCCTCTGTCTTCCTTCTATCCTTGTCACTATGTCCCACACAACTCTGCACTCTCAGCCATATTCCAACAGACAAATACAAAGGACCAGGGTCACCTTTACAAATCTAACATCAAGACATATGGTGTGGCTTGGCCCCTATACTTATATTATTTTTTCCTAAAAAATCAAAGTGGTTTTATCAATAATTGTCCATCCATTTTATCCCCTGAAGTGTGACAAGTTCCTGTGTAGGATTACCGCAGCTCTGCACCAATGATTACTGATCCAGCTGCAGTAGGCAAATTACCAGGTAATGGACTCACCAGTGCTTAAAGCTGTGTCAGGTCTATGTTAGTTTTGTCAGGGTAATCATAGCCTGAAGCTGTAAAACTATTACTGGGTGGTGCACAGTCTAAATGATGTGTGGCTGTCATTCATGCTGCTCATGACTGCCTTCCCCTGGAACCGATATGTCTGGTAGAGAGTGAGTTGGACTGGTCTGGAAACAGTCAATGGGTTAATTCTTAATTTCAATTATGGAAAATCAGCGATCCACCTCATAAGAGCATTATGGGCTCCCTCTTTCATTTGGTAATACCATTTGGACCCTCTTATCTAGGAATGTATGATACATTAGCTAAGAAAAGAAATGAAATGCTCTTAAATGAAAAACATATTCCTCCTTATGGGTTAGCAGTAGAAAACAAATTGATATCAATGAATGTTAAGACTTGTTTTCTAGAAATACTCAGAAGTCTAAATAGTGAAAGAATGCAACAAATAAAATTCGTTTTTCACATTTTCTGAAAATGCCAGTGGCTTTTTAAGTTATAAAATCAGAAAAGACTGAAGAAAAGTAGAACTCCAGAGATAAGACTTTCCCTCTTCAGCAGTGTATATAGCAGGAAGGAGAATTCATTCCACTTGTAGAATGTAATATTTGAGAAAAGGAAAACTCATAATGCTCAAACTACAGTTTAAACAGATGATTGCCATTAATATCGCTCATGTTATGGAAAGGAGCAGAAAATTGGTTTTAACTATGTCTTATTAGACAAAACTTAATGAAATATTTGTCTTTATTTTTATTCTCATCCACTTAGATTTTAAGATTCCTAAGTAGAAAGAGACATTATATTTCGTGTTCTTTTATTTACCTCAGTTTTAACTTATTTTAATGGAATTGCATACAGATAAAAGAGTATAAAACAATAACTTAGACGGTGTGACTTTCTCCATTGCCATTTTTAAAAATAACTTTAAAATTTGTAGAGACTTTCTGAGAGACAAAGAAATGTATATAGAAGACATTACATTTTCTCAATTCACTCAAATTTTTAGAATCTTTCTGGTTGTTCAGTTAACTATTTTACAAAAATTGAAGGTGCTGGTAAAGCAATTCCAAAAATATACTTCCATGCAGTCTGAACACTATATTAGAATGAAGGCGTTGTAACCTAAAATAATCTACATGTTTTTTAAGTCTTTTAGAAAATAATATTAATGACAGACAGAGATCTGCTTCAAAGATAAGATGAATTTCCTGGATGTGACAAGACCCCTGAGATAAGGTTATTCTTTGTTGGCTACAGAACCTGATGACAAAGATGAAAAAATTCAAAGAAAATAACTTTGCGATTTAGCCAAACTCCTAAGTATGAAGTATGAATCAGGAGCTCCAAGAAGTTTAACATTTTTCTTTTCTGATATTGATGATAACTACCTGAACTGTAAAGACATCAAATATTATTAGAATATTCATCAGTTATCACAGCCCTCTTTTTGCTCACATGATCAGAAGGCAATCACTCATTCTGCTTTTTTCTTAATAATCAGGATTTCAGCAATCAAGTCTTCCAGAAGTTAGTTCCTCCAAAGGGAACTAAAAGCTAGAGAAGAGGAGCATCATATGTCTTAGAGCATTACGCTGATAAAAGTCTCAAGCCGTGAGTACCAAAGGTTGTTTGGTTGAATGATTTGTTCATTCTGAGTGCTGTGAAATAACTGAATAGGAAGGAAGTGCATCCCTGGCACCTCAATATGTCACCTTAATATATTTTAGCCAAAATATGTATACCTACTCAAAATTTTGCTTTCTAATATTGATTATTGATAAAACTATTCTGATTTCTTTATCAGACTTATCTTTTTCTTTCCAAAGCCAAAATTTAGAACACTTTTGAATATTACCGCTTTGGTTTAAGTTTGGAACAAGTTTTTTAAAGTAATAAGAATCTACTGAATTTAGAGATTTGGAGGACTTTTCCTAAGAATTTTAATTGTACTAATTTTCAGGTTAATATTTTTCTCTGGAACCACATTTAGTGTAATTTATCCAAGACACGAAATCACTGAATTTTAAGAGCCCCAACTTTATCTAAGATTTGATCCTGAATCAGGGAATCAATTAGGTTGGACAAGATGTTTGTGACCATCAAGTCCAACCTATGACTGAACACCCCCATATCAAACAGACCATGATACTTAGTGCTACATTCAGTCTTTCCTTAAACACTTCCAGGCATGGCAACTCCACCACCTCCCATTCCCGTGTTTAATCACCCTTTCTGGGAAGAAATGGCTCCTAAGGTCCAGTTTGACACCCCCCCCTCCCCCCCCAGCAGAATCTGAGGCTATGTCCTCTTGTCCTGCTATTAGTTGCCTGGAAAAAAAGGTCAATCCCCAAATTTCAGGTAGTTGCAGAGAGTGATAATGTTTCTCTTGAGCCTTCTCTTCCTTAAGCTAAACCATCCCAACTCCTTCAGCTGTACCTGAGAGCATTTACTCTCCAGACCCTTCAACAACTTTGTTGCCCTTCTCTGGACTGTGCTCCAGCACTTCTTACCTGAATTGAAGGGCCCAGAACTGGACACAGGATTTAAGGACACAGCCTCACCAGTGCTGAGCAGAGGGGTGTTTGTTAGCCCAGCTTCACCCAGCTGTATCCCTCAGCCTGATGTAAAACATCTTCTTTGTTAGGATCTGTGTATCTGTGGACAACCCTTGCTACAAGAGATCTGAGGGCCCTTGAGAATGGAAATATTATTTTCTCAGAACTCATTTTAGATTAGGCTTAAAATGTCTTGAATAACACTTGATGAGATTACTCTGTTTCTCTTTGCAACAAAAGGACTTATATTTTTAATTTATTAAGAAAAAATCCCAAGTACCTTGCTCATAAATGTTTAATATCAGAGACTGAAATTTAATCTGAACCAAGAGTAGCTTCTAGACAGTATAAGGAAGGGTTCAACCTCTGTTTGTGGCTTTGAACAAGAGATAAGATAGCAATTCCCTACATAGCTCTCCTAAATACAAGTCAGTGTGGGCAACAGTGTTGACTGATATTTTTACATGGGTGGGGTTCTCAACAGGAAGATAGGCAGACATGTTGAATGCATTTTCCAACGTGTTCACATTCCAGTGTTGTTACCATAAGAGGGTGACACTCTGCATGGACCACATATGCAGCTCATGCTTAGTGCAAGAGGGAAAAAAGACAGGAAATTTTTTTTCATTAAGGTGGACATAGGAAGGGCTGCCTTTAAGTCTGAATTTTGCATATCCTTGACACAGCAACAAAGCCGCAATTGTAGCTGCAATTCTAGCTGAGGGAAGACCCCATTTATCCTGGAAATTTTGGATGAATCCATCCAAATTTTTTTGCTTAACAGACAAGGTGTTGCAGCACTTTGCTCCTTTTGGAAATTACTTTCCCTGAGCAGATATGCAGCAGCAACTGGGAAAAAAGCCAGGGCATAAGGCGTCCTGCAGTGTTCTTGGATCAGAGTGAGTAGGGAGCTTTACTAGATAAATATGACTGTAGGTGCACTGAGACTAAAAGCTGAAGTCCTGGCAGACTTGTTGTTTTGGCTAGTGATGTTTAACAACGTTCTAGCTCTGACTCTCAGTGGTATACTTTGCCTGCAATGTAAAACATGAATTAGAGCACAGGTGTTTGTCACATACCTAACATGCAGCATCAATAAAACAATGTCTTCTAATTTTTTATATTGAAAAGGTGTTCAGAATAGTTGTATTTTCATTACATTTTTCTCCCCCCCACTATCACACTTGCATGTGCAGTCTCTCCTCTTCAACACAAACATATGATGTTTGTTATGGAATCATAACTGAAGAGAAAGTCTTTGGTCTTGAGAAGCAATTAGAAAACTTCTTTTTTCCTATGTATTTTTGATACATAATTAATTGCAGAGAAACAATGTGCCAAGTGTCTTGATTTTAGACTGTACACACTGGCATAAGAGTAGAGGTAAAAAGACTGAATCAACTTCTAATGTAGCTACTAATTTGAGACTTCACCAAGGTCACATTGTACAAAACAAACATGTCAGCTTTTGCTAGAACAGTTTGAGTATCTCTTAACATACTGCTGTGTTCTGTCATCAAGAAATGGTCTTATACATCTAAATATATCTGGCTTTCAGATGTTTTACAAAAGTGTTATTTTGCAAAAATTCTTCCCTAAATTATCTATGCCGTTATTCAGTTCTAGTTTTTCCAACAAAAATGTAACATAACCCACATAAGATTTCTTTACCATTGCAGACTACACAAATGATCACTGGATTACAGGGCTTCAAGCATGGAGCAACTATGCACCATGATTTATAAGGCTGAGTCCTGTCATGGCAGTAAAAAATCCCAAAAAACATGATTAAATATGTCTCAAACACAGATTCAACAGGGATGAGCTGACTTTAACCCCCTATGCCCTTTAAATGCCAAGTGGCTCCCACTCTTCCTTTTCTATCCCTAGAAAATACTGGAGGATTTATAAAAACTGTTTGGTTTACTGTAGTTTCTACTTAAGTTTATGCGACATTTTAAGGCTTG
The DNA here is from genome assembly GCA_035048155.1 of Cinnycerthia olivascens. Lineage (NCBI taxonomy): Eukaryota > Metazoa > Chordata > Aves > Passeriformes > Certhiidae > Cinnycerthia > Cinnycerthia olivascens. The sequence goes on along the minus strand of JAWWMU010000001.1, from coordinate 68,102,522 downwards.
CTTACAGCCACAGAAGCTATTAATCATCTACCTAAAATTTATCATCTGAAGATAAACAGGTCCTCTAACAATTTGCAAGAATCAGTCCCAGCAGCCTAGAAGCACTTTTTTTGAAGGCATGTGTATGCTTTTCTTTAACGAGATTTAATACCTCTTCTAGAGTAGATGCACTGTGGATTCAACATTTTTTAGTTTATTTTTTCCCCTGTAGCATAGAACTGTATAGAAAAGATTTATTATTCAGTGGTTAAAGGCAGACATTTGCTACAAAGTTGAAACAAGAGGTCAGACTTTTTGCTGTGCAAGCAAAAACACAAAGAAAATAGAAGCCTGGATCCTAATCTATTTTCCTCACTGCTTACATTTCTTGCCTTACTTACCTAGTATCCATGTATATCTCAGAAATTGCATTTCTTCACATCTGTTCTGTACTTCCCTCAGCACTTGCTGACTGTTATGGATTTTTGAAGCAGTCTCAGCACGAACAGCTGGTAACACATCCTTTGGAATATGGATCTCATCCTACTCTGACTGTGGCTCCTGTACAGGAGCTTTGAAGCTGGTGACCTCATTGTCAACACTATAATCCCAGGAGTATCTCTAGTCCCAGTGCATTTTCCGCTCTCATTTCTCTCCATCTGATTTTTTTTGTCTTGTTAACTGGCAGAAAAACAGAAAACTCTGTCAGACAGAAGTTTGGGTTATCCTCCGTGATATTCATATTCCTTTTTACCTGCTTCTACCCCAGGTAGAATATTTACAACAAACCTGAGGTCCTGCAGATTTACAAAGAGCAAAGAAGAAAACTTAAATAAAGTAATTGCTATTTATCTCTCGAGAAAGTTCTTAACACTTTTTACTTTTTGAAGGCACAATATCTTATCAAGGCAGGTGGCAGATACCAGAATGAAGTCATGCATCAAACTTGTTTCTCTGTAAGGTGGTGGTGTTTTTGAGGGCCCTGATGCCACAGAATTACATCTAAAATGTAGGATCACAAACCCCTGCAACATTGAGGGATTTAAAAGGAATTTACTCTTTTTTTCCTTTCTAACCTTTTAGCATAAATAATGGAGATCTCTATCCACACGTCTCTTGTTGCTTGCATTCTTAACTGCTAAGATAACACGTCAGGGAATTAAATCTGAAGTCTACTAATAGCATTATGTCAATAAAGGATTAAGCTTAGGAAAATGCTTCTTACAATTATGTTTGAGATACATTTGCTCCTTCTGCTTTGTGGTGGTAGGAATAGTAACATTTGCTGGTGGAAAATTCTTTTCCATATAGTCTGTCTAATAGATATATAGTCATAGAGTCTTAGAAAAATGGAGAATGGATTGTTTAATTTTCCTTAGAATGCAGCTATCTGGTCTGTCTGAGCTCTAAATATTTTTTCTCTCGATGGTAAGTTATTTTTTATTAAATTAGGTATTGAAGATGGCATTGAGAGCACCTGAGGTCTTAGTAGAAGTAACTGGAACTAATACTGTTTATAACTGTGGCTGTTATAAACTACCTTTTTTTTATTTTGATTGTTTGTATATACATTCTCAGATATTTTAGCTGCAATTTATAGTAACAGCTAAGCCTAAAAATCTCATAGAAACACATCATCAATCAAGCTGAAAATAGTTGTTTTTCATTTCAAAGTTGGTAAATTTCCAAGCAGCTATCTTTAAATAGGTCCAGACCTATACAGATAGTATTCATGTTCATGACTTTACATATTCATTAATTTTCTTAGACTTCTCTTCCCATCTACTTTTTAATAATTTTCTTCTTCCTTTGTTTTAATTCAATTCAGATTGTCTGTCATTAACTTGAGCCTCATTCCATCACAGCTCTTTGAATTCAATTTTTCCCTTCTTTTACTCAGGCCTTTCCATAGCCCCGATTTCTGTTAATGTAGCACTGTTGAAAAAGTCTGTGTGGCTAGCTTGTTATGAATTGCTGAACAACCCTCCTGCCTGTTTTACTTTCTTAATCCCCAGTCTAGCTGATACCCTGACTATATTTTTTCTCTTCCAGGGCTAATTTGGTGTGCAAGGATGTGCTAGAATATTAATATAGGTAGCTGAAAATGTCTCCTCTATACCAAATATAATTTCACCAAAAAAGAAAAACAAAAATCTGACACACAGAACACAGGCTTCTGTGTTCTGGAAACATATCTGTCTGGACAATTCAAACATGAAATTAGTTTTGTCTGCATCTTCGCATTCTCCACATTGCTTCAGTAGAACTAAGTCTGTGTTACTCAGAAGACTGAAAACTGGAAGGCCATTGTGTGGGCTAGGAAACCAATGTTGTTGTGCCTCATTTTTCTCTAGAGTTTTCTCTTTGTTTTTAAATTTTTGGTCTGTTTATTTTCGCTTTTTTTTTTTTTTTTCTCTTCTGGAATAGTTCTTAAAGCATGCTTTAATCTCATTATGCTACAAACCCACCATACATGCTAACTACAGCAGCTGATAATGAGTATAGCCAGCTCATGCAGAGCCATGAGAGAGACAATAAACAGCATAAGAAACTGTTTCAGGCATTTTAAAATAATCCTAACTGCAGCAAGAGACTATAAAAATTGTGGTTTACTCAATTAAGGACTATAGGATTTTTGTGTTAATGGAGGCATGAAAAAACCCTTCTCAAGCAGTGAGGGGATTCTCTTGGGCAGATGCACAGAACTGTCCTCTTCTGAGGAGGCAGGGAACCTCTCAGGAGTGCTTTTGATTGTAAGTGGGAGATGAGCTGGGTGAAATGACCTGATCTAGGAAAAAAAAAGGGGTGAAGCTACAGCGAGGGCCTCAGCATCCAAGTGTCTACATATCTTGAAATAGGATTGCTGATATATTCTAAACGTGTGTGTGTGAATTCCTCACATTTTTGGTGCTGTGCCCCCACCCCCACGACTCCTTTTCTCCTGCTAAATGGCATCTCCATCTACTCACTGCTGAGCAAAGGTCAGCTTATCTTGAATAAGGGGAGCAGAATCTGACAGACTGGCACCATCCCACCCCAAACACAGTGCAAATCTGCCTTCCCTTCAGAAATATAAAATCTAATGTAGGGTTTGTGTTGTTGGAAGGTACAGCTCATGCATTTCATCCAGCATGTTCTTTGCAGGGGTGCACAAATTAGTGGGTTCTTACTGTGTTTGATCTTGCCACTTTCAGCACATTTATGCTATTGTTAAAGAAAACACTTTGCAAAGCTCAGTGGTTTGTTGAATAGCAGCATTCTTGTTATTAGTGGATTGTGGAAAGCAACCTGTATTAACTTTCTGCTTTGTGGCTGACTAGCTCAAACTGAGTGACTGATTTGTTGCAGAAAACTCTATAGCAATTCAGCTGTCTGCCACTAAGGAATGCTAATTTAACATTTTCATCCAATTTACAGGCAAGATAATTGATACACAAACCTTCTCTTTAGTAATGGCTGCTTTCCATCTGCTGCACTTGGAATACCTGCCCTTGTCTCATGCAGAAGCTAATGTGAGATATGAGGGAGAAGGAAGACATTAGACCTGGTCCTATTCCAACTCTGTTCCTTTCATTTCTAGTATTCCCCATGTAGGTCCCTTCTGCACGTCACAGAGGAAGGACTGTGAACTGCAAAACTTCCTGGCCACCCCTAAGAGAATAGGTGTTTCCCCAGAGAAGGAGGTAAATGTGACATTAGGGCTCCCTGACTCCAGGGGTATGATAACACTGGAAGAGCTTTGCTTTTCTTTCTTGACCTGTTTCCTTCAAGGGCTGAACTGAGCTACAGACAGGCACTTTTGTTCTAGAGATGAAAGCTAGATTGGAAATAGACATTGGAAAAATGTATATTGCCAGTAGTGGAAGCCCCAGGAATTTTTGTCTCAGGAGATATATAATTCTAGCAAGTAGGTAATAATATCAAACAGGAGAGCCAGCAATGCTGGAGCCATCAGTGTAGGTTATATACAGGTGAGAAACCAAGCAGAACAGTGTATGTATGAACCCAATGTAAATTGCTTTTCTGGTGTAGGTTGTACATCAGTCAGCAAGACAACAGGAATTTTCAGTTTCTAATTCCTCAGTGGGCACTTCCTGTTGGCTTCTAGGGTAAGATTTGTGAGCAGTCTTGATTTAGATCACAGGACATTTTTCATCAGGGAAAACACAAAGCTGATGGAATGGGAAAAGTTTTTCTTAAAATCTCAGGTATGTGTGGGAGGGGATAAAATCACCCCAGAGGAGGAAAAGCCTCAAGTGACAAAAACTCATGTCTGCACTCCTGTGTATGGAAGGGACAATGTCATTGCAAGATGGAAAGTAGTTGAGGAAGAACTTATTTTATTCCTCTGAAAATATTAGGATTTATATATACAGATCTATGACTCCAGAAGAGGATAAAAGTGCATTTGCCATGTTCTTAGGAGAAAGCAAGGCAGAAGAATTTAATTAATCAAACTTTATTGCTTTATTAAGGCTGCTGAGTACAGTTTTTCATATAGCAGAGGGCAGGTGAGAGTTTAAATGAATGCTTCATGATGTAGCTTTCTGTGGAGGAAAATGCCTTAAATGGCTACAAACTCAGTACACATCTGCTTCATCTCTTAAAAACATAAATTGTACACTTTAGTACTATGTAAAATAACACTTCTAAGCAAAACTGCCTTAGCAAGAAGACAAAATCTGTCTATTTAAGGAGCAGAAAAAACTTTCTGATACAGTATTATTAGTTAGAGCTGCCTGGGTAATTTGATTTCTATCTAAAAATCCACAATAAATTCCTATTTACAAAAATAAATACCTGAAGTTGTTAAAAGTCCAGGGTTCACTAGAGACTCTTGCTAGCAACAACATTAAACACCAAATTTTCTTAAAACTGTGGAGGGAACTCTGACAGCACCCATGGCAACAAGGTGGCGTCACTGTTTGACCAAGGCCTCATCTTGTCTGTCTATTTTGTGAGATTTGGGGGAATGTGAAACACACCCTTTTTGAATAAATTATATATATATATATATTTAAATATTGAAAACTCTGGGACATTAAGTAAACTGATGGAAACAGGCTTTGTCCATTATTGTCTAGCTCATCTGCTGTACCCAGTGGAGCAGGTTTTTTCTTTACAGACAGCTCCATGGTATTCTGTATTGGAGACATCTCTGCTCCATCCCTCTGGTCTCAGGGAAAGTTTTTATCTCTTTCTGGGGCAAGCATCTTCCTCTTCCTCACTGAAGTTTCCCAGCTCTTTCTTCTCCTTCCCTGGGACACCTCCTTTGAGCCAAGAATTAAGTCTCCTGGGATGGTGCAAGCTTCTCTTCCTAGGTTACAATTTTCCAGACAGTGCTTAAAGGAGCAAAATATTCATCTGGAAAGACATGCTGTGAAGGTATCAACAACTATACCACTGAAAGAAGTGACAACAAAGTACCTTTGTAGTTTAGAGTCAGATCATGTATGGTGTGGAAAATTTAAAGATGGCTGTCTGTGAAAGTGGGCATGCTGATGCCAGAGATCTCTGTCCACTGCAGTTCAGAATGTGGCAGCAAGAAGGGAAGCTGATTCTTTCCCACTTTTCCAGAATAAGTGCTCAAACCAACACAGTTGTTGAAGATGCAGAAGTTGCCTATTGTCTCCTGTACTCAGACCTGACCCCCCTTATATGCATATATAGTTTCTGTAAATGTTTGGCTCGTTAATTACGTTGTCCTGTAACTCGGACAGAGTATGTTTCTGTCTGAAATTCCATTCATTTTAAAGATGAGTCAGTAATCTGAATCTCTTGCCCATGCAGTAAATGAAATAGACATATGTGAGAGAGATGATTTCTATATTCAAGACTATCTCCTGCAAGCAGAAATGGGTTACATAAGCAGTCCTAGTTCTGGCATTCCCTACTTTGACTTTGCTGCGTTAATCCCAACTATATATGTACCTATATATATTTTTTTACTTACTTCCTGCAGAAGAAATGTCCTGTGTGAATGCAGCTTCAATCTTCCAGACAGAGAATATTTCTTAACCACATTCTTGGAGATGAAACCTTAAAACCTTCTTCTTGTTCTTGAAGTTTCATAAGTTTGATTGAGGCTTAGGTTTCGCCGGCATAGTTTTGTCTATCCTGCGTTTCTGTGAAGTCTGATGCACATCTGCTCTTGTCCATCATCAAAGGAGTTGCTCTGTTCCTGTGGCATGCATGGAAGGATGTACCTTGTCTTTTGTTGGGGAGCTGGTATTTCTGGACTAATGCTTTTACAGTCCAGTTCCTACCCAATAAACTTCTATGCTTTACTCAGACAATCAATCTCTTCACAAAATGGAATTTCTTTTCTGATTTAGGGTTGCATGCATCATAAAATTTATTGGAGCCCCAAGGCACTGCTAGCTCTGACCACAACCCAGTACCCTCTGTCAGCCTCTGGAGCCATCAGTCCCTGCCTTGGGTTGATCAGCAGGGCTGGTCTCCAGCTCCCCACAGCCCTCCCCAGCCATGGCCATCACTGCTCTCTGACAAAGCCTGCACAGGATTGAGTCTGCTCCACAGACTGACACTTCTGTGAAATATTGTTGAAGAAAAATTCATACTTAAATTAGTTTACACTGGTACAGAATTCTTGACAAGACTTTACATAATTCTTAGGTCTGGCTGCAGATTTCTAATTTAACCTATTAACAGTAAGCGATTTAAATTAATACACCTTTCTAATTTCTGCTATAGCACTACAGTAATTACACAGCGTTTGTTTCTTTTTAAATATTAGTTCAATTAATTTCATGATGGATTTTCAGCCTGTGCAGAAAGTACCACAATTAATTATGAATCCACATTCAAGTCAATTTTTTATGCTGGGCCTTGTTTTTTTAATTAGTGTTTAAATCATTTACAAATCTTTCTTTTGAAATGATCCAGCATTTGACATGTGCTCTTTTTAGCTATTTTTAGTTTTTCAGTGTCTCTAATGTTTTTTAAATGTGTTGAAAAAAGTAAGGGGGGGACAAAGAAAACTTCAATTTAATTTAAGGTCTGTTAAGTCCTGATAACATTCCACAAGGCAGTGACTGGCTTGGTAAATGAGGAAAGACCAGTGGATATTGTCTAACGTGATTTCAGCAAGGCTTTCTAAATGATTGTGTGTGAGATCCTAATAGAGGGCTGCATGAGCTCATGGGTTGAAAACTGGCTGAATGGCCAGGCCCAGAGAGTGGGGACCAGTGACTCTTGCTATGTCCCAGGGATCAGTACTTGGCCCAGTTCTGTTTATCATCCTCATTAATGATCTGTATTACAGGCTGACCCTCAGCTGTGCTGCAGACCACACAAAACTGGAAGGAGTGGCTGATACAGCAGAGGATCATGCTGCCATCCCTCAGCAGGCAGAAGACGTGGGTTGATAGGAACCTCATGAAGTTCAGCAATGAGAAGTGCAAAGGTATTTTGAAAAGAAAAAGTACAGGCAGTTTCACCCACACTCCAGAACACCAGTACACTAGTCCCAAACCAGCTACTCTGCTTTTACCCATGGCTGACACAAGGGCTGTAATGTCAAGACCACAGAGCTCATTGTGCACAACCCTACACTATGTACTTCCTGTAGTGACCTGATTGTATTATTAGGAGGAAAAGAAATCATTCTCATGCTTTGGTTTTTCTGTTCTTCATGTTCCAGACTGGAGCAAGGAAATCATTACTAGTTCATGCCTGTGTAGCAGTCACACAAGCAGGAGCAGCGCCTCCTGCTTTCTGTGGTCTGTCTTGATGGAGGATGATGATCTCACTTCTGAGATGGAGGATGTATCTTGAGCATCACACTTAGATATGATTCATCACACAATTGGAATTTATATTGCACACAGACCGCTTGGCAATAAACCAGAAAAATAGCATCATACTGGTTTAATTTTCTTGGGAAAGAAAGTCTATTTAATCATAACACAATTCAGCCACATGTCTACATTTCTTTGTGTACTGTAATAGTTGTAGAAGCAGCACTCTTACCACCTGATGTACTTCTACACTCAAGAAAGAAAAAGGAATGCAAATCTTGTTAGAGGGAAATGCCAGAGGTCAAAACATATTCAGAGAAATTTTCTCTGCTTTCTTCTAGTAGCTCTAAACCTTCAAATCAACAACTGCAATTCTCAACCATATGCTCCCCCAGCAATTTCTTGTCCTCTGCTACAGTCCAAGGTCTTGAGAAATGTCATGTTTTTATTTCTATGTCACTCATACAGGTTTTTATTCTTTTGGGCTACATATGTGTCTCCACATACTGCTTTTATCCATTGCTGGACAATCTTCAATGTAACAGCCAAGAGATGAACTGTAGCAAAATATTTACCTAAAATTTTACTATCTTATTAGGTTTTGGTCCCTCAAATGACTCATGTCAGTGGTGTCTTTTTGTTTTTTCCAAGAATTAATAAAGTATTTGTGAACATGAATAGCATCACACCTTCCTATTTATGGTTGCTATTTCTTCCCTCCTTGCAAGTGATCTCAAAAGGGAAAAATCAAATTTATGATTTTCCATGTAACATACTAAACACCAGTGCCATGTTCTATGGTGCCATGATATCTAGTACTCTATGTTTGGAGTTTGTCAATCTGCATAATGACATATATGAAAGCTCTTCAGGTAAGAACTCATTTATTCTGGAGTCAAAAATTCTATCTAGTCTTTGCTAGTCCTTGCTGCTCTTTGGACAGTGCCATCCTCAACTGCCTCAGAAAAGGAAGAAAAACCACAGGTTTTTGGTAGAAGATTGAGGCTTTATCACAGTTGTTCTTTGACGCTTTTATTCCAGCTTTTCTTACTCTTGCTACCTGTTCTCTTGTGTTCAACTGTTCTTCTCCCTTCTCTTTCCAGTCTCAACTGTCCTTATTTTTGACATATGCTTCACCCAGAGTCTCTCCATCCCTTTTTTGAGGTGACAGGAATTTCAGGGGGTTGGGACCATGTTCAGAACCATATTCTGCTGCTTGCTTCTTATTTATTTTTCCTCCTCTCTGACATGGGTTCAGCCTCTTTGGGGATTTCTCCACCTTCGTGTGGGTTTCCAAAGAGCTGCAGATCCTCAGGGATCCACTTCAGGTTCCTAAAACCTGTCCTCTTTTACCAGCTCACATTTTTAGTAAAACACTTGGAAAGTGCAAACCGGGTATTTGAAGACACTTCTGGAAGTGCTTGTGTATAGGATTTAAAGGCTATGCAAAATAGTATGGTCTTCTTGAATTCTGCTTTTTTGTGGAATTCTACTTGTATTTGGTGGTGATTTATTTTTGTATACATATTGGGGGAGAAGTGATAGGTGAGTGAATGAAAGAGACCCATTTTGCACTATTAGTGAAAGAATATGATCAAAAGAATATAAATTCTGTGTTCTTGAAAAAGACCTGTGGGGAAGATTGACACACAGGCAGTTTATATTCACATATAATATTAGAAAATCGTGAAAATGATAAAAATGTCACCGCTAGGCTTTACCACAGAAATTAAAAACAAGATAGATCAGCTAGATCTCCCAGAAGGAGGCCAAAAGAATAAGAAAAAATTCCTTGAAGAGAACAATTCATATGGTAGTTATTGAAGAACAAATGAAGAGGGCAGTTAGTTATTTGGCTGGCTGATCCTGCAAAATCATCCACAGTGGTTCACAGCTCCTCTTTCACCAGCCCTTCTTCTTCCTCCTTTCTCTGTTGGTCCTGATCCTGCATCCCATGCCCTCCCCAATCCACCCTGGCCATTCTGCCCCCCTTGCTGTGCCAGGTAGAAGGATGGAACAACTGTGAGAGCTGCAGGCGGCAGAGTCTGAGGCTGAGGGTGTTTTCCTGTGTCTTCAGTGAACGTGGGGTCACTCTGGATCATATCCTGTGAATTGAACCATAAAATAAACCCATAAGGTGTTGGTAGTTGAGTGGGCTCTGTGATGCAGAGGACAAGAAATGCCATGTTCTAGAGACATCTGGGGAAATTGCTGCATCCTCTGCAACAGTCTCCTTGGAGCACCTTTGCAATGATGTATGCTAATATGAGTATTTCAAAAATATCTGGAAGCTGAAACATATTTGTGCCCATGAAAAAAAAAAAAAAAGAAAAAATGTTTCTTAACTATGAATCAGAGCAAATCTGGAAATCAGAAATGGAAAAATACTTACTTAAAGAAGAAAATATATGTTAAATGGAAGAGAAAAAATTAGTGGGTGTTTTAAAACATAGTAGGGATAGTGCTTTGAGATCAATAGGTAATAACTGGGTACATAACCAGTATCTTATATTGAGCCACAAAACACACCTTTTGGAACAAGCTGTCAGAGCTGCTGTCATGTTACCAATAATTGTTCTTGCATTACTTACTCCTGAGAGGATAAAACAGCCAGAGTTTAATTCCCTGTAATATTAATTGTCATAAACCTTAAAATAAAAAGTCAGAGTCTGTTTATGACACCTCTTACTATTCAGAATGAAGACTGAGGTTCAAGCAGTTACAAAATAAGAACTGCAAAATGTTTTAGACATTGGAGGAAAAGAGTGAATGATTATCAACACAGGCTGCTTTAAATCAGCCATAAGTAAAACAAAAGTAATGTATAAATGGATGGAATAAAACCCAAGTACTAAAAGAAGTACTCAACATTGAAGGTCATTGAAGGGTCAGACCTAGGATCATGTTTGTTTGTTCAGGGGATTTGTCTTGCATAGACTTGACAAATACCAGTTTCATTCTTCTGCAAGTATTGGATTGGTTTTTCCAGGACTTAGTTATCCCAAGAGATAGGACTTAAATTATCTATTTCAGGAGATTTCCATAGAAGTATAAACTTTTTAAAAAGAATATTATTTTTGACTTCTTTTCTACAGTCACTTCTAGTGATTCAGAATTACTTGGCTTCTACATTAATTTACGTAGTTTGGGACTTCCTATTTTATACTTTTGGTTCAGTAGAAACACCATGAATATGATAAACACTGAAGAAGTCTGATTCCAGCTGGTCTACCAGTGAGTGATATATCTGCAGTGTGATGGGAGTACCACACAATCACAGGGAGCACAGAACATAGCACATGGGACAGAGATTTGTGGCTTACAATGAGCAATGGATACAGACCTGCTCAGCTGGGCTCAGATGTGGCTTTTTTCAAAGCTTGTCTTAGATGGAGCAGCTGAGAAGCATTTTCATATGAAGGCTATGGTGAAGGAACAGTGTGTCCCTGATTTTGTGCCAAATTCATTTCTGTCTCTTCTGGCCACTCTGGGGCTTGGAGGTACTAAGGTAAGTAAGTGCTTACAGAGGTCTTGTATTTGTTAGGATATCAGAAATTAGATTGAAAGGCTCATGTATTGTAGACCAAAAGGCCCATAATAACTGTGATCTTGGTTACTGTCATGACACTGCTGTATCTCTAAATGAGACAGGAAGAACAGTAAGTTCTGTAAGACTAATTGTCATCACCTTTTTCTTCAATTACTTTTCCTTTTTTCCTTCTTGTGACAGTGATCTCTAAGGTTTAGACATGGACAGCGAGATCTCTCTTAACTAGAGAATGATTTTATTGTATAATGCAAGAATTACTACCAAACTAATTTCATTTTTTATTATTTTGCCTCATTCTCCAAAGCATTTCCACACCCACATTCTACCACCTACCTTTTGTTCTATGTACACACATGAAGAATAGAATTTTAAAGCTAGTTTTCTTTATTTGTATTATGCAATAAACCAGCAGTTACTAGGGAAAAAAATAAATCTTCATAGCTATTGGTTAAAAAATGCAGAGAAGTTAGTAAAGCTTGTCTCTTCATACATTCATCTTAATATATCAAATGCAGTTTGATATATTACAAGATTTTTTCCTTGTTCCTAATAGAATATTTCTGTCAATATTTTAGCCTGCTTCATCTTATCATTTTATTGCTAAGCAGAGGGCTTTGGGTTGTTCTGAGGGATCTGTAAACTGATAACCTTTCCCCTGTTCAAAGATCCTGACTCTGGCAGCAGGAATGGTAGGGATAGCTAGGGTCTGACTACCTGTCCTAGTTTAGGGCAATATTGGGAGAGGGAAAGAAGGGAAAAAAAACAAACCTCTAGATGGACCACACCTCCCCTTAGCTGAATCGGGATAGGAAAAATCTCCTTGGAAGAAAGTGGAAAAAGTTGTTTATTTAACAGACAAAG
>JAWWMU010000001.1:68054684-68090272 GCA_035048155.1 Cinnycerthia olivascens | reverse complement strand
TAAGCAGCATCTTTTTGAACTTTAAAATGTCAAGACTGTTCATTACAATTAATTCTCTAATAGTGTCTACCACAAGATCACAGTCATAAGCTGTTTTTCTGTCATTTACTCTGAATATTTAAAGAACAAACATGGAAAACAAAAGGAATCATAGTATTACTTATAAGAAGCTCTTCACAAACATTCTGCATAGCAGTCTAAACTGATGTTAAAAAATAGCTTTAAAAAAGTTACAGAGAATGAAATAGGAAAGGAGCAAAACCAAATGAAGAGCATTATTTCACTCCAAGTCCACAAAGTATCTGCAAGTTAAATATCATATTCAGTTATTTTTGCCCTGCTCTCCAGTAGCACTTAACAAACAGAGAAGGCAGACAAAGTTGCTGAGGGGTACAAGAAAAATACAGAATTGTTTCTATTCAAGGACAAATCAATAGATTTGTCACTTCCGTCAGGAAAAAAGACAAATGACTGGAAAGACAAAAGTTTCTCAATTGAGAGTTACCTGGTGGGAGGGTTGAGAAAAGTTTGTTTATGGTTTGCAGTACAAGAATATGTATGAGTCCGGGGGTGATGGGTTAGAACAAAATAGAGAAGGCATTCCTTTACATAATAGTCTGCAGATACCTGGTCCCACAGGGAATTGCTTTCCAGACGTTGTTTTGGATACAAAAATTTTACCTGGGTTCAAAAGTTTATTGAATGAAATCACATAAAAAAATTGCAATATTTTGCTTCTGCTCTGTCTGAGCCACAGAAAGCTGTTCTAAATCTGGCAGGGTATACAGGTATGGAAATCATTAGAAGCCTGTCTAGATCTAACACTCTTCAGATATCACTGCTAGTCCAACTAAGAAATGGGACATGGACCTCAGTTTTTTACACTAATTTGGTAAAAAACATTTTTATATTCATATGTAATATGTAATAGGAACATATAGAAGACATTTTACTGTTTCTTTGCTAACAATGTGATCAAAATCTAAGGTTGTTACATATAAAAAGTTTTTCTTCCCTCATTTGGTTAAGAACTATAAAAACATTAAACTTATTTAATTGAACGTATTGGATCTCTTTCAGGTCTTATTTTTAAACATGTAATATAAAATACACCCTTCTCCCTCTTTTTTTTCGTCTCTGTAATTTGCATTGATTTGTCAATGACATAAATTGCATAAAAATGTCAGATTAAAATGAAATTGTGTTATTCCCTGGAGATGAGTAAAAATAATGTAGAATTTTTTGAGTACTTCATACCCAGAGAGCCAGAGAGAAAATCTGAAAATAACCTCACTCTAAAAATGCTAGAATACCAAGGATCAAAATAGTTATGATGCCTGATCCAGAGAGGAAAAAAAATGAAAAGGAAAAAAAAAAAATGGCAAAAAGAACACTGCTCATAAATTAATGATCAGCTTTGTCTATGTTTATGGTCTGAAGTACTTACACAAAGAAAAGATTTAAGTCTTTGCAAAATCAGAGTTGTAGTATATCCTACTCCAGAAGCATCTTTTAAATGGCTAAGAAAAATAAAACAGTTTAAAAAATTGCAGGAAATGAAACAATCTTCCATTCATAGATGAACATCCATATATATTATAAAAAAATGAATGTGACCAAAAACTCCTGGGTAACTATTACAGAGTGACATAAGACATAATTATGCAAAATCATTCACCTTCCAGTTCTTATTGATGCTTTGTGAATACAGAAAAGCAAATTCTAAAAAGAAGCAAAATATTTGGTAAAAAGGACAGACAGAAATGGGAACAAATAAGATTATTTTCTTCTTTGTTCTGATGTGGAACAAATAGTGCTGTTGGATCTATGTGATCCTGCCAGAACATATTTGAAACTTTTTGGTGAATGTATAGTTACATCAGATAATATCACAGTAGTTTTCATATTCATCAATTCTATAAAGTTTTATTCCTTGCTTCTGCAGAGGAGGATTCATTTAATTGCAAATTTTTTCTTGTGGTTAGATTTATTTTCATTCTTTTCATGTATCTTTTTTAACCAAGAGCAGAATCAATGCATCAATGAAATTGCCAGTTTAAATCACAAATGTTGGCAGAGTTGAAAACTTCGTGGTGAAGAAAATGCACTAAAAACAGAAGACATATGGAGAGCAAGGTAGGAAAGATGTGGGCCTTTATAAAAACACCTTTCTAAACTTCGTTAGTCCTTGGCTATATTCTAATTGTTCCTTGACTGATCTTTATATTTGTAATTATGTATCCTTTTTTGCTAGACAGTTCTGAGCATTTGCTATACTACAGGTGAAAAGGTACTTTTAACATCTATTCTGCACTTGTTTTCTTTCATTTCCACTTGTGCTTACTGAGCTTGTCATCTGAAATCATCTGGAAATAGGATTTTTGCAGTTATTAACCACTCCATTTAACAATGTGAGCACTTTAACACGGTCTTACTCTTTTCGAGTCATCTTTTCCTTTCTTTCGGTATGAACAAGAAATGACTTTTAAAATCTCTGCAATTGCTATTTTCAGGAGGGCAATATTACTGTGAAATTTTATCTTCTCTACACAAACACTATGCTGCAGCTTCTTCTCAAATATATGAAAGCATAAAAGTGCTGTGATGACAAATCAGTCTGATTAATCAAAGATAATTAACATACTTTCATATCTTAAAGCACTCATCATTAGCAGGTAACCTAATCAATTGGAACAAGAAGAGTTTCTTTTTTTCCCTGATTAACTAGAACTATTTCCCCCATATTGTTAGTATGTAAATTAATGATTGAATTAATGATAGTTTCAATTATTGGGATAAATAATTCTGAAGACAAAAGATTTACTTCAAAGACTGAGAAATGTTTTAAACATTTAAAACACTTAATTTTTTCTGCTTATAGTTGGAAGGCACAGAATGTTATCTGAATGTAAAGGACTAAATTATTAAAAAACAGCCTCCTGCTTGTAAGCATTAAGGGAAGAAAAAGTAAAATTCGAGGAGATTTAAAACAAAAATTAATCACAGAATCACAGAACAGGTGAGGCTGGAAGGACTCACTGGGTCTAATGTTTCCTGGTACAACACATTCACCTGGAGCAGATTGCATGGGTTTGCATTCTGGAGAATTTTGAAGGAGAAAGAGACTCCACAACTGCTCTGGACAGCCTGTTCTAACACTGTCACCCTCCAAGTAAAACGATATTTCCTCACATTCACATGGAATTTCTTGTGTTACTGTTTCTGCCAGTTACCCCTTGTCCTGTCACTTGGGCACCTCTGAAAAATTCTGGTCCCATCCTCTTGACACCTTCCCTTAAGTAATTTGTATTCTTTGGTACTGTCTCTCCTCTCGAGGCTGAAGAAGCCCAGCTCCCTCAGCCTTTCCTTATGAGATGCTCCAGTCCCCTCCACATCTTTGTTGCCCTGCGAAGGACCTGCTCCAGGAGCTCCCTGTCTCTCTGGTACCGGGGAGTCCAGAACAGGACACCCGAGACGGGCCACTCCAGATGTGGTCACACCAGGGCTGAGCGGAGGGGTCGTGTCCTGTCCTCCTGTAATAGGGGAGTTGGGGAGGATTCTTTCTGATAGATTTCTTAGACAAAAATAAAGCACCAACCGATGTGGCAATACTACACGTGAGAACTGTTTGTTGGTAAAGATAGAGGTTCCTAACAAGACGGGTACAGAAAAGGGAGCAAAGAGGAGAAAAGAGAGGCAGAAACAGAAGACAAGGGACAGCGTTCCCGCTGTACCCCGGGAGCCCTGTCAGCGTCAGCCGGGCACATGGAGCATGGGTGCTGCGAGCTGCCACCAGCCTGTGCCGCTCCCGGGAAGGCTGGGCGCGGTGTCCCAGCAGCAGCCGGCTGCGTGTCCCTCCATGGGTAAGGAACAGGCTGCCACCAGCCTGTGCGGCTCCCGGGAAGGCTGGTCGCGGTGTCCCAGCAGCAGCCGGCTGCGTGTCCCTCCATGGGTGAGGAACAGGCTGCCGCGCCACGGGCGCGCTCCCGGAGCGGCTGCGGATCCCAGGGACAGGGTGCGGCGGCTGCGGGCGGCAGCGGCTCCTGGGGAAACAGCGGGGCTCGAGGTTGTCGTGGCGACGGGATGCCTCGGGAAAGCGGCAAAGCAGGGCAGGACAGGTGCAGATAGGGAAAACAGCCGGGGAAGAAGCAGGGAGAAGAAGGCAAGGGGGGAAAGGGGGCCCAAGCTGACCCTTCAGGTGAGCCCCCGCTCTGTCCAAGAAACACGAAGAAAAGCGACCCCAGCTGTGTCGCAGTTAACTGCTTTTGTGTGCTCAGTCTCCTCCCATAGCCCAACTTCCCTGGCATTTGTTCCCGGGCAGTCGGGGATCTGCCCCGCTGGTCAGTGCCGGGTCGCTTTGCAGCCCAGTCGTGGAAGTTTCTCTGCCCTGATCGCTGTCAGGCGGTGTCCCGGGGACAGGGACGCCCACAGCCCTTACAGTAGTTTTTCACCTCATATATAACATATGTGGAGGCATAAATAAAAACTAGTTTGGTCCCTCTCAGGTCGGATCACCTCCTTCGACCTGCTGGCAATGCTCTTCCTACTGTGCCCCAGGGCGCCCTTGCCCTTGGTCCCCAGGGCACACTGATGGCTCATGGACAGCTCGCTGTCCACCAGCACCCCCAGCTCCTTCTCCTCAGGGCTGCTTTCCAGGTCGACCTCGAGGCTGTGCTGGTGCCTGAGGTTATTCTTTTCCAGGTGCAGGACCTTACATTTGCCGCCTTTTAACTTATGTTCTTTTCTGCCCAGCCTCTCATCTTGTCCAGGTCTGTCAGTCTGCGTGCCTCTCATCTTTCTGCTCTGTCAGTCACTCCTCCCAGCTTTGTGCCATCAACAAACCCAAAAAAGGGTACACTGCTACCATTGTCAGCTCAGCTGCTCCAACTGCTCTTCCTTTACTGAGGAATAATTATGGAGAGATGAACTGTAACCAGGATAGAGAGAACACTTTGGTTATTCCAAGTGGTTGCTGTGGGTGAGGGGACTCTCAAGGTGGGATAGAATTACTACTATTATCAACAAAGTGAGATTAAAATTGTAGATGGTATTTCACGTGAATTGGGATACCTAAGGATTAAATAAGAAGGTTTGTAACTAGTAGAAGGAGAGGAGTGAAAAAACCCACACAATTCTTCTGAAAAATATTTAATTAAATTGTATGTGAAGTTATTCCCTTCTCTGCAGTCCAGCATGGTGGAAGGATATGGTTTACCATAACTGCTAAAACTAAAAGCAAAATATATTTCTATCAGACAGTCCAAAATTGCTGATAAAACTTTCAAATTAAAAAATTAAGTTTTAGTTTCTGGACACACCATACTCCATGCTATATGAAGCATCAGTTTGCTTCACACATTTAGCAAGAGTACCATAAAGAATGCTCAATTTGGAGTAATGTTAAAAGTCACTAGAACTAAGACCGCAGTTGCAATTCTTGTATTCGGTTTTTAATTGTGACTGTAAAATTTAAATGCAAATTAGCACTAATTAAAAAGAATTATGTAATTACCTTCAAAATATGAAAAAAATCCACACAGAAATCTACTATTATTGTCTGCAATTCCTTTTCAGGAAGTGAAAGGGGAAGGGGAAATTAAAGACGGCAAAGGGGAAGCAATATTTAATGAAACCTGCAAGTCATGTAATTTCAATTTTGCTTATTTCATCTCATATCTAAGCAAAATTTTCCAAGTATTTTTTTTTTTTCTGTATTGGAGGGTAAATCTAGTCTTAATGATTCAACCTCTCTTATGCCTTGGGGTAAGCTAGCTTATGGGTTTCATACTTAATGGTTATTGCCTGCATAGCCTCATTTGACAAGCAGTACCAGAACGTTCAATGGAAAAATTTTGTAGCTGAATACTGAAATCACTATAATTCAGCATTTCCAACTATAATACATTTAATACATAATTTATTTTGCATCATTTAATTGTATTTTCATTCATGTTGTATTAATATTGGACTTAAGAGCGAATATGTGTTTAATAGCAATTTAAGGATTCCTTTTCAAAATCAATAAGATGCTTATTCCAATCTATTTACTAGCTACTTCATGTTCATTTATTTATTCAATCACTAGAAAGATTTTCAGGCTTTGTGTCTCCTCAGACAAGGAAGTTTACTGTTTGTGTAATTATAAAAAGCTGGTGATTAAAAATACGTAATGGTTGTATTAAATATTCTTCTTAGAAGAGAAATAATGAAGCAAAGGTGAATGGGAAAAAGAGGAAGAAAATCTTGGCAAAGGTAGGAGGAACAAATGGGAAAAATATCAGAAGGAATTTAATATCATAGCAGTTCAGACCACAGGATTAGTCACAGAGTTAAATCCTTGGCTTATATTAGAAGGTGGAAAGAGGTAGGTCCACATACAATACTATACCATGGACAGGTTTTATTATAGTTCATTCAGACAGGAGAGAGCTGATTTACTTGTTAATAAGAACTTTGATGAATCTAAAATATTAGGTATGTATGCATCTCATCCATTATATGGAATACACAAGTAAAAATTCTTTTTTTCAGTTCTTCCACCTGCAAATATAGAAAGGAAGAAACTTAAGCATCCTTAAACTCAGTCACAAAATATCTTATTGAACAAAAATTATTAATTCGATTAATATAATCTATTTTTGCTAAAATTTGGTAGCCTAGATTATAATTTTTTAAATTTTCAAAGTTTTGAGGTTTATTTATTTGTTTATGGTTGTCATTTTAGTGGTCAGGATTTCAGCACTTCCCTGAAACACACATAAAGATGTTTTTCATAGGCAGGTGAGTACTGCCCTGCATTCTGAGGAGTAGCAAAGGGGGGGAAAAAAAAATGATGGAGCTGTCTTAAATAAATTTTATCAACAGAGAAAAATTACTTGTGATATCTAAACATGTCTTTGTCAAAATTTTTTATTCCACTGTGAGTTCAGTTAAACCTCGGAGTAATCCAGGTGGATTGCAATTAAACTACATCTGGAGTAATTCCTACTCAGCATGAACAAGACTGAGGGCAACAAGCAACAGCTGTTCTACATTGCAGCTTTCTACTAATGTTACTGTATTTTTAGGACATTATAAATGAACAGTTTATAGACAGTCATATCACATAAATTTGTACTACTACTACCCTGAGCAAAGCTTAGCAAAGGGGTCTAGCTTAAAGAAATACTAAGTAATACTCCCTCATTTGAACACTATTAAATTCCAGTATTGTTATTTTTAATCTTTTGGCTTCTTATTTCCCTAAAAATCTCAGTTTCTTTTATACTGAGGGTTCTTTTCTACATGTGCACAGTGAGCCACTGACTGAAAGAAGAAACTTTAAATTTATCACTAAAGACTAGATGTCTTAAACCATCTAGGCAAAAAGTGCAAAAGGTAATGGAGCAAAAATTTGATACTTACTTCATATGACTAAAGTCAGGATCCGTGTAAAGTGCCTGAAATCCATGGAATGTTCTCATTTTAGTATTTATGCAAAATCTGTAGTGCATTGAATATGGTTGGGGTTTTTTCTTTGTTTGCTTGCTTGTTTGTTTGTTTGGGTTTTTAAGCAATTACTTATTATTTAAAAAGACATTCTAGCATCTTCTGTGACTGAAATACTTGATAAAAGATGGATTATATTGCACTAGGCAGCTGAAGAGGGCTCTAAAAATGAAAAGTGTTAAAAAGATTGGAAAGAGTATGTATGCCTGATAGCTGAAATATAATGTTGTGCTTACTGTATATCTGTGAAGATGAGGTCTAACCTGAGGTCAAACAAGTATCCTTTGTTATTTCCTGATGTTTGTCCATTATCTTTCAAGGAGTTTATGACTGATTACCTATTAATCACACAAACTGGCCTAATCTCTAGACTGTGACAGGAACAGTAGTATTTCTTATGTGAAAGTATTGTGCCAATGAGAGAACATAGAATTTCCAAAGAGTTGCTGGAATCACTTCTTTTAGTGGATCAATACAACAGCAAATTAATTGCTTTGGATAAAAACAGGAGGTTGAACTACTTGAAATATATTGTTTGAAGATTGCTGGGTTTTATGACATGAAATATGGTAGGTAAAAATGCTGAAAGTGTTAGCATATTTTAGGGGGGGTGGACAGCTCTTAGACACAAACCTCTGAAGATTCCTCAGCACCTGTAATAGATGTGTTGCAGACTCATCATATTCTGTACCAAATAAAAAATGGATAATGGAAGTGGAGGATTATAATTTAACAGGCTTTGTCATAAACAGTTTGGAAACAGATGTGTTGAGAAGAAGCCTCAGTTGTACAACCCAAATCAGTTTTCTTTCAGGCACTGCAAAAGGTTATACTCCACTTCACTTGGATCTATATAGTACAAATATCTGTACTATATGAGGCAGTCAAGCCTCTTCATAACTGTTGCTGGATAGGGATGTCTTTTAGATTCAATGAGTCTTATGTATTTTAGTATTTACTTTACAAAACAATAAATGTTTAATTATGTTAATTATATTTAATTATATTATTTACTACAAGAGGAGCTTACTAATATGTAAGTGCTTAGATAGATAAATGAGTATATCTCAACCAGAGACTTTTTTTTAAGTTGCCTTTTTGTGTGAGGTTGCTATCCAAGAACTTAGAAGCACTCCCTCCTCCTCCAGCAGCCTATCCCAGCAGGAATAAAATGACTGAAGGAGTTATACTGAGTGGGAAACAAAGTAGAGTGAAGACCATCATAACTATTTAAAACAAAACAAAACAAACAAAAACTCCCAAACAACAACAAACAAAAACCAACAAAAACCAAACCAAAACAAAGCAAAACCACAAAGATCCCAAAATTGGTATTGAAATTAAATTTGAATGGTGGTTACATCTTACAGTTTCAGGAGCATCACCATAAAACTGAAGAAAAGATAGGGCTGGATGCTATTTACAACAGATCCATCCACTGTACAGCAGAGAGCTAATATTAGCACTGTTGGCATGAGTAAGACCCTGACATTTCATCTGTGGAAAATTAATTACTTTTGGGACTTCTTTTATTGACTAGCAAAGACTGCCAGACAGGCATTTTCTAGGATGCAGCCAATATAATGCTGATGGATTTTTCCCTGTATATGGAAAAGAAAATCAAAAAAATCCATGAATGGATGAACCTGAAGCAGGAAAGGATCCAGTGTTCAGTACACAAAGCTTGATTTCATATGAGAAAAAAGAATAAGGGAAAAAGGAGGGAGGAATGACACATAGCTTTTTATACATAAGATGAAGTCATAGTGAGTTGACCTTGGGTGGATGCCAAGTGCCCACCAAGCTGCTCAATCATTACTTTTCCCAGTGGGACAGAGGAGGGGAAATAAGATAGAAAACAACTCATATGTTGAGTTAAGGCCATTTACTAAAGCAGAAAGAGGGAAAGTTTGCATATGTATAATCAAAAAGAAAAAAAATGTTTATTCTGTATTTCCTATCAGTGAGTACCCTTCAGCCACTTCCTGGCAAGCCTCAGCATGTGTCAAAGCTGCCGAGGAAGGCAGATACTGTAAATAACAAATGCCCCACCGTGTTCCTCCTTTCCTTAGCTTTTATATCCCAACTGACATTGTATAGTAAGGAACACCTGAGTCAGCTGCTCTAGTTGTGTCCCCTCTCAGCATCTTGCCCACTTCCAACCCCTTGATGAGGGATGGGAGGAAATGTCAGAGAGCCAGCGCTGATGCTGTGCCGGTGCTGCTCAGCAGCACTCAAAGTACTGGGGTGCTATCAACACCTTTCCAGCTACCAGTGCAAAGCACAACACTAAGAGGGTTGTGATAAGAAAAGGAGCTCCAACTCAGCCAGACCCAACACAGAAGTAAAAGAGACTATTTGGCAGATGTAAAGAATATTTTAGGTTGAATATTAGTTCAAAAACATGGGAGCCATTACAGTGAAAGATATACAGACTTGAGATGAAAGCAAGTTATTTACAGTGCTTCTTAAGGGACTGTGGACACAGCTTCAGAATAAAATCAATTATTTGACAAAGCTGCTGGAGATTGCCATCCCCAAAGCCCCAAAGAAGCAGCCAATTCAGTGTCCTCAGTTCACACAGCAAGTCACTGGGGTTGCTCTAGCTGTTATTGTCTCTCTGACTCTGACCAGGTCTTTGTTTAATGTAATTATCGTGTTATCAGATAACCCAACATAGGTTATAGAACACTTATTCAACACAAGTAGACACAACCATGCAAACTAAGGTGATGACAAAATCAGCAGGGTTAATAAATACTGTTAAAAACAGGCAAATTTACAAGTTGATTGCAGAGCTGATAGCTATGACTTGCTGCTGCAGAGGAGAGGAAAAGAGAAACCACAGGCAGGAGGGAAAGGATGAGGACATATAAAATACATATATTAACTGAAAATACACTAAAAATTGAACATCTATAATAATAATGTCGTGATGATGTCATCTTGAGTTAGATAACAAATTAAAAATATATTTTCTAAAATATACTCAGGAAGAAAAGTACATAGAATTTAAAGATTTTGGGGCACATCACAAGACTAATGATGCTAATGGCAAAAAGGTTCATGCTTCTAAGTTTCCTTCTTCCTATAGCAGGAGGTAAAGACCTGCTAATGTTTAGGTGAACCATTCCGTGATATATTCTCTGATTAATGAGGAGGAAGAGAAGAGAGAAAAATCATTTTTTCTTGCATATATTTTCAGAAAAACTAAAGAAACAGATAAGTATTTGATAACCTTTGCATATTGCAAACTTTAAAACCAAAGGACATAAACTAGGGGGTAATATGTGTATTATATGGTGTTGCATTATGGTACTGATTCTCTTTATTTTCTCCCCTTACATGATGAACTGTACTTTCTTATTCCCATAGAGACACTTAGGTTATTTTGATGATGATAGAAGTTAAAAATAAAATTAAATATATGGTTTTGGGCTCTTAGAATATATTAACTAACCAGTACCTATGAATATCACGACTTTTATTATTGTCTTTGGTTTTTTTTTATATTTTGTTTTTGTCTTCCTTTCCTTCTTTTCTATCATGCAAACAAAATACTTTTAAGTGAAGCGTAAATAATTATGAATATCATATTAAGAATCCATGTGACCATGGTAGAATTTATTACCTATACTGGCAGAATTCCAGCAAAATTGATTTACAATTTCTTAAGGAGAGGAACTGTGTATATATGAAATGTCAAAAATATTTTACACAGAAAAAATTTTTAGTTAACAAGATGTTAATGCTAGTTCAAAAATATGATTCTGGTATTTTCCAGATTTTTATAGAAATTATACCACTCTCCTTATCTTCAGAAATGTTCATCTAATTAAAAAGTTTATGCAAAAAGAAAAGCACTTTCTTTCTGATGTGTAGAACATGTAAGCAAAAAACAATAATCTGCTTAGAAAAAGGATTTTTTTATGAGCCATACGAAATGATTTAAAATAAAAGGAATGTTCTCTACTGCAGCAAATTACTTCTAATAAGCATTACATTACATGAAACACAAGAAAACTAATAACATTTTTAGTAGTTCTACTACTTTAAAAAAAATTTGAAGATAAGGCCATAAAGAGGACAATACTGAGCATAAGCAAAATTAATTTTTTTTTTTTTTGCTCAATGTCCTGATTGCTAATAAGGTTTAATGCTCAAAAACATGTTAAACAAACAAAAAAAAGAAATTATGCACAGGCATTATTTCCTACTGTATGTGCAGAAAATTACTGATTAGAAATTGAGTTTTCAGAGTAATGTCTTATATTCACTGTTGTAAATTTCTGTAGAGAAGTCTTCTAAAATTGTGATTGTTGAATTGAGAATAATTTTATACATGAAAGATTGAAAATAATACATCAGAAAAAACACATATTTTAATATGTTAAGCCAAATATTAGGATGAGACATGCATGCTTTCTCTTAATCGTACTTACTGTGGTGTCTAAATTTGCAAGTGTTGGCAGAAAATGTTGCTGTGCCAGGAAACCCATAAATTTGCTGTATCTCTCTGAGTTACAGTACTTTGAGTCTTGATTTTGACTGAATTCTTGATTTTTCTTTGGCCAGAAGTTAGAAGAGTAATGGTAAACTGATTCATAAATTGCCTTTCACATTAAAATCATACTAAAAAACGTTGTTGCCTTGTTTTTACACTATCAAACCGAAGATGTTATGGTGATTTTTCAGTACAGTCTTATTCTCCAGATTTCAGCATCAAAGATGTTTTGAAAGCTCACTAAAAGCTGAATATGATTGTTATTCCAAAGCACTAAAAACTCTCAGTCAAATGACCATGGATCACTTGGGCCATTGCATCATAGCAGCCTTGCAGTACTGAACCAGCAACTTCACAGAAGCCCATGTCAAAGTATCACCCCAGGAAAGAGCCAGTAAAATCAAGAGTTCTCTAGCATACCAGAAGTAGAAATATCACTGTAAGACAGAGACAGAAGATAGGATTTTCTGCCTGCCAAGCATCTTAAAGCCATTAGGAGAGAAAATGTAGTTAGTCAACAAACAGATGCCTATAGATTTGATGAAATTCAGATATTATGGTTGTTCATGATTATGCAAAAAGCAAAGGAAAATGTCTGATCTTCTCACACAGACCTTTTCAACATTTATTTTGTTAATAGTGTTAGCCCTGATTCCAGACACCAGGGTTAAATCATATACCTTTCTTGAAACTACCATTGAAGTCATGGATCTGTGAATTCCCTTGCACCTTCCATTTTCAAGTCACTTTGCTGTCTTTCACTTTCTCATATTTTTTTTTTGCTTTTTCTGCTACTGGTCAAGATATCCACAGAGGAACCCTTTCATCTTCATAATTCTGAGTACTTTCACATTTGCTGTGATTTGTATCCAGTCAATAATACCTAACAAGTTGTGCAAAATGAAGGATGTACTATGAATTGTTTTACTACTTCTGTCAGGACCCTTTTCAATGTATATTTCATATTCTCATGTTTGTTTTTTTATTGACCATGTTTCTTTTCCCTCTATCAATCTTGTTAATTTTTCTTTAATACCAACCTGCATTCAAATAGGCTTTTCCTACTTTTGACATAACCTAAATAACACAAATCCAGCAAGGTGTTTTTTTCCAAATATTTTTTTCCTGGTTTTAGAACCTGGCTACACATTTTCTTTGAATTTTTCCAAAAATTAGCTTCCACTCAGCACCTACACTTCTCATTTCCCAAAACTTCTCACTCTTAAAAAGAAATTCTCATTTTATTAATAGTTTCTCTGTTTTATTTCTCTTATTTCTCTTTTACATTATTCATGTAAATATATTTTAAACTATTCTTTATTTCTCCAACCAATTTTTTTTAATTTCTTTTATCTCATATTTGTAGCTGTGTCTGGGGACAGTCTTAATTATTTAGGAATATATTTTGCTTTTAAGTAAAAAGACTCTATAAATATTTGCTTTACCATGAAATCAGACGTTTAGGCTCTTTTCTGATACTTACTACTTTTTTATGCTTTATCTTTTGGACATATAAAGGTATTTTATATATTCCTCAAGGGATCTGGTTCCACAGGACTCATCAAAGACATTTCTCTGAGACAAAGGAGTTTTAATAAATGTGCAGATCTGGAAAGACTTTTCAGCTGTGGGATTCATGATTATATCATGGCAGAAAAACTTATGTGAATCCTTTCCCACCTTAGAAAGAGAAGGGAAGGGGAATAATAGAAGCATTAAGGTTTGAAAAGACCCCATAATTAAGGTGTGGTTTCACCAGTGCCAAATACAGGAGAACAATCACTGCCCTGGCCCTGCTGGCCACGCTATTGCTGATAGAGATGTCATTGACCTTCTTGGCCACCAGGGCACACTGATGGCTCGTGTTCAGCTGGCTGTCAATCAGAACCACCCAGGTCCTGAAATCTGCTGGGTAGATTTCCAAGCACTCTTCCCGCAGCCTGCAGTGCTGCCTGGAATTGTTGTGACACAAGTGCCGCCTTAGTACTTTGACTTATTGAATTTCACACCCTTGGCCTCAGCCCAGTGATCCAGCTTGTCCAGATTTCTCTGCAGAGCCTTCCTACTTTCAGCAGAATGATGCTCCCACTCAGCCTGGTGTCTTCTGTGAAATTACTGAGGATGCACTCGATCCCCTCATTGAGATCATTCACAAAGGTATTAAATAGGACTGGCCCCAATACTGAACCTTGGGGTATCTCAGACCCTCCACCAACTGGATGTAGAAAAATTCACCACAATTCTCTGGCTGTCCATCCAGTTTTTAACCCAGTGAAGAGAACACCTGTCCAAGCCCTGGGCTGCCAGCTTTTCCAGGAGAATGCTATGGGAGGCGGTATCAAAGGCTTAACTGAAGTCTGAGTGGATAACATCCACAGTCTTTCCCTCACCCACGAGGCCAGTCATCTGGTCAGAAAAGGAGATAGGTTGGTCAAGCAGGATCTGCCTTTCCTAAACCCTTGCTGGCTATGCCTGCTCACCTGGTTGTGCTGTATGTGCCACCAGATCATACTCAAGGTAATCTGTTCCATAATCCTTCATAGAATCGAAGCCAGGCTTATAAATCTGCAGTTCCCCAGATCCTCCTTCTAGCCCTTCTTGGATGGTGTCACATTAGCCAACTTCCAGTCTTCTTCCCAGCCAATCAAGACTGATAATAAACAATGCCTTAGTGAGTTCCTCTGCTGACTTCCCCAGTATCCTCGGGTGAATTCCACCCAGCCCAACAGACCATTCCAACCCTTGGAGTATCCAAGCTTCCTCTTGTTTTACAAGGGGTGTCTTCTGCTCCATGTCCCTGTCTATCAGGTCAGGGGGTTGCATGGCCCGAGGATAACTGGTATTTCTCTTAAAGACTAAGTCAAAGAAGTCTCAGAAGTGTGTCAGGCCTTTCCTCAGCCTTAGTAATGATACTCTTCTCCTTGTCCAATAAAAGAAAAGTGTAAGATGATGTGTCTCTTGGCTCTCATGTCTCATCCTCTTCAGAGTTATCACTAATCAAGTTCTTCACCACATCATCATCTCTCCTTTGATTTTCCTCCTGGCACACTAATTATCATCTATTACAAATGTAAATCAAGCTTGTAGCACTGAAGTATACTTAACATGTTGCATATACATGAATTGCAATATTTTATGAAGGATGTTCACTCCTAAAAATAATTTGCATGTAACATTTAAAACCTGCCCTTGGCATTTTAAGGACTCTTCTTCAGTAAGCTCTGCAGAACCCAGGGAGAAAATGGAACA
Organism: Cinnycerthia olivascens; assembly: GCA_035048155.1. NCBI lineage: Eukaryota > Metazoa > Chordata > Aves > Passeriformes > Certhiidae > Cinnycerthia > Cinnycerthia olivascens. The sequence goes on along the minus strand of JAWWMU010000001.1, from coordinate 68,075,031 downwards.
ACTAGGGGGAAAAATAAGCCCCTCTCATTCTTTTTTAATGAGGTTATGCAGAATGTTGTCATTTCTCTCCCTAGCAAGATGCCATGCTGAGAGCTAGAATAGAGAGTTGTTGTCTAAAAATGTTGTATTTCTTTACAGGAAGTTTTAAAAAACCCTGTTGGCTTTTTCAAGCCTTTAATAAAAGAGCAATTAGCTCAAGTCTTTATAGTCACAAGTGCAAAGCTTTCTATATCATGGATGAAAAAGAATTTTCTCTACTCAATGTGTTTCAGGAGCTGTAAAATACATCCCTTGCTGTTACTGCAGAGGTTCTACAATTTTTTCTACTGATTTCAAAGGTAGAAGGATCATATTTTTAAAATAGTCAATGATGTTCAATTAGGAACCAGTTGCTTATTTCACCATTCCAAGTGTCATTTAACTGTATCTTGAAACAACTCAGTGTCCCTGAAAATACTAAATAATGAACACCTTAAAGAAGCACGAAATTCAATTAAATTACTCTGTAATACAAGTTTGTATGTTTTTATATTAATAGCTCATGTTTTGTTTTCTTTGGAATTTTGTTGTTATTGATGAACAGAAACACACAGACTCCAATCGCAGTTCATTAGAAGGCTAAAAAAATGTAGTTTATTAACAAAATGAAATACCTTATGTAAGGCACTTCACTAAATACAAAGTGATTGGTGAACAGGAACTCCACCTGCTCTACTACCATTGGATAGGTGAGAGAAACAATGTATTCTATTGTTATGAGAACAGGAATGAAAAACACCACCTGTTGTTTTGAGAAGGAATGTTGTTTGGAGAGTTTATCTAGAAGTCTTCTCCTGGGAAAGTCAGAAGCTTTCCCTTGTAAAGAAAGTATCCTGACAGGCCTTCAGCCGTGAAGTTTCAGAGGCACAGAATTGTCAGCACCACACTGGGATTTTTAGGGTATTTTGTAGTTGAATAGATCCATTTGCTATGGTTTACCGAGAAATTCTTCTTTCACCAACCAAAATTATTGAAATATGTCTGCTCAAAAGATGACAAAACTTACCATTTTGACATAAAGAGGATAATTCCCTTACAGGGATTATTTTTTGTCAAAATTTAAAAATGGTCCTACGATCTGTTTTTATTATTATGACCTGTCCATGAGTTCCTGTTTGGCCTTGGAAAAATTCCAGTGAACTCCATGGTAGTGCCAGTTAAATTTTAGTTTTTCTAAACCTGAATAAATAGCTGTTATTTAAAAAATAAGTTTTAATTTCTCACTAGAGTTCTTTCATGATTATACAGGCCACACTTTGATTTTTCTCACACCATGTAGCCAGTAAATCACACTGACTTAGGTGAAGATTCCATTAGATCAGCCTATGTGATCAAAATTCAGAGAAATATACAAACTTTTGTAGAGCCAGATGAAAGGTTAGGTAATTCACTACCTGGTGGATCCACGGCTTGGATAGGAATTTAGGAAATCTGGCTGATTCTTAGTAGTCTTATGGCCTCTTTCTTAAGCTCAAGACTACCTGAAATTTCAGGATGTGGTGCTTCTCAATCCTCACTTTTGTAAACTACTGCTTTGAAGTCTCACAAATCAGGGCATCTAGGAATTTGGCCATTCTTATCAGGATATTTTCAAAGGCACATGACTGGTTTTTTTGAGAGAACACCATATGGGAGGGAATTCAGACCAGAGGGTTGCTCCAGCTATGCTATTGAGGTGCCTATGTACAAGACTCATGTGGGCAGGCATAGGAAGACAGATTTTTTTTTTCTGCCTTACATGGAAAGAGACACATGGTGGAGGTTTTCAGACGCCTTCTCATATGTCTACTCATGCATTTTAACTGCACATTTTATAAAATCAAATGCACAAGCAAAATACACAGACGATTAAGAGTAGTGTTGTTTTCTTTGAGGAGATTTTTATCCTTGGTGCAGGAAATAAAAAAAACCAAACTTCTTCATACAGTCCATCACTAGGAATCCTTAATTTCAGACAGACAGTTTTTCTTTGAGGAGAGTCATGGTTGTTGGAAGACTCTTCCTCAAGTACTCACTACATATCATGTGGATGCAAGTTTTGAAGAGAATAGTCAGCTCCATTAATTAAAATTCAGTACTGTGGATATGCTTAATTTAAAATTCCTTAGAAAATTATGCACAGTTGTTTCATGTCCACAGATTTCTAAGAACTTCTTTGTTACACAGCTGCTGTAATTTTTATTTCTAGTCAATGATTTCTTTCATAATGAACTCAAGCTTTTAAAACAATTTGGTAAAACTGTGAAATGTAAAAGGACAGTAGCCCTCATAAAAAAGCAGTGATAATACAGAAAATTGCTGTGAATGATGTTCTGTCACGTAGGTGATAAAAAGGAATTAGAAGCAAGTGCTTCATCGATTGCTAATATAATCACACAAGCACCACTCTGCACTCTGGAAAGTAAGCAGCTGACAGTCTGGTTAAATCATTATCATTATATAATTAGTATTTTTGCAGCTTTAAATGTGAAACAAACACAAATCTAATTAAAGGCGTAAAGAAGTGAAACCAAAGATTGTGGAAAGGGTCCTAGAGAAAAACTTGAGGTCCTGCATCACAAATGGCTATTTAGTCTTTCCCTTTGGCATATTAACCACCCAGAACCCTTCAGCATTTATGAGTCTTGGGGTGTCTTCTGAAAGGAGCCTGACATGTCTGTATTGACAGTTCTGGAAGAGCTTCAAGCTCCCGAATCTTGATGGGTGCCCCGTCTTGACTTCTTATCACTGTGACAGCCCGGCATGCAGCAGCTCTGCCTCCCAGGTCCGGTGTCACGGGATGGGAATTGTGAAGGGCAGGCCACAGCAGCCTCATGGTGCCCTGCAGCCAGGGTCCAGGACAGTGCCCCAGAAGTTCAGAACTGTGCCTTGCAGTGGACTTTTTTGTTGATTGGCAGTTTCTTTGCCTCCTGTCTTATTTTCTTGCCAGAGTAGTATAAGCTTCCCAGGAACCTGTGAAATATTTTATGGAGAGAAATGGAGAATTTTGCACATAATTTAAAGTTTTTTTTATAAAAATTGCTGGAAAACATATCATAGATAGTACAAGATAAGAACTTTGCATTTACATGAGGTTGCTCTAGTCATTATAACAGGTCTTTCCTATCTCTTACCTCCAGGATCCCAAGAAGTGAGATTAATATGAGTAGAATTTTTGCTTTCTAAACTAAGCATATACCTGAATTCTACCATGTTCTTTACTAAAGTTGTATCTTCACCTAGAGAGAATATTTTAGATGCCATCATACTCCAATAATATTTGATCATTTTTTAAATTATTATTTCATGAGGAAATTTGCTTAATTTTTTATGTATAGAGAGAATTTTGCAAACATTCTTTCCAGAATATCCACGGTAATCTACTCAATATCACTACTAAGGATGCTATTGCTTAGAGTTGCATTCCTTTCAGATTTAAAGAATCTGCAAATGTAATTTTATATTTTAAAAATACAGCATAGCATGGGTTTTCTTAATACATTTTGTTTTACAACTGATAATTGAAATAACCACTCAGTTTTCACTGTAGTTTGTCTCCTATCAAATAAATTGTGATTAGCAAAACAGCTTTCATTACACTGAGATAAAATCACATCTACTGTATTTTTAGCTACTGAAGTATGTATTTTACTGGAAAGGCACATGTAATGTAAGCCAGAATCTCTTTAGCTATGGGCTTACCAAAAGTGCTGTTTTATAAGCTTCTACTTTTCTAAAATGTTTTTTTTTTTCTTACTACATTTTTTTATTCCAGTTTTTCAATTCCAGTTGCATTAAGCAGAAATGTAATTCATGCTCCCTCTTAATTTGTCTTGCAAATGACATAACAAAGCAAAAAGACTTACATCACGTTAAGGTAATGGTCATTATTGGTATCAATTTGAGCAAACCTCACTGTTTCTTAAGTATGTGATATGCCTCTGAAGTGGGCATATTAGAAGGAGCAAGACAAAAGGTCAACTTTCTAAAAGGAAATGGATCAGTAATACCTTGTCAAACTTCTGGCATTTCTGTCTTTTCTACCATAATAAAAGCCTGGAAAGGAAATTGCTGAATAAATTAGTGAAACCATTACAAATCCTTACATTGAATGTGATTGTTTGACAGGAAGGTGAGAATACAATGAAGTTTCATAATCTTGGAAATAAAACTGTTCTGATTTTGAAAGATAGAACATTTTCAAAGTAGGTCAGATAGCTTCATAGTGCATTTTATAAATATAATCCGTTATGCAGAAGTGGAGAAGAATTACTTATGATGTACCATCTACTACCTTAGAATCACCCTTTATAACCCTATGATGACTAGACAATCAATGACGTAAAAGAGATAAATTTGAGTTTACATTATAAAGATAAAATACATGTAAAAATACAATAAAATCCCATAATTTCTATCAAAAAAGGATTACTTCAACATGAAAATTGTCCATTGAAAGCAAACAGAATTACAGACTAGAATTTTAATTGAATTTTGACTCTACAAACCAAACCAAGCCTTAAAAACAAAGTGTGCTGTTTCCTTCCATTACAATAAACAGTTCAGTTAGGGACAGGAAAAAGAAGACTTTGTTCCTTCTCCTACCTGATTTTCATGTCTTGTTGATATGAACTGCTTACAATATGGAAAATATTACATTCCTTCTTGAATATATAACTGTACTCAGCTTGCCCTTGACAAGACAAAGTCCTTTCTTCGGTTTAAACATTCTGGGTAGAAATAGATATGGTTTTGACCTCAAATGTCTCTAAGTTGAAGGCTATTCTAAAAACAAATCAGGGAGTATACTTTGATATCAAGAGGTTAAGTTGTTCTTCATGCCCTCTGGAGAAGTTTTATTATGATTGTCATTTGTTTCAGACCCAGTTTGGGATGTATATTGATGAAAACTTATTAACTCTTCACGACCTCTTAAGATGTCTGTGACAGCACCAACCAGTAAAAGCCTATTTTATAACAGCAGGATATTCACACCCTGCTAAACACTAAATTGAACACTTGTTGACTGTCTGAACAAACACAGTGACCACATTTCCTTCCCACTATCAATGTCTTTATCCTAGGCCTAAAGCACAGAAACAGGTAATGTTAATTGCGTAAAGCTGCTGTAGAGTGCCCGCAGTTTTTACGCTTTTGATACAAATAATTGGCGGTAGGGTGGTGGAAAAAGTGGAAGGTATATTTTGGAGATATTAAAATGTACTTTACAAAGGCAATCACTAATGAACTATATTTGCTTTTTACTGTTTTCCCAGCAAGACATAGCTGTTTTAATAATAGATTCATAACAGTTTAATACTTTTCTTTTTGTTCGTTATAACCTCCTTGAGAGACTCATTGCCATAGATCAGAGAGGAAGTCTAAGCTCTACTAGGGCATCAAATACCATCACCAGAAGTCTAGTTCTGTGATTCCCAAGCCCAAAATTGAAATTCTTAGAGTATAGTCTAGTAAAGGAGAGTGACTTATGCTTTTGAGTTTGTTTTTGGATTGTTTGGGGTATTTTTCTAGGGGTATGATGGTGTTTCTTTCTGACGTCTACAGTTCTTAGTGTACTGGAAGGTCTTTTTCTGAGTCAATAACTGAGTACTCGTATATTTAAAATTGTAATCTTCAAATTAATTGTGTCCTTGTCACATGTTGACTACAAATTCATTACTGCTAAAACATTTAAATTTTCATGAAAACTGAAAAATCTTTATAGTAAGAAAGTAACATTTTCCCCTTATCACCACTAAACTAAAAGACCGGGCACTGCTGATCTACTCAGTCTTCATCACATTTATTTCTGGTTATGGAAAACTATGTTAGAAAAGATTACATCACATTGAAGATTTTCTGGTTCTGAACAGTGTATGTACCTCCTGTCTCTTTATGCTCAGAGCATCTCTTAATAGGAATATTATCGACTCCAGCTGCCTAAAGGCAGATTGTAAGGAATGCATTTGCAAAGCAATCTGGTGCATAAAATAATGTGTAGAATTTTCTATGCTGTATCAAATCATATTCCTTCAGTTTCATTTCAAACTAATTTAACAATCCCTACGCATAATGCAACAGGCAACAGTCTGAGTGCATGATCTTACAGAGCCAAGAAAGAATAATACTTGGAGTAGAAATGTATTAACTACCTTAAATACTTTAGTTATTTTTTTTCTTTTTCCCCCCTAAAAATTCCCATCCTGTAGACAAGGCTATTAAGATCAGAAAAACTTTGATTTATTTTTTTGAAGATGACAATAAATTTGTCTGTGAATGGAACCGGTCATTACAGTGGAGGTCTTGCTGATGCTGCCATTCAGAGGGACATTGTCAGACTGGAGAAATGAGCTGAGAGAAACCTCATGAAGTTCAGCACGGAGAACTGCAGAGCCCTGCCACATGTAGGGAAGCCACCTCTGGCAGAGCCAGACTGGGCAGTGATAGACTAAGGGGCAGCTCTGGCAAAGAGATCCTGAAGGCACTGGGGGACATTGAGCTGAGCATTAGCCAGCTGTGTGCCCTGACAACGAAGACAGCCAGCAGCTTTAATGGAAGCACAGTCAGCAGATCCAGGGAAGTGATTATTCATACCTTTGCTCAGAGGTGATTACACATATTCTAATTTCTGTGTAATTTCTGTGTTTCTTTCCTGTTAAGGAAAGATATCATTAAGCCACCAGTGCAGTTGGGACTGGATCCCTTGCCTTATGAGATGAGGCTTAGAGGCCAGGGCTTATTCAGCCTGGAGAAGCAATGAATATGTGGGACTCTTAGCAAAAGTATATATTTGCCTGTGGGGAAGTCAGAAAGGAGACAAAGCCAGGTCCTTTGATATAGAATCATGTAGGTTGAAAAAAAAACTTTAATACTAATAAATCCAGAAGTTAACTTAAGCACTGCTAGTTTACTAAGCCATGAAACATAGTGGGTGGATGAGAGTCGGTGGGCATAATTTGAAACAGAGAAGTTTCTGGGTGTGAAGAGAAACATTTTCCAAATGAGAATACCTAGTCAACAGAGCAAGGTGTCTAAATGACTGATTCCACTGTCTCTGTCTCTGGAAACTGTCTCTGGGACAGAGCACTTAAAAACTTTACTTGACCTCAGAGCAGCCCCTGCTTTGACCAAGATGTTGGACTGTGGGGCTTGGTGAAGTATCTTCATACCTGAATTGCCCTTTGATCCTATGAATAGGCTACAGAACTACATTTTCAAAGATCTCTTTGGTCATATATCCAGTTGAGTGCATTTGTAAGACTATTTGACTAGTATCATTTGGCTACACTATATGGCATGTTTCTGTGACACATTCATGGTAAATTCCAGACTTGACATAAATTTTAACAATTTTGAATAATCATTAAATGGTTATTTTATTTTTGGTAACATGTTATATCAAAATCAGAATTAATCTAAAGGACTTATGTGCTAACTTTTTGTATTAACAATATTATAATTTTATCCCTAAATTTCAGTATTAACAAAGACCATGATGTACACAATTAGTGCTATCAGTAACATAAGCATAGGCCAGTTAAACCACATAACATAAATGATCTGATCAATTTTATATAAGTAATCAAACAAGACATCATCTTTATTGTGTTGCCATGGTAACAGAACTGCATAGAATAAACTGCTTTCCTCTCCTGACATGAACACAGTTGTGTATGTTCAATACCTTCTAGAAAGAAAACCAGAAAGACTTGATGCAAAACGAAGTCTGGAACACTGGTATATATCCCTTCAAGATTTATCCAAGGGGAAAGTATCCAGAACATCTGTTTTGCATGTCCTGTCTCTTTTAATATCAGAGCTACAATGAATGGCTTAGATAAAATGCACATACTGAATTAGTTGTGACCTAGACACTAAGAATTACATTTCATAACACAGCAAATGGCTTCAATAACCTTAATGGTGTTGTGTACTTTTAAAATATGAAGAGCTGCAGAATTGTGATCCTTGAGAATGAAGAAGGGGAAAAAGCCAAACCAAAAAACCCTCAAGACCTCCCCCATACAAGCCCTGGACATGAACAAGTACCAAGTATTTCACCAAGTTCTTCTGGGTCCACTCCAACAGGTCCATGTCTTTCCTAGAGGGAGGGGACATAGCTGGGACAGCTGATCTGATCTAAGCAAAAGTAATGTCATCACATTCAGCAGTAGAAATTGGGGTGAACATGTCATGCTCTGCAGTAAAATCTGGGGTGAAGGAGGAAGGAGGTGTGGCATCTGTCTTCCCAATAATTTTGCTGTGGCTACTTGAAGGCCTGCTTTTCTAGATATGTCTAAATACTTGCCTGCACATGGAGAGTAGTGAAAAAATTCCTTATTTTGCTTTGCCTGTTTTCATTTTTCCTATAAAACTGTCTATATCTTAACTCATTAGTTATATCTTTTTGATTCTATATGCCAATGAACAAAGGGTTGTGTGGAGCTTATGTTCATTTCTGGGTTAAACCACAACAACTGCATGCAACGCTCTACTTTCCCCAAAGGAAAAAAGAAATCCTGGAGAGATTTTAAGTGTTTTCTCATTTATGGAAGCATCTGAAGATATGGAAGATCTGAAACCTGCAAGAGAGATGTGTGAGAAAGACCTGAGATGCAGCAATTTCATTCAAAGATAATCTATTCTGAAGAAAAAGAGAAAAGCAAGAAGGATACACCAATCAATTCTTTTTTACTTCTATTAATCTGTTGTTTGCTCTATCTTTCTAAACTTAGATAACTAAGTTTTCTAGGAAATACCAATATGTATGTTACAAATTTTCTAGTGGCCAAAAATTCCTCTTTGACAGTCTTATACTTGCCATGACAAGCAAACAAAAAAACCCTGTTACTAGCAATAATGAATTTAGATGTATTATGTAACAGAAACATTAAAACACTTATCTACCAACATATTAGTCTTCTTAAGCCATGATGTTTTCTTAATTCTGGTGCCAACTGCCTGAACAATTCAGGGCTGACCAAAGCTAAAGCAAGTTAAGGGCATTGTCCAAATGCCTCTTAAACATTGACAGGCTTGGAGCATCAAATGCATCTCCAGAAATCCAGTTTTCATTTATTGGTAAAGAAATGCTTCCTAATGCCAACTCTGAATCTCTCTTGATGCAGCTTTGAACCATTCCCATCCTATCACTGCATACCAAGGAGACAAGATCAAAATGTCCCTGTTCACTTTTGGAAGGATCCTTTGGAAGAATTATAAAACTACTTCTCTCATGAGTTAAAAATTAAATTTTTACTACAGAATTGTGTCATGGGAGTGTAAAATCATTATGTTATTTTTAGTTCTAATCTTCAACATTGATATTAGATCACGGATCAAACATCTTGAAATATTTTTTTTTTCCCAGTTATGAAGACAGTATTTTGCATGATCTTAGATGTCAGGGAATGATGAGATCAAGCAGGAAGCTGGGAACTGTGAGTGAGGGCAGCTGGCAGAGGAGAACCTCGTCAAGAGGCACAGTCCCACAGTATCAAATCAAGAGAGAAGAACTGGGACAGGGATTGTGAACAAGGTGTCTAATGGTCAGACAAGACTTCAGAGACAAGGCAAACCCAAGCCTATGGGAGAAGTCTGTGCCGTGGGCTAAGGCCAGGATCAGGGCCAAGATGGAAACCTAACTCCAGCTATGATTCAAAGTGCCTGCATAGAAATTCTGCTCCCACATGAAGAAAGGATGATGCCAAATAGGTTTGCTTCATCTCCATCTCATCCAGCTCTTCTCAATCACTGATAATGGTTGTGCAGCTGCACTGCATCCAGCCTTGAGCAGAAACTAACAAGCACTTGGGGAGCACGGTGTTTACAATGGCCAAAACTGGGATTTTGCTCTTAGCATTGTCTAGTTTTTGAAAAAAGGCAAGATTTAATGTAAACATTTCTTTACTATAATATTACATTGTACAGAATAATATGATGTGGCATAGCTACATGACAAGATGCCAGTTCCCTGCCAAAACACATTTGACAAAAAGCTTTTTGTAGCTTAGGAAAACTTCCATCAATTCATACATTCAAACTGAAGGTATCATGGGAGACTCATTGGTATACAAATGCCTTGCACCTGTTCTTTTAACAGATACAGATGAAAACAGTGGGATGCTGGCTCTTGCAATGCAGAACAGAAGGTATTTACCTTACCTGGCACAAATAACAAGTCACAGGATTTGTTGTAAAATTTAATGTACAATTTAAGATAAAAAGCAAACAAGCAAAAGATTAAAAGTACCATAAAATATTTCTTTAAGTAAAATATATGTTTTAAGTCAGTGAATATACTTCAATTTCCCCACCTTCCAGAAAGCACAATAAATCACTTGTGACACTGTGAGAATAATGAGTGATAAACTGAAAGGTATCTCTCACTAAAGAGAACATAGCTACCAGTGACAGATATAAGCGAGAAAAAAGAAACTATGTGCACAAGTGCAGTAAACTATATGACAGCCATAAAAATGAGTGCAGGATAGTTGTTGCTCTGGCTATATTACTAAATATAATTAATATTTAAGTATTTATCTTATCCTTTTTATTTTTTGACATCTTAGATAGCAGATATTCTTCATTACATCTACATTTCACAAATAAGATAATTCTTTATAACCTCTCTATTTTACTTTCTAGAGTTTTTTTTTTGTGCCCTGAATTTATTTTGAAATGGACACACGTATAATTTATATGTATATAAATTATACCATAAAAATACACATATAGTCTAAAAATACACTATAATTTAAAAGATATATTTTCTATATGAGGTAAAATGGGACTCTAAATATTTATTTATACCTCTAATTTAGATCTTTGCTTATTATTCATTAAGTCAGTACCATTATGGATTACGTACAGTTGAAAAAAAACCTTTTCATGTACAATTTCATACAATTTGATTATTTAATTTGTTCCTATTTCTGTATATATGTACATTTTTTCTATATATATACACATAATTTTTTATGAAGTTCTTGTTTTCTAATATGTTTGCCTCAACAAGGAGTTGGTGTGAAAGAGAAAAATAAAACACAAGGCAAATACCTTCTACTTTACTATTTCTTTTAGGAGTTCTATATTCAAGAGCTGATGTTCTATCTGTTTAATACATTTTTTCCATCTGAAATGTGTGTATGCAATTAAATGATCCCGTTACACATTTGGAATTTGCCTGAACAAGACGAAAAACATTCTCTTTCAAAAATATTTTTTAACAAAAATCAGAAGAGTCTGCAAAACTAGTCAAAATAAAAATACAATAAATCTAACTGTATTGAGGCTTAGAAAAGTCACAGTAGAGTGGAAGATAGACCTCTGTGTGGAGCTCTTGAAACCTAAAGATGGAAAATGCTTTGGAACAGGAACAGGCTTCAGATCTATATGATGTGTAGATAATTTTTCCATTGTTTAATAGAGACCAATAAGTTACAGTGGAAGATAGCAGGGAAATTTAGAAAGATGTGGGAGGCAGAATAAGGAAAGTCTTGCACCAATAGCCTAATTCAGAAACCAATATATAGTGAAGACCATCACACGCTGTCATGCAAACTTCAGGGTACTGGAGACGAAAGCCCAAGGTGGAAAAGCTAAATGTTCAGACTGGGACTCAGTTGCCTTCAGTGGTCACAAGTGTCTCACTCCCCTGGATCCACGGTGAAGTTCCAACTTGGACCAGAGGGACTAGAGGGGCACAGGATGTGGGGCAGGTGTTTTTGAAAGAGGTTTGTGTTTATGTGTTAGAATTGAAATCTTAAACTAGAAATCATTCTCTATTCCCCACCCACCCAGATTATTTACTAAATACCACAGTTCTTGCAGACCTCCCACAATTTCCTTGTGACATTAAAAATCCATTTGGGGGATGGTTAAATATGGAGCTTTCAGGTGACACATAGTACATAATAGAGTTGAACACTACATCCTAGTAGTGGAGAAGCACTACAAGAGGGTAATATCCCATTAATCTCTTCCGCTTCATCGTTTACCATAAATATTACAGGCATAGAACTTATTGATCAGGCAATTTCAACCACCCAAAGAATTAAATGAGACTTTCTGAGGTGAAAAAACCCATGAAATCAACCAAAATCCTTGGTGTTTAAAGGAATAGGTGGAAACTGATGGAAAGAATAAATGAATGAAGATAAGAAAATTGCCTGATGAAGTCAAAATACCATCATCTACAACACTGGAGGCTGCAAATCAATCACATCATAAGGAATTTTAAGGGAAGGAAGGTACCAACAACAAAATTACTTTCAATTTGGATAGAGAAATTAAATTCTGACAAAAAAAAATCACAAAATTTAATTAACATTTCCTGATGCTTAATAGAGGATATCTGAATGCTCATTATCTCTATGTATGGGAAGTTTTAGTTTTTAGATGGTTTTTCTCTAGAAAGTGAAAGAAAGTAAGAGATTGTGTTACAACTTTCATTTTTTAATTCATGATAAGAGAAACTGATGAAAAATTAATAACATTAATCTAGCCAAAGATATGGGAACACCTGGAAATAGGAATAACTCAGAGAAAATAAATTTCCAAATAGGAAATGGTAATTTCAAAGGTACTTATCTTAGAGTAACTACAGTTTGGATTTTCTTGGTTAAAAAAAAAACATTCAAGATGTGTTGTTACTGGCCGCTACATGACTTTTTTCTCTTGATATTTTAATAAAATTTTTTTATTGGCATAAACAGATTTTATGTGTAAGTGCACAATTTGTCAGCCTGAGAAAGTTTCTTTTAAAAGTATATATTTAATACATGCAACAGAGAAAGTATAAAACATGGAGAGTTTTGTTTTGAAGCTCCTTAAACAAACAATTTGAATCTAATTTGGTTTTAAATGATTATGCATATATTTCTTCATTAAAGGTGAAAGAAGATAATTAAAAAATTTTCCTTACAAACATGTTATGGAGTAAAATGTTGATTCATGATAGTGATGGACAAGACACACTGAAAACTTTGACAGGGGCCTGTTCTGGCAGAAGGTTTCTCAGCAGGGAAATATGGGCATATTGGTAGATGAAAGTCAGCTCCAGCTGGTGAGGATCCAGATTTGTGTCATTCCAGCCTAACAAGAGTTGTCCCTGGCTCCCCTGAGGTAGGGGACAAATTACAGCCGGCCATTTCTTCAGCTGCATAAGTGGTCTCTTGGTAAACATAGTTAATTAATAGGCTGACTCAGTAAATATCAAATCCTTGATGAGATAGACAAAAATTTTTCCTTTTTGTTCAATAAAACTTAAATTACATCTTTTTACTTGAAATATTTTGTTGTGATTATCATTTTCCTAGTAGCCCTTGTCAGGGGAACCACTTAATTACTACTCCAAAGATTTTCCAACCTTTTCAAACAGCTTTAAGGTAATGAGCTACCACAAATTCAAGATTTATTGGACCAAAAATATAAAAAAAACGTTTTCCAGCTAAAAGATGAGATGAGAAACTCTCTTTAGACTCATCTTCTGGAACTTTTGTGTTGTTTTCTTTATTTTGGTTTGTGGTTTTTTTGTTGTTGTTGTTGCAGCTCCAAATGAGCCAAATCAAGCCAACAGTGAGATACACCTGTAGCAAGTGCTAGAACAAACCCCCAGCTCCACAATTTATGTCCTTAGAAGAAAAATAGAATATAATCTTAGCATATAGACCTGTTTTCCACTTGCCAGGGGATTTTAATTTTTTTACTTTTGTCTTAAAGTTATTGCTTTGGCTTGCTGTCTCCTAGGTCACATATGAATGTACACTATCAAGAAGGTTCTTTGCTGCTGTCCACATTTGGATATTTGAATTTAAGGTCATTGCACACATTGGCTCTGCCCTGTCTCCTTAATGTCTTCTCATCTGTCCCTAGACTGTACCCGAGTTTAGTTCTAGGGTTTAGAATGATTAATTATCTCATCATAATAGGCATTTAATTTTGCAAGGATTTAATTGTTTATTGAGAGGTGAGTGTAAGCCTAACACTTCTCTGCATTTATGAGCCAATGGATTTGAACATTTAACTCTGTCTTGTACCTACTTTTTTACTTACTTTTGTTGTCTTAGTCTATATTTAGTATAATTCTATATCAAGCTATTTTAACAAGTATAATGATATAATTTAAACAAAAATGCAAGGGCAATATTGAAATATCAGTCAAGAGTTAAGAAAATGTATGTCCAGAGAACTATATTTAAAAGCACATATTTTTTGTAAATAATCAGACACAATACTTGTTCTATGCCTAAATTCCTATCAACAACATTCCTCAAAAGACTGAATGCCTGCCTCTGAACATACTTAACAAATGTCATAAAATTGAGCAGTTTAGTTATCTGGCATCAAATTAAATTGGGATCCAAAAGCTTGATTTTTCTTTCACATGTGACAATCATTTCTTTTTCTAAACTCTCTAAAACATTAATTTTGGTGAACTGTGGTATAAAAACCATTATGTCTCTGTTGAGGATAAGAAGTCAGGCAGGTAAAATGAGAGAGATGAGCTAGTATTTGGGAGCAGGGGAGGAGTTAAAGTGTGGGATTTTAATGACTCTTTTGGAGAATTACTTGAAACATTTCAGAACACTTCATGAGAAAAATATGTATAAAGTACATATTACTATAGTAAAAAATATTGAAATGTCTTAGAGATTCAGTACTAAGTTACGTATTACACGAAAAATTTATGCCATTGGAATTTCCCACAATATTCCAAGGAAGGCATTGGTTTTGGTGAAGAGGTCAGTTTATCTGACTGAAATGCATTGGTATAATTTCCTGTTGTAGTCTAGATTTTGTTCACAGTGCTTGCACCAATTCCCAGATGAGACTTAATCTTGCTTAATGGATGTGACAAATGAAGAATAGCTTGTAGCAATATCATACTATACAGAAAAATGGATACATAACATTGTTCAGGAGAATGCTGAAAACAATTCTTTAAATAAAGAAATTTGTGCTCATTATTAAATTTCAATTGTTCTACACATAAGTCTCTGCTTAGCAGCATATAAAGACAGTTATGAAATATGCCTTCAACATATTTTTTTTTGGGAACTTCTAATGTAATGTCATGTTCTTGAATTAGTGGATGTATGCATAACTGAGAAAAGAACAAATTATTTAAACCTCTACTTTTTTACAAGCCCGTGACTGTCTGTCTGGTCTGAAAGAAGTACCATATAGATATGAGTTTATTTTAGTATAATTGATCTCATGATAAAAGAAAAAATATGCAGAGATATGAAGCAATTTCCTTTGAGCAATTCTGGTGACTCAAAACTCTCTTATTTCACATTCAAGGGCCACTGCACCATTATACCATTCTAACCTTGCTATATGAGAAGGATTGTATACCTAATAGAAACAAGTCATTGGCTAATAAGATTAGATGTTTCGGGATGCACTATAATGCTGTATGCAGTAACTATTACACTTAATTTTTATGGGTTTTTTCCCCCTGTAGCTTAAAATATAATGACTTTGGAGCCCAAAGTTTTCAAAAAGAAGAGGAAAGTCAGGGATTGCTCTTTAAAATCAATGATGACCATGCTAAATCTTTAATTTGCTGGGAGAAAAATTCTCCAATAACCGCTGATAGGTATAAAAATGCGCAGATTCTGATAGGAAATCAAAATTTTCTTTCAAACATCTGGTGTAAAAATGCATAATCTAACTGTTAAAACAGCATGGATATCATGGAGAAATTCCTCAATTGATAAGGGATGAGGCAAATCTGATAGAAGGGTCTCACCCACAGAAAATGAACAGGGTCCTTGAAACAAGTTCAATGACTTAGTCAAAAAGAAAGATAATTTTCCCTTTGATCTATTTTTTATTATACTTGCTATGAAATTGTGATTAACTAAACATGCCAAGAGCTCTTCTTCTATGAGTATGATTAGTCTAATGGCTCTTTGTCATTTCAATTTCACACAAAAAAAGGAAACTTCCCTGATGAGTAGAAGGAAATAAGGAAGCGTCTGAGAATACAACCTTATCTGAATATGAGTGATTATACTATTTCTCTTTGGAAATTAATATGAACAGAGTTTATTATAGTGCTCTCTTGACTATGAAGGACTTACATGTCAAAATGTTGAAACACTAATTGCCTTTTCTTTTCAACTATATTTGTATGTGTAAAGCAGTTCAAAACTTTTTTAATGTTCATTCTTTTATTTATATATTATTTCTGGATACAGATATTTTCTCCCCCTTTAGATATGAATACCCTGCTAGATCAAAATAATTTAAAAGTTTCTGCTATATATGATAATTTTTATTGTAAGAAAATATTCTGTGTTTGATGTATAGAAGTCTTACAACAAACATTCTGTAGATTTTTTGTATATAATACTACACATATTTATTGCATATTTTTAAATTTCATTATAATTTTCGAAATAGAAAATAAATTTGAACATTCAATCTTGCCTAAGGAGAATTTATCATTGTCTTCTCTGCATAAATCCTTCTGTAGAAACAATAATATTAAGGAAAATCTTTAGCCTTTTAAGAAAAAAAAAACTTTTAAGGAAAAGGTTTCTAGTAAACTATGTATTCTACTAGAACATATAAGGCACAACAGACAGACAAACACAAGATATGAATAATCATTGCATTCATTTCAATTGCTCCAGAAAGTCACTCTGATTTCTAATTGGCACTTTTCCTAAATTCAACTATGTGGATTGCGGGTTCCATGAATTAAAAATAAAAATATGAAAAAGCTGCTTAATTGTTTCAGCTTACTTAAGCATACTAGACTAATAAAAAATAAATGTGAACTTTTAATTGCCTTAAACTCATCTTTAATATGTAATTGTGAGTTGCCAGATGTCCACCTCACAATTTTACAGAGCTTGTTTTATCTAGCTTGGTGGGTGAGTTTTGTCAATCACCTGTGCTGTGCAGCAGTAGAGATTAATTAGGAAAAGCAGAAGTATTTTTTGAAGTACTCTACTTCTTTCACAATTGTTCACAGTGACTTACTAGTGTCACCATGCCTTAATACAAACAGCAAAAACTGATAATTCCATATAGGAATTCACTTGAATAAAGTTTTTTTCTAGTTAATCTGTTAGATTACACATCTGTGGCACATAATGAGGATTTTGTACAAGAGGAAGAGAGAGAAAGAGTGCTAATATGTTTTGGAGGAGTATTTATAAAAATGAACTGGCTTTGATAAAGATTTTTTGTGATAAATAAAAAATAAAATAGATGAGGATGACACACAGAACTTTTCTGAATAGTTTCTCTAGATACTAGAAATGTATCATAGGAATTTTGATTTGGGGATGGTTTTTTTACATTTTAAAAATATGTCAGAATATATGTCAGTATGTAATTACTGAAGAATAAAGTCATGGCTATTTGACTTGACAAAAGAGCTAAATATAAGAAGCATTTCTAAAGTTTTCTAGGAACATGTAGATTTTTGCAAGTAAGAGGATCTTTGTTTGATAAATAAAGAATTAATTCATCATTCTAACATCAAGAGGATGTGAGATGAAATCACATTAGTATAAACAAATGGTCATAAAAAATGTCAGTGCAGTTCAGTATAGTGGTTCTCACACTGTGCTTCATGGTCACTGGAGATATCTCTAATCAAATTTGCCGACTTGGCTCTTTCCTTTTTCCAGATTTCATTAATTTCCAAAAATATGTTTTACTAGTAAGCAGTGCATTTAATTAATCCAGTGATGTCATATCATAATGAATGACATATACATGTCATTTTAGCACATATTAATGGCTGAGGGATGCCAGCTGCAAAGTTTGGTAGCGCCAAGAATAAAAGCTTTCAGAATTATTTTAATTTTTATGAAGTAATAGAAAACTGATTAGATAGACATATTTCTTTTTATAAGGAATTACCTTTTTTTTAACAACCCACTACAAGACATTTTGCTATAAGACAGCAATCTCATAGAAGAAATTTTTCTGATAACAGAAGTGATATTTTCAATATAATTCTATTGATATTTTATGAATATACAGGTAATTTTTAAAAATCTATTATTTAACTTCATTAAAGGATTTCCTTCTGAAGTTTATCACCCATTATTAGAATAATGCATATATTTTTACATTTCAAACCATAATATGTAACACAAATGACATAATAATTCAGTTCATAATAGACTAGCCTTACATTCTGGATCTGACTTCTTTTTTTCCTCAGGTACTCGAGAGTATTTCTTGTTGAAATTAAAAGAATGCTTCATTATATAAACTTACGGTATTTTTCTCCTTTCAATAATTTTCATAATAATTTTGTTCCAAGAAGAGATATGGCTGCTTCACACCCAATAAAAAATATTGACTAACATTTTTGAAAAGAGGTTAGTGAGCCTGGTCCTGAGCCTGACACTGGAACAAGAAGAGCTGTAATGTAAATAGATCCTTGCAGAAGTACACAGTGACTTGAACTACCTGGGAAATCAGTTGTTATAGTAAGCCCTCTCCATCCCTGCTGTGCTCATGCACTTACAAATGAGTAAACATATCCATCTGGCATGTTGTCAGCCAAGAATATTTAGTAATACAGGGCAGATATTCTTCCAACCCTAACTTCCCTTGTTTCTAACAAAAATCAGAAAAGATATGCAGACATTTAGATACACTACAAGCATCCTGACAGATTCAGAATAAGCCCTCAAGGTCTTTATAAGTTCATAAAAATGTAAAATAATTTCTATTGGAAGGCACCTCTGGAGATTCCATTCTACCATTCCTTTCTCAAAGCAAGAGCAAACTTCAGAAGCAGATCAGATGGCTGGATCCTTTTCAGTTAAGCTTTGGATATCTTGTGCATTGTATGTATCACCACCTCCTTCGAAGCTCGCTGTTTCTTTATATCGACACTTTGTTCCTGATTCAGATGGACAAATTCAGGTGTAAAATTCAGTAACAGGGACATCTGATGCCATTTGATTTGACCCAGACACAAGACCTGTCTCCACCTGCCAGAAGAACATGAGTCCCTCACAGGTCTCATGGTATACTACAGCCCTGTGTGGATGGCCTGAGTAGTGTAGGGATGAGTTCCAATCCAGTCAGTGTCAAGAAGCCATTGTATTCAGCCTAATTTTCCAGTTTAGGACTGAAGTATGTAGAGTTGGATGTCTAAGGAATTAAAATCTTAAGTTCACAAAAAAGTTGTTTTTTTTTTTTTCTTTTCTTGAATTCCTCTGTCAGGATGGATAAATAATTCCTTCATTAATAGGAGTGATCTCATTACACTTCCCAACTCCCAGGTGGCTGGGACAGGTAAACTAAATCCCATCTTGTATGACCTACATGTGTCAGGAGCATTAGCTTAGCTCCTATATATTGGCTTTGAAAGATCTTCCTGAGAAATTACATTAGAATATCATTCAATTTGTGTTTTGAATGTATTTATATTGACAATTTTTGCTTCTATCTAAAAAGGTGACCAAAATTTATTTCTTTATTGACTGATTGGTGAAGATAACACACAGAGATTCTGATAAGCTTAGTGTTTTAATTATTTTTATGTACAAACAATAACCTTCCTTAGAAATGCCATACAGAAACTTGTAATAAAATATGTGAATACTTGCTCTCATTGCATACTTTATGAGATGAATATGCATCTCATTATATGCAGGTTGTGTGAATTTATGAGATCTTTATTTAATGGGAGATGCAAACTATTTCTGCTTTAATTTTTGATTTCAGCTTTTGCCATTCTTGCCCCTTTCTTTTGCACAATTATATGTATTTTAAAGGCACTTGTACATCTTGGATATACCATTCTGACTAAGTGGGCTACTTGAAAATATTTTAAGCTTTGGGGAATTCAGTTTTAATAATGCAAGGAACAAAGGTGTACTCTTTAGAAATAAAGGTGTACTCTTTAGAATCTATTAGGAACGTGACATAGTTCAAGAGCTCCCTCTTCTGACACCAAACGCTATCAGAATATTAAGTCTAAAAGAAAATCTCCTATTCAAGAAGGTATTTAATGGCTCTGTGTCTCAAAATTTACATTACAAGTTTGTTACTTTAAATAATGTAAATGCTGACCTTGCTGACCTAAACTCACCTATTTCTAGTAAGTCATGTATTTCTTAATGAGGAAAAATTTTTCCAAAGTAGTAGTAGCAGTTCACCATATGTATTGTTAAACTAGACAATAAAGTATTATGTATTTTATATATTTTATATGTGTGTGTGTGTATATGTGTGTGCGAGTATGTGTATATATAAATATATAAATATATAAATATATAAATATATATATGTATATATATATAAATATATATATACATATATATGTATATGGTGGAAC
>JAWWMU010000001.1:68033803-68047180 GCA_035048155.1 Cinnycerthia olivascens | reverse complement strand
GAAAGAAAGAAAGAAAGAAAGAAAGAAAGAAAGAAAGAAAGAAAGAAAGAAAGAAAGAAAGAAAGAAAGAAAATATAGGCACTCTAGAGAAATATAGTAGCCTCATAAATCAGGCTCCAAAGTCAGTGGCTCAAGACTAGTCTTTGAAATCTAGCATGAAAAACAGATATAAATAAGGAGACTAAATATCTACCACATTACGTGGATATTTATTCTCATGCTAATTCTATTTAATTTCATGTAAAATTTTTCACAGATATAGTTTCAATTGTAAATAGACTTTTGTAGTAATGTCCATTCACCCAAATGTTTATTCATGCAGTATGCATGTGTTGGGAATTGCTTATCATCTCTGATATACTTTTCTGAAAGCAGAAGAGGCTAAATGTAAAGATTTTCTCCTAGAGAAAAAGAAGAACAGATATGGGTGTTTTTATCTGACTTATCTATCATAGAATTCCATCATAACACCAGCTTTTATCTTTAGACTGACCAAAAAAATTTGTATTTACATTGTTGTACCTGAAAGTCAGGTAAATTGCACCATAGATGTTCTTGTCAGAAACAAAGTACATGTATCAACATATGTTTAAAAATATTATTTATAAGAACACAGTAAATAGAAAAAAAAATAAAGTTAAAATAGAAGAGGAAGGTAAATGACAAGAGGCTGCCATGAATGTAAAGCCAAAGTGCAGATGTTTTATTTGGGGAAAAAAATGAAAGTTGCAGGCAGCAGTTCAAAGTCATGGAATACTCCTTTAAAAATGGAAAAGAGAAGATGAAAGTGGAAGTATAAAGAGTAGGAAAGAAATGATGAAACAAAGGCCTGAGGTGACAGGAGAAAGATAATAGGGTAGGAGAGCAGCAGTCAAACCATATTGCATAACGTTAGAAGGAAAGATGATAGGACAAGAGGGAATAATTTAAATATAAATAAAATAAAAAACCCACAAACATGTTTATAATGATAACAAAATGGAATATATTACATGCTGAAAAAAAAAAAAAAGAAAAAAAAGAGGTGAAAAAGGGACAAAAGGAGAGCATACTGCTTAGTATAAGGAAAACAAGATTATTCAGGAGAATCTTGTTTAGAAACTAATTAGCTAGGTGTTAAAATCAACACAAATGTGCTATTTCAGAAAAAGGAAAAATAACATTTCTTTTAACTATGAATATGTTTTATAAAATAGTATTTTTACTAATTATGATGTTTTTGTTTCACTGCATAGAGTGAATCAATACTTATACTGTCATACAGGCATGAAAGTGTTTAAAATTTATGTTGTTCATACATTGTTATACAGAATTATAATGTCAAAAAGAGAAGAAAGAGAAGTAATAAAGAAAAAAGAGTAAACACTTTCAAGATTATGTGAAAAATATTTTCAAGGCCAAAAATCATTGAAAACATGCACTGTTAATTTTGATTTGTGGAATAAAATAATCCTGTCATATAAAGTAAACCCTTCTGTATTAGAAAGATGAGATAGAAGAGAATTAATCTAAAAAAAAAAAGATCAAATTGTTATTCATTTATTGTCCTTTTTCATGTTTGATTACTAATAAAATAGTTTACAATTGTTATCCATTCCTTCTCTGTCTTTTTATCAAAGTTTTTTATTGATAGATGTTTAAAAAACATGACTATGTATTGTCTTAATGGCACAGAAGAGCACAACTGTACAATCCCCCAACTGTTTTTGTACCTTTGGGCTATTTTTGAAAAAGAAATAATGTTTGGAGTACTCAGATTGACCTTCTGGAATTACCTTAATGGCTTAAATAATTTAAAAATTAAACATCAAATGTTATAGATGCCACCTTTGCTGTGCTATCCTTTTAATTCCACAGAGATTCATTGCCAGAAGAAACAATGCATGTGTACAACGAATGGACTAAGTGCTCTTTTGTTGTTCAATCTATGTGATGTCTCAGTGCTTTACTACTTGTACTGTCTGTAGCAGTAAAATGAAGGAACTTCCAAACATGTTAGATGTTTTATAGAAGAACAAAATGTTAATGAATAAAGTGTATTTAAAGGTAATCCAATAAGGAAGCAAAGAGACTGATTAATTTCTCATATGTTGGGATTGTGTCTCTGTCATATCTAAACTTGGTTTCCATATAGGAGACAGGGAGGGAGCAATCAATGAAAGTGTTTTTCCTCAGAAGTGACAAAATAAATGCATGGAATTAGCTAGAGGAAGGAGAATTAAGTCAAACTTGGAAGTCTGTCACCCCTCTGGCTCTTGTCTAGGTAATACCTGGTTCCAGTGTGCCATTATATTCAAGCCTAAATCTCTTTACGGAGGTATCTAGGTTACCTTAACTTCTCACACACTCCAATCTTATGTGTGGAAAGAAACATCAGATGTCATTAGAACAATACATAATATAGGAAATAAATAGGTGTTCTGAAACAACAGTAAAATATAACAAAACATCCGTGGAAATGAAGGCCGTGTGTAAGATCCTATGCCGTGTTCATGCAGCAAGCTTCTTCATGATGTCATTAATCTGGCTCCTCTGATTGTAAATCCTCATTCTTTTCCCCAAAGCCTAAGGGAGATAGGAATGACTTTGTGCTTTGCAGGGGTTCTGCCGAGGTTTTTTGTACTATGTGTTTGATACACTTTCTGCAATGTTGCAAAGCGTATCTGACTTGCCCAAAATCTAAAGTGCAGTGAGAATCTCAAGCGGCATACAATTTCTGTCAGATTTCCAAAGCAAGAGGTTCAGATAAGCTGTGACCAAGCATCCAAAGTTTGATTAAATATCTGAACTTGTTAGATGAGCAGGATAAACTCAAAATAATTCAGACAACAGGCAGAATGAGGACTCAAGAGAAAAAATAAGTCTCTCAGTGTCTCATCCCTTCAAAGATAGCTAGACACTTTATAGTTAAGAAAACACATCTGCACATTTATCAGAATTGTACCGAAGCTTATTCTCCTCCAGAGTGGTAGAGATATAAAGGTTTGGTTTTTAATCGCAGTACTACAATACACATTTGTCCAGCATTTGGTAGGAAAACTTAAACAGCAAGCATTTTGAAATAGACTATTTCTCATTGATCTCACAATTAGAAATGAGACAAATATTACAGCAAATAATTTTTGGCAATGATATAGCTGCAAGGAAGACCTAATCACCTATTCACTGAAAAAAAGCCCAAAACAACAAAACCAATGGAAAAAAAAGCAAACCACCACATAAAATCTATAGACTGTTAAGGAGAATAAATTATTACTTTTCCAGCTTTAAGTACGAAACTGGGAAGCTCCAGAGGAACTGAAAAAATATATTAAAGTGAAATGTTGAAACCAAGGTACCGTAGGTATTACAACAGAGTAAGAAGACACATTCCTTCTGGGGAAACATTTTTATATAAGCATGTCAAGGAGAATGCAGAAACTAGTTGAGGAGAAGTTAATGGAAAAAAAGACAATACTTTGAACAGAAAAATCTTATGCAGACATGATATTGTAAATAAGCGTATTTTTGAAAAGGGAAAATTATTCATAAATTCCACTAATTTTAAGATAACGTTTTGCAGTCTTTAATCTTGATTTTAACCAAAATACCATAACAAAAAACAAACAAACAAAAAATTTTAAAAAACCCCTCACCTCAAAATCCACTCTTGTTGTAATCAGAAGGGAAAAGCTTTTTTAGTTTTGCTAACTCTGCTTTGAGCAAAAGATTCATTATGATGACTGTTATGCTGTTAGTCAAGTGCTCACTCACACTTATCATTCACATAAATTGCAATTAAAGGAAACATGCAGCTTAAGATGGCAGTATGCTGTGTACGGTTCTGTTCATTTTATGTTTGAGGTTTTTCTGTTTAATATTGTTTTATCTGTTTAATATATGTTTCTGTTTAACATAGTTTTTTTTACTGACTCAAAGGCAAAGACAAACAATTAAAGATATGAGTGAATATAAATAAGAAATGGGAAGTAGAATAGATATCCATATGGAAAAAATAGCCAATGTGTGTGTTAGTAGGTACATTTGTTAAACACAAATTTAATCTTTGATAACCTAAAATAATAGGTTTAGATTAAGATATAATAAATATTTAAATTACTTTAGAAGAAAAGACTATCTCTTATTGTTTAGAAAAAAAAAATTATTAATCTCTCAGAACATATGTGTTGAGTGTACCTGTATGGAAGGTTTGAATGAGTGATTTGTCTTTTTTCAAGGGTCACAAAATCCCTTATTAGAATTTGGAAGCTTAAAAAAATCTGTCAACATAAACAAGTAAATCATTAGTTCCAAAATTACCACTCTTCCACCCAGAGTCTGTACCACCACGATACACCTGCCATTCTCATTTCCCTAATATGAAATTTGCTCACCTGGCCTTCCAGTAGTAATTGTAGTAATATTTGTCTCCCTTCTTGTCTAGCCTGTCATAGCCAGCTGTTACTCCATGACAAATAGAAAAAGACTTTCTCAAAGAAAAGATTGCAGCAACCAGTAGACAGAGATAAAGGGAAATCAGGGGACAGGAAGATCATCTCTACTGCCAGATTCATATCAAAGTAAGTCACATCCTGACACCATGTGCAGCATTATCACAATGAAAGCAATGTCACACGGGCATTCAGCAGAGTGGCTACAGCAATGCTGCCCCTAAACTTGGGAAGAAGAGGTGTAGAAAATAGTGGAATAGTAATTTACTCAGTAGGTGACTATTTAGATTGCAATTTTCAGCTCAAAATGCCCTTTCTTGCACTTGTGAAACATATCCGAACAGCATGTCTGGAATGCTGATGCTGAGCAGCTGAAGGCACTGAACACTAAAAGCTGCCCTGGCAGAAATTACCCAAATCACACACTGAATCAAAACTATCCTGTTAAGATGCCAAGTCAGCAATAGAATTCTGTATAGGAAGCATCGCAATTAATTAATTAATTAATTTCTTATGACTACTAACACATGCTTATACAGAATTAAGAAACTTATGTAGAGATGGGGTTCTTATATTATGAATCCCATTTTGAATATTTAAATTTATTTAACATTTAATTTATTTTTTAGCTTTCAGTCAAAATTCGTGTACTGCTCTAGAATTCTGGGAGCAAGTAATACCACAGAATAGAAACTGGAATTCAGATCACTTTATCAGGTTGTATTCCTTAGGTCAAGGGTTTCCATACCTTCATACACTGGACTATGGTATGTTGTGCTCCATTTACCTCATATGCATCACAGTCAATAATTTCTTTAAGTAGAATTGAAAATGTTAGATATTTTTGTTTGTTTGTTTTCAAAAATAATATAAAAAGGAACAGAATTAGGAACTATATATCATTTTAAGTTCCTGACTGACGTAATTCTTTATAAGGGTATAATTATTTTTGCTAGCAAAAAAAGCAATTCTGGGTGCCATGCTGAGGGCTGTCAGATTTTTACATGGCAAAACTACTACTCTGCACAGTGTTTTTGTAGTCATTTATGGTAAGTGATCTGTCCTCATTTTGATGCTCTGACCATTTCTAACAGTCGATAACAGAGCAGTCAGTTCTAGTTCATCTTTGATACAAACAACTATACATTAAAAAAAAAAAGAAAAATGTCCTCGTTTTCAGGCCTTCTCGTTGTGATTACATGTTTAGTTTCATTCCCAAATATTTTGCTGATACCTTTCCACTGACTTTTAAACTTAGATTAATTGTTAACAATTACCAAGTAAATGCAGTCTCTCATGTAATGTGCCAGTTGTTAGCATAGGGATTCAGCTTTTTAAATAACATTTTAGAGGTAACATAGTGAAAGGGAGTCAAAGAACAAGCTATCTACAGTTCTAATATCCTGAAATGGCACAGGAAATAAATAATCTCATGTAGCTAATTTGGTTGGTTTGTAGTAAATAAGTTGAGGTTTGACCTAATCTCTGTTCCAGTTTGAGAAAAATTCTGTATTTTATATATATATCATTTACTTTTACATAGTCAGCATTTCTTTGCTCTGCTGTGAGCTCAGTTCTGCATTCTCTTGCTACCTTCTTTAGTGAGCCATGACTAATATTAGTTTTTATACTCTAATAGCTGACTGCTGCCCAGCAGCCCCGACCTCTCCAATTCCCTCTGCTTCCCAAGGAATAAGATTGGAAGCTGACATTGCTGCAACTTTCACAAGCTCAATGAACCCGAAAGGCTAAGAAAACCTCATTAAATGCCTCAGAAGTAGACAAATATATATCTATATATATAAATCAGAAATTTAGCACAGAATCCCTGATTGAGTAATGCCCTAAGATAGTAATCAAACCAGACCTATGACAGAAAAGTAACAGTAACATAGAGCAAAAGTTATTACAATAACAGTAGTCTGAAAGCTGTGAAGGGAGAAAAAGCCTGAATATCTTGAAATGTCCATATAATGTATCATCCTCAGATAGATACATTATTTCTATATTTGGGGAAAAAGATCATAAAAATAATTATAGATGTGATTTTTTGGTCTAATTACATGAACTGTTGTTTCATTAATGGTTGAATTTCTTCCTGTAGGTACATTGACTTGTTAGCAAAAAGGCAAGAGACACTTTTTTAATGATTTTTTATCGGTTGTTGGAAGTGAAGTACTAAGCCAGGACGTTTTGTATATATATCTATATCTGTCTAGAGCCTGTCATGAAAGACTTACTGCTAGTGGTTTTGGCTTCATCTGGGGACACAGATGAAAACAAGCAGATTCAGGACTCTCTATGCCAGTCTCTACAGTGCTTTACAGATTGAAATTCCCTTTATAGATAATAAAGGACAAACAGCTGTTAAGATGGACAGTTTTCTATACCCCATTGACTTGGTCATGGTATTTGAGTATAACATTCCTAAAGCTGTTGATGCAAATATTTGAATACATAACTTTCACAAGTTCCTATGAAATTATATAGTAACTTCGTTTTTTTTTCAGTATTTTATGCCTATGTCTCTGTGCACAAAATAAAACCCAGAGATTACTTGAAACTCCTGTTTGCCTTCTGTGTTATTGTTGCCTATCAGAGTATGTTTGTAGCAGTAGTGAATGGAAAGAATTCAAATCATTTCCTCTTGTTAATTTGTTAATTTTTTAATGTTATTAAAAAAGAACATAAAATATTTCAAAATGCCCCCCAAAAATTAATCATTAAAGCCTCAAAAATCTTTGGATTTGTTCCACAGAGCTGAAGTCATTACATCCAAATTTCCAAGGACAGTTGTCATATTACTCTTTATATAATAAATCACATCTTAGAATAAAAAGCACATTGATTTGAACATTTTTACCATGAATCAAATTTCCTGATCTACAGATATGTCCATTAGACTGATTAGAATAAAATCTTCTAATATTCCTGTAATGTTCCACACCCATTTTTGATATGAGAAATCTCAAGCATGTCTTCTCATAGGAGCTGTAAAACACAACCTTTGCATTTATACTAAACCCGGAGGCTAATAATAGTAAATATTTGTGCTATGTTCAGTTTTTAATAGACCTATTTAACAAATTTGCCCAAATTTTGGTAGTCAGAAAAACCTTAAGACTTTTGATCAAAACCTGTAAAAGTTGAAGGGAACTTCTTTGCTGTATGATTGTTTAGTAGGCCATATTCAAATACCAGGGAGAGTTCTTTCAAAAATCTTTACGAATATAAAACTCCAATCTATTGCAACTTATTTGTTTCAATATTAAAAAGAAAGGGGTATTAATTTTGGCCTTTTGAGATTTTTTTAGTTTATTTGATGTGAAAATCATTACTCAAAAATATCAGAGGAAAATTCACTTTTTTTTAAGAAACAAAAAATTACATATATGCTCTTATTATATGTCTAGTAAGTATCCAGAGTACTGGGAATATTTTATTTTAATTACAAGATTAATTTCAAATTGTAAATTCTAAAGAGAATGATTTTTAAAACACATTGTATTCAAGGATCTTTTAAAGAAAATATCCAACATATTAGTAAAACTTATCTTGTTTTCAGCTTTTGCTAGACATTTACACATATTGTGATGTATGATATTGACTTGTTACCTGTATTGATGCTTAAATTAAATTCATTAAACAAAGAACAAGGAATTTTCTCCCTAGAAAAAAAATGCTACTGGAAAAAAACCACTAGCATTGAACAAGGATTTAAATTTTTGTCACAAATTAGCATGAGAATCAGCAGCAAGGAAACAAACACACAAACAAAAAACTTCACCCAAAAGTCACACAATTTACCACATACTTGTGGGAATCTTTCAAGTAATTTAAGGAATGTAGTCTTGCCTCAGTTCATAGTCATTATGTGCAAGACTCCTGTGTTGATTTTGTTCAATTAAAAAGATTAACTTGAAAAGTAACAATGTGCTTTGCTTCATTTTTCACAGCTATAATTTCCTCACTGAAATTTCAGCAGGTGCTTGTGCTTAGCCCATTTACATTTTAACATGGTTTTCACACATACTTGATTGCTTATTTAAATATATTTATTACTGTTACCTCTTTTTCTTTTTATTCCTCTTACTAATGATGTCAACATGTATGCTTATCATGCACTTTTAGACTTGTTCTTAGTTATTGTTTCTTAGTAGACAATATCAAAGCAGTAAAAGTAGGCACATCTTTAGTGAAGTCACCAGGGTTGGTTGAAATCTTAACAACCTTAAGCTATAGCATATTTGTGTGTCTCTCTTTCAGAACTTAGTTTTATGCCTTAAGGAACTGTATTTAATTTATTTTTTCTTAACAAATTCTAATTAACAGCCCTGATTTCAGACGCCAATAAAAAGAATGGGGGAGAATAAAATAAGGAAGGCAGTGTCTCAAAAAAAAAATAAAATTCTCATATGACATTAACAGTATACAGTTGAAACTGAATATTTATTTTGAAAAGTAGCAAGAATTCAAATATACTATTAGACAAATGTCTATGTAATCCAAGATTTTTGTCTGAAGCATATCTTATTGAACATAACATTATTTTTCCTCACAGTAGACTGAATATATGTATTCATCAGGCAATTTTCTATCTTTTTGCCTCATAGTCAAACCTTCTAGGAAGAAAACAAACAAACAAGCAAGCAAACAAACAAACAAAGAACTTATGCTTTGCTATCCTGAAGTTAGCCTGTAAAAATTTAGAATGTTCAGAAAAATTCCTGGCACGTTATTTCGAAGTTGTTTATCTTAGTGCTGCTAGCCATGCTCAAGCAATATACACAGTTTTATCTAAATTGCTAATGGATTTGATAACTCCATTGTAAATTAAATTAACATTTTAATTTCTCTCTAATTTATTTTGTTAGCTATAAAGGTACTTAGTTACTGGTTTGTTTTTTTTTAAAAAGCAGTAATGAAGACTACAGTGTGCTCATTGAACTAACAGAGGAAGCACAAGCTTTACAAATATTAAAAATGTATTGAAGGTACATTTGGATATACTTAAGTATCTTCTCTTTTTGTAAATAATTTATATTGTAAATAAACCAGTATAAAAACCAACATAGCTTGTGAAATGATGCAATAACTATCTACCAATATTTTTTTTTCTTTTGTTGAGGGTGAAGGGTGTCTTTATCGTACAGCCATCAAGGTCTCAACTCCATGATTGCTAATTTTTGTATTTTCTTCTCCTGTTTCTTCTGAAAGCAAGACAGCTGTGCATCCTATAATTCTTACCTTGCTTTTTAAAGAACAAATATCCTGAAACCTGAAAAAAAAATTGTGAAACCCACATGAAGTAGTATTTTTGTGATAGAATGTTTCTTACAACAACTAATTTCAGAATACTCTTCATACTACCTTGCTACTGGCTATTAAATTCTTACAATAGTTGACACAAAACATGTGTTTATATGTAGTAAACACTTCAAACTATGCAGAATTTACTAGTCTGAGGTACATAGACTAACAATTGTTAATTAATGTCCAATCTCCTTAGGAATGTAAGTGAATCACAAATGTGGATTTAAAAGCCAGAAATAGTTGTATTGACTGAATTAATTATTGCTCCGAAAATTAAGTTTATTGAGATGTATTGAATGAGCATTTGTGTTAGAAGCCTGCAGACATATTTCAGAATGTATTTCTTGTCTACAGTATCTTGTATTTCTTATCTACTAAATAGTTGAGAATCAAAATATTTTTTCAAGAGATAGAAATTAGCTACAAAAAAAATCTGAAAAATATTCAGGAAATAATTAATTGTGTTAAGATGGCACCTAGCATGGTAAATCAGCTATTTGCGTCCCACACCCATGAGGTCCCCTTGCTCAGCCTATATACAATTTTTTTAGCTTATCATGGTCTTAAATGGCAAACACAGCACAAATAGGTCATATTTTATAGCTGCTCAAGAGAGAAGGAAGGCAGAAGGTTTTTTTACAAAAGACCTGCATGTCTATCTATTAAGTATACTTTATGCCTGTGTACCAGGCCCAGACACAGAGAGTTGAATAGACTTGCCTGTTATGTTCCTGAATCTGATCACAGTTCACCTGCCCAGTTTGATATTCATTGCCTGCCAGCCAGGTATCTTCTCTCACTTTATTATCTTACTTATAGCATTAAGGCACTGCCCCCTTTCCATTCTAGGTTGTAGTTTTTCAGCAGGTTGGGTGTCTACTGATCAATTACTGAAAAAAATATCTAAGAAGAAACAATGCAGTCATGGAAGCTTCCTGCAGTCAGGGGTATGTGCTGCAAGGCCTATTCATTCACCAGTGCCCCAGAAACTACCTGTATGTAATCCCACACATTTGTCCGGACAACCTTCAAGCACAAGACAAGTGGCCAGATGATGGCCCAAACCATGAGCTTTATGAAATGAGACAAACCTAGAGACAGCTTTATGAATTTGCACTTCAGGGAGAGGAGTAAGAAAAAGCAAATGTCCACAGCATAAATATCCAGGCAGGTAATACAGGCTGGTATTATGGATGGATCTGGGCTCACAGCATGAGCTAGTTGGTGACAGACATTTATTTATGTATGAGAGAGGCAAAAGTCTTCAGAACATGAGGAAACTCCCCAAATTATATTCATGGCACCAAGGAGAAACAAAATATTGCTATACCATTTTTTCCCTTAGAATCATGCCTCAAATCCTTTCCTTCAACTTATTCTGAGGTGAATTTGTCACAAAACTTCTCAGAGAATAAAAGAAGACAGCAAGAGTGTAATGCTGCATCAGACTTGCATGGATCAAAAAGGAAGATTTAGAACTTTGTGATCTAACACCTGAAGCATAGAATTTTTTTTAAAAGAGTGAAAATATGCAGAATACATTTTGAAGGACCAGGTAAGGATCGATAAGATAAAAATCACGATGTATAGAAGGGGAAACAGGAATAAATAACTGGTTGTTCAATCTCAGCAGAACACAAACTACCAGCCCTAGGCAGTGTGCCAGTAGTAATTTGCTCTAGATGACTTGGCAACTCCCCACTCTTGCTGGTTTTCTGCAAGCAATGTGGAATTCCCATGCTTGTGTTGCAGCAAACTATCCCTGATCACAATATTGGCAGATGGTTAGGGCAGCTGGGGTCATAAAGATTCCTGACAATAACTCTCAAGCAAGTTCAAAAACCCAGCATTGTCCAGAACACAATTTTTAATGAAAATACTGCACTATGATACTCTTCAAAATAATAATGTGAGTCAGCATACAGATCTTCAATGTAACAAGTGTTATTTTTATCAAAATACCAATTTAGAGTTTTGTCTCCACATTTTTTTTCTCACATGGTTTCTTTACTAGGTACAAAGCCTGCTGTACTCTTTTGATACTTAATTTCAACTGATTAAACAAAAAAAAATTAGATAAAAGGAATGTAACTCTGTGTCGTATTGATTTTACTTTTTTTTTTTTGTAATTTATTGCACATTAATTCTGGTATTATAGGTAGACAGTACTGAAAAGCACTTGCAAAAAACACTGAGGAAGAATCAAGTAGCACTGCTTAAAAGGTGATTATTCATATATAGCTAATTTTTTAAATGAAAAGACAGGTTAATTCAGTAGTGATATTCCCCATGAGTTCTATACTTACTGAATTGAACTAAACTGAGCACAAAGATACATTTACGGTACAGTATCTAGATTTTGCTGTCCAAATTTTACTATTGACAAGAGAATTCACACCATTAATCTATTTATCCCACTAATCTTTTCAATTACCTTATTAAGAATACCATTAGCTTCATGCCAAAAGATTCTGTTAGTTACAGTTCTTAAAAATATCTGTAGGGGAGAAAAGTGTTCATTTGAAAATTATAATTCTAGACTTTCTTTAATAAAGCTATAATTCAATAGTGATTGTATATATTTACAGTCATTACATGTTTTCAGTCTGTTGCAACTTGCCAAAAGTAACCGCTCAAAATAAGAACCGCTTCACAACATGTCTGTATTTTCATTCAAATTTTGTTAGCTATTTGTTTGTCCAAATTAAAAAAAAGTAAAGAATATTTTTTTACAAAGGTCTGCTGTCATCAGAGCCATCAGAATAACCAAGAGTAAGTATGAGCCTTTTTCCTTTGTGTGAACTAAAAAAAGCAAGGTAAGACATAAAATAAAATATTGACTGGTATTTTAATAATTAATTATTAAACAAGTTTTTTTACCTTTCGTAAATTAATAGAACAACAAAAAAAAGACCCTATTCTGACAAAAAAAACTGTATTCTGACACTGTTTTATGACACAGATTCTACTCCAATTTTAAATATTATATGTGATAATTACACAATGTTGAAGAAGTATATTCAAAGCATCATTACAGGAAGTCTTAAGTGCCATTTCCCCCAGATGTGAATAAATGAAATCTGAGTCTCAATGTACCACCATCAGACAGCGAAGTCTCTCTTGCCATGATTCAAGTCCTCCCTCCTTCCCTCTCTGTGAGACAAGCGCTCCCTCCTCAGGCCTGAAGGGATGGGGTGGGCAGAGGCTGCTGTTACTGCCTTGTGCTTAAAGTATTGCAGGCAGACAAGTCCTCAGGAGAATGCATGCTCTTTTTGCCCCTGCTTGAGGGTGTCACTTCATAATCTCATCCCGTAATCTGCCAGGGGACAGAATGATAATAATTTTAGAAGGGACGTATTTCTGGCTTCCAGAATAGCCTAGAAAAAAATGAAGTTTAGGAATTTATTTATCTCAATCTCTCCCAAAGAACCCAAGGGACTGAAGTACATCCTAGAGGGTGGCTTTTCCTCTTAATTTTAAATTAACAGATGACCAGTTTATGGGTTTGTTTAGCATCGGTTTTCCTAGCTCAAAGGGAATTGCTTTTTCATTGCTCCTATAGGCTCTAAGGTCAGTAGTTTGGAAGGTCTACTGACAGTGCCTCCTTAAAAACAAACTCACATTCTTTGATATG
>JAWWMU010000001.1:68018161-68033703 GCA_035048155.1 Cinnycerthia olivascens | reverse complement strand
TATAGGCTCTAAGGTCAGTAGTTTGGAAGGTCTACTGACAGTGCCTCCTTAAAAACAAACTCACATTCTTTGATATGCTTGTATAATAAAACAAAGCAACAAAAATGTTGTCATATTTTACTCCTGCCTCTATTTATAAAAAGTTTAAATTTAGTCTTCTCTGTATTCAGCAAAAAAGTATCTGTAGCTTTAATGCAAAAAGAATTTGCCCTAGTCTTAATAAGGAAAATAGAAAAATTTCTATTCCTCTGCAAGTTATACATTAATTTATAAGCTTTCACTTTAAATTTTTCTGCTTAATCTTTAGTAGAATTTGTGGTTATTTGGACTAGTAGCATTATTTTATGTAATAAATACCCAAATTTGAAAGGTAAAACATTAATAAATTTAGATGAATGTGGCAGATGTATATTCAGCAGTTCTATTGATTATTCTTTTTTTAGTTTAAGTTTATGAATTTTTAGCACTTGCCTTGTTTTATAATTAATGATCTTATTAAAACAAAACTGCAGGTAGCCAGCAGCTGGTACATTCAGTTTACAGGATAGCAGATTTTTCCAAAACAAATGATTCAGTACTAATGTAAATCTAATTTTGCTAATACTGAAATTATAACACGCCTGGAACTAAATATTACTCTTGAAAAAAATTGTGTTTGAAATTATTTAGAATTGTGAATCTCTTGTTAAAACTCTTCTTTTTAGCTGCAGTTTAATTTCACAAGTAGCGCTGCTTCCATGAGCCAAATAATTTGGGCATTGTTAAAAGGTGTTCTTTGCCCAAGGTAATTGCTATTTGGCTAATGATCTATTTGGAAGCTGTAAGCTGAGCAAAAAGTAATTGGCACAATGAAGAAAATAATTTTCTTGTAAATAAGACATCACAAATGGTAACCTAGGGTCTTAGACCTGAAAACTCTCATTTATATATGTGCTTAATTTACACATGAGTAATCCAAAGGCACGGCTATCTGCTTGTTTACATTTATTTTGCTTTTTCTACTACTCAGTACTTGTTCCTCCTATGTAATAAATACTGGTGACTTCCAGGTCCTTAGTGGAATTTCAAGATGAGGATGTACTCTGTTTTCAGAAAATGTACATGTGTTAGTGTCATGGTCATGCTGTGGGTTTGGATTTTTGTCTTTTTTTTTTTAAAAAAGCCTGTAAATAGATTGATCTGCAGTTTTGAACATTTGGGGGAAATCAGAAATCTGTAGGCTGTGACTGTTGCTCTGATTAGAGTGAAACAACTTCTTCAAAGTAGGAAGGTTTTAGTGTTTCCCAGAGGCAGTCAAAGCCTACTATACTTTAATCTCCTCTGAGAATGATTTCTGAAGCTTGACCTTCTGACTGATATTGTAAAAATTATTCCCATTGTTATTTTTATATTACCTAATCCTAATATATGGAATTTATACACACTGACATGTACTCACAGACAAACAGGCACAAACATTTCCAAGCAATCAGATATCCAATAATTAAATGTCTGTGTGAATAAAACATATTGATTGAAGAATTAATGAATATCAGGAATTAAATACTGCTGCCAAGATTAGCAATAAAATATTATAATGAATTTAATTTTGAAGATGAACACTGATTACATGGAAGGAAAAAAAAGGATTTAAGTGTTTCTCAAAAGTCAAGAAGCTTGATTAAAATCTATATGTCTTCTGTTTCAAGTGCCCATGAGTGGATACTTGCAATAACCTACAATCTATATATTTTAAGAATAAAAAAAATTAGAATACTTATTCCTGACTATGATCAAGAATTTTTTTAATGTCTTTGAAAAATTACCCTTTTCTTAATTCAATTGTTTTTGCTAGAAGCTATGTGAATAGAACTGCTTTTAAGACTTGGCAATATTTCCTGTAACATACATTTTTATGAAGAAACAAATTATTTTGTTTCCTTAAAGTCATCAAACACAGAACAAAAAAATACTTTGTTGAAAACTGCAGGATGTAAACACTTGCAGTTTAAAATGTTGTTGAACTTAGAGTATTAAAGGAAATAAAAGGAGTCTTCCCTTTATTTTAAGAAATATTTAAATGAAATAAATTATGAGTGCAATTTTTTTTTTTTTTTTTACTTATCCTAGAAAAAATGCTGTACATGGACAGACAATGCAAGTGCTGTGGTGAGCTGAGCTGATCTGGTTTTGGAGCCCAGTAGCTTCCATGCCATACACCCCCTCTTCTGCCCTGAGTGATCACCAAAGCAGATGGAGTCCAGAGACACGGGCTGAGTGAACGCCCAGGATGCAGACTAAGGGAATGATATCTCTGCAAATACATCAAAGGACAAGAAGGGAGCGGTGCCTAATGGGGATATTTTAGATAGTGTGGGACCTGAGCCTGAAAGAATCACTATGGAATGAAGGGCAGAGATGGTACCAGTTTGGGCTGCCATACAGTTAAATTTTTTCATAACAGCTTTTGTGGTGCTGTGCTTTGAGTTTGTGCTGGCAACAGTATTGAAAACAGATATTTTCAAGATTGCTGAGTAGTGCTTATGAGTAGTGCTTACACAGAGTCAAGGCCTTCTCTGCTCCTCGCATCACCCCAGCAGCTAGAAGGCAGGAGCACAACAAGTTGAAAGGGGACACAGGTGGAACAGCTGACCCAGACCAAAGGGATATCCCAGACCATATCATGTCATGACCAGCAGCAAAATCCAAGGGGAAGAAGAAGCAAAGGGCTGGAGGGAGAAGATGGAATGTTTTACAAGCCTATTTACTAGACCCACCTTGGAAAAGCAGCCAAAGACAGACAAAAAAAAATTCAGGTGAGAAACAAGGTAATAATGTTTCCTCTCTGTCTATAAAAATAATGTGTCATTTAGATCTTCTTTTAGAAAACAAAGAAGTCAAAAATCCGTACTTTATTATGTTCATAGATACTCTAAATAGTTACAAATCTGTGCAAAAAAACTCTTTCTTACGTACTTTCACACAAATGAATGTGTAGAAGTGGTTATATGGTGGATAAATGGAACTCTTAAAAGTGACTTATATATTGGTAAAAACGTAGTATAAAAAATCTGACTGTTTTATAAGAATCATGAACATGAAGGATTTTAAATAAGAACAAATATTTGGTTCTACTGGTTGATATAATGTCATCAAAGTTCCACAATATTGAATATATATATATATATATATGTATATATGTATATGTTGACTATATACATAAATATTGACTATTTTCTGTATGTTACCTGTTGCCTAGTCAGGGCAAAAATGTTTGTTAAAGAGTGAAAACATTAGCAAAAATACCATCAGGAGATAGTACTTGGACGTTAAAGATCTAGGCCATTGTGAATTCCAAATTAAAGCAGGGAAAGTAGCGGTACATTATTAAATAAAGCATTTTAATATGATCACAGTGTCTGATATTCATATGCAGTTTCATCTCCCCCTAGTGGAAGGAGCTCTGTGGGATGAAACACCTGATTTCCTCCATATTTCTTTATTTCTACATAACATTGTGCAACTGAATTAGGTTTCTATACAACAGAAGTTCAGGCTCATTGGATCAGATATAATTTCTTACAGTAGTGTATGCCATTATCTTTCCCTCAGTGAAAACTTTACTGAATAGTAATAGGATTCCACAGACTTTTTTTTTTTTTCCGGATAATTAGAAGTTTAAGTGACTGCAGGATAGGAGGCAGTTTATGTGTATGATTTCAAACTACTTTTTTAGAATTATTTTTAATTATCTGTCTTTCAGAATAATGGGGCAACATGCATTTTTTTATGTTGGATTATTAACATCTTAAAAGAGACTTATTCTCTAATTCCATATTCTACAAGATCACTCTTTGTCTTTCTTTCTTTTCTTTCCAAAAGAAAAAATCTTCCAGAAGTCAACTTGAAATTCTCTCATAAATTATCAAACAGTCTGTGTAAGGGATTAAGATGCAAAGTTTAACTTCTAAAATCAGAATAGTTGGGTTAGGTTGAAAAAGCTTTAAAATTTTTGACTATAAATTTTAGAAAACTTTTGAATGATTCTTACATAGACTAAGTGGAGAAAAACATAGCATTACACTGAGTAAGCTAGACATACTAGAGTGACAATTCACTAAAAATAGGATCCAAGAACAAGTTCTTTCACAAAACTGTCTGAAAAGTTGTTTAATTACATAATTTGGCAAGAAAGGATTTTTGTGGGAATATATTTCAAGTCTTTTAAGCATAAGTTAGATCAATTGATGAAAAAAAGGAGTTGAGAGTTTGTCATAGCTAATAAACCACATAGGAATTTTCGGGCAATATAATGAGACAGTTTTTACATATTTTGAAAGGTCGTAGAAATTTATTCTGTCTCCTTTCTCATAACCAGCTCTCCCCAGTTTGTATACTGAGCATGACTTTTTGTAGCATGGAATATGCCTTTGGCCAGTTCGGCCCAGCTGTTCAGGCTGTGCTCCTTCCCTTCGTCCTGTGTAACTCCTCACTGCCAGAGCTAGGGAGACAGAAAAACTTCAACTTAGGGTAAGCACTGCTCAGGAATAATTAAAACATTTTACTATCAACATTATTCTCATACTACATCCAAAACTACAGCCCTGTATCAGCAACTAAGAAAATTAACTCTATCCTAGACAAAATCAGATGATTCCCAGTTCTCCTTTCTGAGACAGGAATCTCCAATGCGATTTCTCATTTAATTTTTTCTGTATTTGTATAAGATCAACTAGAAGATTAACTGAATAAACACAGAACAGAAAACATGTAGAGGTTAGTTTGTGAGGAGAGGAATTAAGAAGTGTGAAATAGTTTGACTGTCCATTTCCTATATTCAAGGTTTATTCTGTCATTCATAACTAGAGGCTGGTTGTCTACTGACTACTTATAGAAACAGGTGATAAATTTCATGGGTTTATGGTAACAGTTATGCTAACCAGGCCTAACTTATCCTAAGTACCACAGCAACTGATAAGCTAAATTACTAATAAAGGCAGCTGTCCACAAGCCTTCTGTAAATGAGCTCTAAACTCTCTGCGTCCATATAAGGTGAAAATATTTATAAATTCTTCATGGATTAATTATTGCAACAGTTAATTGTTGAAGGACTACGATGTCTTAGCTGAATTGCAAATTACTTTTATTATACTAATATATGGATGATTCTATTTGCACTTACATGACCTATTAGGTACATTAATTTGGGGAATTAAATATCTCTATTCACTTAAACCTCCTAAAAGAAAAAAAATAAGAGAAACTCAAACAACAGCCCATTTTTTTTCCTAGGTTTAAAAAAAATTATGAAATTTCACTAGTATCTATAGACTGTGAATTGCTCAGGAAGAGGTTCTGGCCAAGAGACAAGTCCTCCTGACATGTATTTGCCTGCCTGTGTTCTGCTTCTTCTCTGTGTCCTCTCCACCTGACTGTGCTGGACAGATGTCTTGGTGGGGCTGAATGGCAAGTTATGTAGCTTATTTTGCATGTATTTCTGAGCTCAGCATTCCATATTATACTACATATAAAAATAGGCAGCAGCTATGCTTCTATTGCAAAATTTTACATAAACAGGGAAAGTTTCCTGGCACTGGAATTCAATAAACTATACTGTCAAATTGCTGCAATGATTTTTTTAAACAATTTAGCCCACAATAGCTGTTTTTCTATCAGAAAATTCCAAATCATTATTTGAGCATTAACATAGAACAGAGGTAACTAATTCTAGATATTTACATGCTTTGAAAAATAAGATAATTCAACTTTAGGAATACTTTTTTCTCTTTTTTAGAGGTTTTGTGAGTTTTATCATTTTATGTCTGTTTACCTCATGACCCAAACTCAATTAATTAATTAGTAATGTTGTAATCCATGAAGATGAGATGTGCAAAAATGTGGCAGGATGATGACATGTAACTAATTATTCAATATATATTAAGGAGTAAAAGGCTATGCCTATGAGGTGAGGATGCCCTGCACTGCATCCTTCATTTCTGGCACAAAGTGTATTTTGCTTCAGTCTCAGCCCCATGTTGTGGGGAACTGTGCTAGCTCACCACTCCACTACACATGCAAATTTCCTTCCAGAGGGAGGAAATAAAAAAATATGTTCTAACAGGTCTCTTCATGGAGATAACTGAAGCATATTTTCCTTGCAAATGAAATGAGGCCAACAAGTCCAATCTGCCTAGAGCAGGATGTACTGAAATGCAGATCCAGCCTCAGGGTGTGCTAGAGATTTCTGGATGTTATACTGTGAAAAATAATTGAAGGATTTTTATGAGGTGTATAAAAGCCTTAAAGCACCCATATTTCTTCACTAAGATTTATATAATGAAAAATTAAAGAGAAATATTCAAATTAGTTAGCAGAAAGGATGATAAGGAAAATACAGGAATGTATTTGTATAAACCATCCAGAGAGAAGAAAAATATAACAGCATTCAACTAGCTCCGTTTTTTTGCTGACAGAAAGAGAGACAGAAACCCCAAGAATACTGTGATTACCTCAGAAGTCCTGGGTCAAGACTTTAAATAATTTCATGCTAGAGAATATTTGCTTAATACCAGAAATAACTATTTGGATCTGTTCACAAACATGACACAGTTGCCATTCATTAATTAGCTGAGACACAAGTGCTGAATAGAAGTGATCTTGTAGATCAGAAATGAGGTATGGTGGCAAAGCTGTGCCATGAGAAAGTATACCAATATATTCCACATAATTGTTAATTTATGTTGGAGTTATTAATCTCATGCTTCCAGAAATATTTACAATTGTTCTCAGCTATTACATTTTAATATTCCTGTTTAATAGCCTTTTCAAAAAGACCCCATAAAATTTTCCATAATTAATAAAGTAGATAGTATATACTGAAAACTTCATTATCCTTACCAAGTGTAAAACCCTTGTTCAGGTTAGTTATTTTAGGAGTGGATTTTATTTTCTTTGAGATCACAGGCTGTTCCAAACTTCTTTCAAGGCCTTATAATTATCATATATATATACATATATATCATTTCCTGGTTTTGAAAGTTAGTGATAATTTCAATAAAGTTGAACTACATTAACAGTTTAACACTGAAATATTGTGATTAATGTATATAAATGTGTTTGAATTCTTTCTGATATGAGGAAAAATGTGAGAATATCAGCATTTATATGCATAATGTGGTATTAAATGGTGAAAGCTGATGAAATTTTGACATTTATATGACCTCTTAAATATAGTTAAGAATAGTTTTTGAGCTAGACACCCACATGTGCATTTGCATTTCCCCAGGCCTGGAGACTAAGCAGAACAGAACTAATCCAGATTTATTATGCAAAAGAACAGAATTTCAATGGCTTGTTTATGAGAAGAACTCTTTCTGTATTTATGTAGCATATGTTGAGGAAATATTTGCTACTGAAAAGAGAACAAAAAGTATTCATAAATTCATTTGTTTCTCACTTAATCTCTGAATTTATATGGAGATTAACTCAAAACCTTAAGTGGGATTATACAATTTAACTGCTCAGTGTTTTTAAAGAAAAGACTTTCTGTCCTTCAGTAGCTTCCTCACTGCATAATTTTTAACATGAATCAATAAGAAAGAAAAGAATATAAGTATTATGCTGGTTTTATTTTTGCTCTAATGTTGCTTAAAATTTTCACTGCCCAGGACAGTAAAAACCTAAAATTTCTTCACTGTCAAATGTAGTTATTGATTCAAAAATTATCCATGCTCCAGAGTTCTTTCAGGGTTTTAGTACATTAATAAAATCAAACAGATTTTTAAAGCAGTAGAGCAATGTTCGATATTATTGTGTTACAAAGTCACATAATAAATGGTCAGCAATTTGAATTTAGGTCACCTCAAATTCCAGTTAATAAAACTAATACATCATGTATTTGAGCTAAAAGTAAAATCTTAACAATTTGCAAATAAATAAAAGGAGTGACTTAATCTCAGGAGTTTCTTGAAAAAATGTATTCTGATAATATAAAATAATCCTAGTTTTAAAATGTATAACATAATGTATAATTTATAAGCAAAACAAAGACTACAGGGAAAATTGTGTTGCTGTAATATAATGTATATTACTATACAGTTTATGAGTGAAGATAATCATAATATGATATCTCAATGAGTCAGGTTAGGATTAGTAGCACATAGAAAAAATTAGCATTTTTTAATGAGATATTGGGGGGTTTTGTACAATTCTTACTAAACAGAGTATATTGTTCTGTTGGGAAATTCTGTTCAGCTATGTTTTGTTATATTCCTATTACAGATCTGAATTTTTTAAATGCCTTGTCAAAATTTACTGTCCAAAATAAAGCATGGAAATTCTGAAAGGTTACTTAGGACACCTGAAATGTAGCTACATTACCATTCTATATGTTCTTTCCAGCACTGATATTATCATATTGCATTAAAGTCAACTTTTTTGACAGTAGTTCCTGTGATACCATACTAATTTAAAAAAGCAGAAAAGTCATTATGCTAAGCAAGTAATCACACAGTAAGAGAGAATACTATCAAGGGTAGTTAATGCTTCAGGGCAAATCTGTTGCAAAAATTATGCTGGGAAAGAAAAACACAGACAGAAGCCAAATACATGATGTGCATTAAACTAAATACTAAAATGGGATACATGAGAAGTGGATACATTTTCCCTGAAGAAAATTTTCTACTAGCCTTTGGGTTGATGGAGATTTCTTTTCCTGTCTCATAAAAGCACTGAAATGGCTCTTTCTGACTCAAATCCAACAAAATGGCTCCAGAAACTCTGCTCAGAAAATTTAGTACTCCATTTATACATCTGTACATCTGTGTGGTCTTATAGTCATTTCACAATCTGCCTGCTATTTACTCTTTTTAATAATTCTACTTTTAGAAAACCATATTTTAGGAAGAATTTTTTATTTTTTATTTAATGTAGATAGGTGTGGTTTGCATTTCATCCCAGTAAGAATCTCATACATGACATAACAGGATTATTTAAGATATCTTCAGGATCAGATTGTATAAAACTTCTGCATTCATCACTTGATGTTTTGTATAAATGAAACTTAGGTTGACAGGACTGCATAGCTACTTTAAATAAAATAAAACTTTAGTTGTCATTAAAAGGTTTTTGCCACTCTACAAGCTTTTGTCATGCTACATTTTCTGTACAACATATAGGAAAAAACACAATTGAAATACATATTGTTCTATTACATCTTCGGGGATTCTTTGATTTTTTTTTTATTTTAAATTTACCTAAAAATATTTGCCATCTGTATTCTCAGCCTTAATATATTTTGGGAATATCTCCTTTTGTAATTAAACTTTGATTGTTGTATTTCCATTTTTCTTGACCAGTAGAAAAATCAAAATTGTAGAATTTAATAGCATCTTCCACTTAATTTGGCTGGAAAGGGGAACTTTGACCTCTTAGTGTTCTGGTCTTTAATGCTACTTCTGAATTTCCAGCCATGTATCTGTGCAACTCAGTGGTGAAATAAGTGAGGAAGTGTGCGTGCTATGCAGTGTTTTGGGCCTTATCAGGAGGATAAGTTATGAAATTGTAAGTCACATTATTTATTGAACTTTGTACTCTGAATCTTTCACATAAGAAACTCAAAACATTTTCTCACCATTTGCTAAGAGCCATAGAGGATCATAGAATGGTTTGCA
This sequence comes from Cinnycerthia olivascens, assembly GCA_035048155.1. Lineage (NCBI taxonomy): Eukaryota > Metazoa > Chordata > Aves > Passeriformes > Certhiidae > Cinnycerthia > Cinnycerthia olivascens. Next base: position 68,024,053 of record JAWWMU010000001.1, on the reverse strand, counting down.
TTGAAAAGGACCTCAATAATCCTCAAGTATCAACATCCTTGTAGTGGCCAGGGACACCTTCCGCTAGGTCAGGTTGCTCAGGGCACCATCCAACTGGCCTTGAATGCTTCCAAGGATGGGGCATCCACAGCTTCTCTGGGCACCCTGTTCCTGTGCTTCTGTCCCTCACTGTAAAAAAAACATTCCTTATTGCAATCTAAGTTTATCCTCTTTCAATGTAAAACTTTCCCCTTGTCTCCTCACCACACTCACCTGTAAGAAGTCTCTCTCCAACTATCTTTTGAGCCCTTTAGTGGTGATAGGACACAGCATATGAAGTAAAATGGAAGTAGCTTTTAAGGAAAATAAAAAATATTGGTTTATCCAAACACTTTAATCCTAATAAACACCTCTGAAAACAGTCTTAAAGATACTACACTTGCTTTGATTTCATTTTTGTCTGTCAACAGTCTGTCAACTATCAACTCAGTGTGGTTAATGTTAAAATGGACATGCTTGAATATCTGTCCTGAATTTGGTTCTTTGCATCTTCTTTTTTGTATCTCTGTGGCCTGGCACTTTACTCAAAAGATGATTTTTTTAAAATATTTTTTTAAAATAAAAAAGGACTATTTTTTAAAAATAAAACAGGCTGTGTTCCTCATATTGTTTAAGATAAGGAACCCTGGGTTTTTTGCCAGGTTTATCAGATAAACTATAGAAAGCTCCCTTTCTAGTCTTTCATCATTAATGACAGACTTGAGGTTCAGGGCCAATGTACTTATAAACAATTCCCTAAACTTATAGCTACTGCAAAGAACTACAGATATTTTTGTATTCTGAGTTTATTTTGAAAAAAATTTAAGTACCTAACATCATCACTAACTACCTGGGTTATGCAGTCTCGGTCGAAACAGGACACATCCTGTTTAGATAAGGATTCCATAGGGAATTCAGACTTAGGGAGTGCACTTCAGAAAATACCTGCCCCAAAGCAAATGCAGTCCCTTTGAGATCCCATGCTCCAGCTTTACACAGAATGACCTTGACATGATTAGCCTGTATGCCCCACAGCTTGTATATCTTAATTTAACTTGAATTACGATTCTATATGAAATAGCAATATTTTTATAATACAAAGTGCCATTTACAAAAATAATTGATGAACATTTATGGGAAACCATATGCACATTTTCACCTTTTACTTTTGTCATGAGAAGAAATTCAGTTCAAACTTGTTAAAACATTCTCAAAACAGATTGTTGCCATTTTTTCCCTAATTCTCCTGAATTTATGCTAGAAAATATTGTCTTCAGCAGGTGCACATGAGAAAAGCATGGATTCTCTCATGAACTTTGTCTTTGTCATGAACATGTCTTTGTATGGCTGTACTTCTGTACTTGACAATGTACAGTATTTGTCTGACTTATTTGAATGGAAATCAATTGAATTGTTCAATAACAACTTAGAACAATGGGGTTTCAATAAAATGGTTCCCCAGTAAAATATTATCTTAAAAAAGTGCAGAATCAGCTTATTAAGACCACACTAAAAAAAGAGTGAGTACTGATAACCAGCTGAGGGAGTTTAATTTTTCTCTAAAAAATTTAGTAGAAATTTATGTACAAAAGTGACTGAATCTAAAAAAATGTGGAATATCTATATATTGTTTCTTTAAAAGCATCTATAACTATGGTGGGGTTTTTAAGAATTGAAAGCATTAAGAAGCATATAATATAATTATTATCTATATGCTTGAAGAAAACATGAGTTATTATGTATAAATCAGCCATACCAAAAACTAACAAAACTGAAAAGGACAAAATATAAATGAGTTGAAAATCACACTTTATAGTGGAATGGGCTGCCCAGGGAGGGGGTGGTGTCACTGTCCCTGGAGCAGTTTAAGGAAAGAGTGGATGTGACACTTAGTGCCATGGGCTAGTTGACAAGGAGATGTTTGGTCACAGGTTGAACTCAGTGATGTCAGAGGTCTTTTATAACCTAGTTGATCCTGTGATTCTGTGATATAGAGAAGGAATACTGTAGAAGTTATATCTAGGGAACTGAATGAGAATTGTCATTCTCCTATTAGATGTCACATCTCCTGTAGAATTTTATAGCACTTCTATACTCTATTAAATTTTACAGGAAGCTAAAAAAAGCCCTCTAGAACAGGTAATAAGTTATAAAAGACTTTTCTCATAAAGGTTAGCAAGTCCCAGAGGCCTTCTTATAGGCAATGAAGCAAAACACATGATGCTGGTCTGATGAAAATCGTGAATTTTACGCTGACAATTTCTGACTCAAGAATCAGTATGTGCTTGATTCCCTAGATAGTGTGAATTACATAAGTCAGTGCTTGGCTCCAAGAATACATTTGCTTAATGGTAGTACAATGTTATCAGTTATTTGTATTTTTTTGACTAAAAGCTGTTCTTTACCAGAGAAAGTTGAGATTTCTGGGGATTTAGCTGCAAGATCAAGAACTATTAGATCACTAAATATATGTCAACAGAAAAATTATGGCTTTAAATCTAGGGCTGTAATTAATTTCTGCTCTCATCTATGTAGTTATATACGGAGTATAACTTGAAAAGAGAACCACAGTAAAGAAGATCTTAAAGATCATCTAGTTCTTACCTTCCCTGCCATGGGCAGAGGCACTTTCCACTAGACCAAGTTGATCAGGCCCCTGTCCAGCTTGGCCTGGAACACTTTGAGGAATGGGGCATCCACCACTGCTCTGGGCAAGTTGTTCTAGTGTCTCACTTTCCTCATCATTTAAACTTTAGAGTCATATCCACAGCACTGAATTGGGTGACATCCATCAGCTTGATGCTGGTGCACTCAATCCAAACAATATTTACTATAATTTGTATAGCTATTAGTGCCTAACATTTAGAAATTCTATTCTTTTCTGTGACAAGTCTTTACATTCAATTAAGAAGAGCCAAGATGATAGCAGATTTGAGTTTGATAAATAAATTATATGATAATTAATTAAAAATAATGATGGGATTCAACTGAATATGTCTATTGTACTAAATATATGAAACTCAAAAGCAATCAGGGACCCTGAGGTGTACAGATACAGCTTTTCATGTCTCCAAGGCTTTCAGATAGTTCCTTCTAAAGCAAATTTGTCTGGGAAAGAACTAATTGACTTGGACATAGCTAACGTGCTGGCTTCTGACAATGTTCTAAGAAAATATTTTCTTCTTGTTAGGGTTTGAAATTGTGACACTTGAGAAGAGGCAGGTCAAAAGCTCCCACCTGGGATACATACTCCTGAGAGAATCTAAATTTTTTAAGTCTTTCATAGTCTTTATTCATTTTTCTGAAGCAATATTTCATTGAACGCCTATGAAAATGTATTTAAAAAATTTTTTTTCTTATGTCATTTTGGCTGAACACTACCAAAACACTGGTTACAGGCTGATCAGAACTCCTGACCAGTCTTTTTTGATAAGTTATCATGAATGTGACAGTCATTCCCTTTAAAATATCCCCTGTAGGGTAGAACAGTATAGTAACTGTCGCTTACTTGTGGCTGAAAGGAAGCTTTTAAATAAGTCCTTTTGTCCTTGTCCCTAAAAAGAAATAAAGGGATATGAAGACCACAGGATAGTACTCCAGCGTGGGATTAGATACATCATCACACAGAAGGTCTTCTATAGACATTAGAATTAACTCATTAGTTGTGTTTTTTAACACTGTTGCAGTGACAGAGTGGGGACAGCTTGCTACTACACTTAGGTTCAAAATGTTACATATAACAAGTTACACAGACCAAAACTTATATACACACATGTGCATTTATATACCTGTACCTGCATGTACATGGAGGATAATTCTGTATAACTAAAGGAGATTCAACTTGATAGTTAGGTACAAATGCAGCTAAAATTACACGCATCTGTTTGAAGTGTAATATTCAAACTGGATACTTGTGATTCCAGTGATTGCAAAATAGTCTTAAAAATACTTCATTTCTTTATGTATGTCTCATTGGTTTGTCATGGCCTGTTACAGTAGTACCATTCAGGACAGTTTGTGACATGACACAATGTGACATATTCTGACCAAAAAACAACATGACTTCATACAGAATGTCAGAAATTTGCATTAAACACATGATTTGTTTTGAACTACCAATATGAATTTCAACTACTTAGTATGACTTCTGTTTGCATAAAAGCTAAAAAATTCCAACACTATGTGGCTATACTGGGGAATTCAGAATATCTTAATTGATCAAAAGGTTACAGAGAAATTTAGCAATGACTTATAGATGAAGCTTCATTTAAATTGTATCTACAGATCCAGCTACAGTTTACTGAAAAAAACAACTACAAGGCTAAAAGAAATAATCAGGCATAATTTCACTTAATGGTAAATCAATGCTTTCAACTTTCTTCATAGCCTCCAAAAACATGAAAATAAATGCATTAGTTGTTAGTCCTTTTATATTCTGTAAATGGATATTTTGCTGTCAGTTCTGTCTTCAGAGAATACCATCCTTAATTACTTTCACTTCTCATTTCAACAAAGACTTTAGGGAGTGGTTTAATAATCGCCAAACAATTTTATTATTATTTCTGTCATAATTAAAAAAAAAAAAAAGAGAAAAGAAAAGCATTATGAACAATGATCTTGCTGGCTATATTTTGCCCACTCTTATAATGTGTATTTTTATAACATTGCTGGTTTATGGCTACTTCATTAAAATTTAATTTATAAGAAAATGTTAAAGGATGAAAGTATATTTTCCGAGAAATTTTCTTAGAAACTGATATAGAGAAGTAAAGAAATTATTTTATACAAAGATATTTCACATACAAGCTATTTCAGAGTTCTTAATAATAAATGTTCAGCCTAAGATGGAAATATTTTCTCTCCCATAATATGTTTGTCTCAATAAGTAAAGCTAAATCTTGAATAAATTTTGACTGTTTCTTATAAATCAAAGAATCTATAAGTAAAAAAATTGATACCATCCTCACAAATCTTTGTCTCTAAAATAGAGGCATGGATTTGACAGCCTTTGTGGTTTAAGTCCAGCTGGAAATTAAGCTCCACACTGCTACTCATTCAACCTCCCTGTCTCCTTCCCCACCCTGGGGGAATGGGGACGAGAATAAAACTTGCATGTTGACATGAGAAGAGTTTAGTAGTTGAAAAGAAAGTAAAATACAGTAATAATGTTAAATAGTAATAATGATACTTAAAATGATACTAAAAAAGGGAAAAACAAGTGATTCACAAAGCAATTTCTCACCATCCACTGACCAATGCCAGACTCTCCTTCCCTCCATATAATCCATGACTCTGGCTTTCATCCCCAGTAAGAGTCTTTCAAACAGGGACAATGGTATGAGGTACTGGATTGTGGCATGCTGCACATTTGAGTCAGTTTTGATTCCAGTATTGCTGTTCTTGCTTAGTTTTATCCAAGTTCTTTCTTCACTGGTGTGAGTGTGACTATCAGGGGGAAGACAGGCTTAGAACCCCAGAATGCCACAATTAACGCCTCAATGAATGTCTGAATCTAAATCAATTGGGTTGGTGTCCTAGGGTGACGTTATGATGTTTGTATCCCCATTCGTGTGTGCTATTTTTGCTGGATATCATGTTCTGTGCCCTAAGACTGTGTCTGAAGAGCAAATGTTTTGTTTTGGTTTTCGCTATCAACCTCTCCCCCAAGGCCGGTAGGACACAGAGACGGGCAATACCTAGTGCTGTTTTGGTTTTTCTTGCTTTTGCTTTTCGCTCTGGCTCTTGTGCTTGCTTCTGCTTTGCTTCTGCTTGCTAATTAGCCAGTTTACCTAACAGCCCAAATTTCCTCCTGGACTGTTTCTCCTTTCCTTTTTGGACCTACCCGAACCTGCTCCGGACTGGGACCTGGGAACA
>JAWWMU010000001.1:67968910-68011562 GCA_035048155.1 Cinnycerthia olivascens | reverse complement strand
ATATATCAACTGAATATAACAGCGAAACCTTGATATCAAAGTATATAAATAACCATTGAACATACACACCACCACAATAGTTTCTTAGAAACCTTCATTATTGTCTTCATGATTCTTGTTTTTATCTTTACTGGCACTACTGAAATATTTTTAATCATATTTTCTCCAACAAATAATATAAGCCTCACAGAACCCTCCTTATACGCAATGTCATGAAATATGAAATCAAGGAAAGAAGAGCCTGATGCAGCTCTCATTTAAATGTGTCTTGATTTTATTGTTTAAATTCTGGGAGAAAACAATCTTAAGGACTAAAGATAAGCTAGAGCAAAATTTGGGAAAGAAGATGTTTCCATCTTCTTGTGGAACTCAAGAAATTTGCAGGTTAAAGGGACTAACACAGCCTGTCTTGTATGATAACATTAGTTCATGCAGAGAAAGGTGATTACAAAACTACAAACCTTAGTTTGATTTTTACATTTTTTCTTTTTTCTAGGCTTTCATATAAAGAGGAAAAAAAATCTCTCCATATGTATATCTATATCCACATCTATATCACACATTTGTATGTAATCAACAGTACCAACACTAACATTTTTCCCGCTATCTCAGGAACTTTTTGGAACTTGAAACCAGAAACTACAGGGTTTTTTTAAAGTATTTTAAAAGTGTTTTGTGGGAAAATAAAAAGGAACAAAAAGCAGAATATATTTGTTTTGGGTTCATGTGGCAAGGTATTGTTAGTGAGGAGACTACCATAATTTATGACCATTCAGAAATGATCTTAAATTGCTTAAAGTTCTACCTATTTTGTGAACAAAATTTATCAGTCACTGCTAACTTTTAACTATGATATTTAGTTTTAACTTTCATTGCTTGTATATAAAAATATTAAAAAGAGATCTGTGGAGTAATTTTTTTCATATCAAGAGAGGTTTTATATTTATGGACATTAAACAATACTGCAAGCAGAAAAAGCAGAATAGTGTTGAAATTATGGTATAGCTTGTCAACAGCCAAGATATAATTAACGAGGACATCTTTTGGCCCACTGCTGAAATTATTACCAGTGAAATATTTCAAAAGCTGTAGAGGGCTTAAGTGGCTATGGACCACATCTGATTTACTGCTCTCTGGATATTTTCTATCTCTTTGCACAGTCTGTGCACAGTCTGTGCAAAGAGTAGGGTTTTGGTTTTTTTTTTATTTTAAGGTGTTGTTGAACACTATCTTACACCAGCATATTGTTAGAAAATTTAGAGGTGGGCTTTCATTGTCTACACTCAAGCATCTGTTTACATTTAAGATGTCAGGCATTATCTGAGACAAACCTTGTAGGTACCAAGCAGGGCCTACCAGGCTTTATGTGCTCATTTTTAACAGGGCTTGAAGCACAGGCAGGTTACCCGGGGTATTTGAAACACAAATTCAGTTGCCTCTGTAGAGGTAACTGAAATGAGTGCTAAATACCCTCTAAATGTTAAAAACCAACCAATAAGAGTTTCAGTCCAACCCCTCACTCTTGCTTTCTAATTTATTAATAGTAGGAATAAAAACAACTTAAAAAACAAATTGAAAATAATATGCAAATAGAGGGAAATACATAAAAATTGAAGCAAAGATAATTATGAAGAATAGCTCTTTAGATCTTTGTTTGAGTAGAAAGTAAGATAGGCCATAGCCATGGTCAAAATTGTTGCTGAAGCGAAACATGTCATAGGAAGCTTACCTGTAACAATCTTGTGCAACATTTGGTCACGTTCAAATATACATTGTTCTTCATGACATGGTTCTTTTGAAAATTTAATAGAACTTTGAAATCTTCAGCTGTTTAAATAGGTTTTAATTATGACTAAAGAGTCAAAAAGACCGCTTTTGATGCTTAAAATGGGAAACAGATATTCAAAATGTTTATAATAAGACCATGATAGGTCTGAGTAAAGCTTCATCATTTAGTTATTTCCATTGTTTTCCTTTACCTTTTTTTTAATCAATCAATTTCCAGTTATTTAGTATGACTATGTTACTGAAAACAGTAAAATAATTTAATTGACCTTTTAAAGCTTTCTTATTTGTGTTACTGATTGTTTCGTTAGCTAGAACCAAAAGTATAAAAATAGGCCAAAAAATCCAGGACAGGATATAGTCACATGTAAAAGATCATTGAGAAAGTATTTTTGAATACTTTTTTTTGTATGTTGTCCTCAATATTCTGTTTGGTTTCATGAGAATAAGTGAAAAAGAAAAGAAACAGTCTTATTCCCCATTGAATTTTCTTCCTTATTCCTTGGGCAAACTTCAGCATGACAGTTTAATATATCTTTTCTCATTGTGATTTGTCAAGGTTGTCAAAATCACCAGAAGTATAGATGCTTTATTTTCAAGGTTTACCTTCTCTTCTCTTTTGTTTGTTTGTTTATAATTTTCAGTAGTACCCAGAGTAAAAGAATAATGAAGATCAGCATCATAATAAATGAAAATATATCAAGCAGTCAAGGCACTATTGTATATAAGATAGTTTTTCTTCACAGTCATAAAATTCAGAATATAGCCAAGTTAAAACATATATTCTTTATGTGGAAACACATGACTGATTATGATTTGCTATTTATCTTTGTGAGTGAGAGGCACTTCAATTTACAAGTGGAACTATTATGAAGAAATTATTCAATTCACTATGAATGACAATAGGCTGGGCCTGTCATTGAATCACCATGGGTAAAATTCAGTCTGCTACAGAGAGCCAAAAAACTTTCATGTATATTGTTCAAGCTCCACTTCAGTCATATTCTAAGGGTTTTACTGGAGGTTAAATGGAGCATGGGTTTTGTTTTGTGTTGCTGAATGGGACTGCACTCCACTTGAGAATATCTTAACTGCATTCTCTGCAAGGTTTAATATGGCGCTCATCGCTTCTACATCTGAGCAGCAGTGCATTAAAGGCAGGAGGAACATCTGTGGAGTGCAAGTTCTGTCATTTTCTTCTCAAATATATTTGAAATGCAGTTGTTTTTGAGCTATTATTTTCAGAATTTTATAGGCATACATGTACTGTCATCTGTTTATCATTGTAAAAAATGGAGATGCAATGTAAATTGCAGAGGCAAAGTCAAAGGTAGCAAATTCAAACACATTGCAGAAAGTAGTGTCATCTGGCACGTTTCATCATTTCTCTGAGAAAATTATCTCCAAACAAACTTCATGCATAACAGAAGCTGTTTTCTAGGAAAGTAGACATAGCACTGAGTCCTTAGCTTATTTCCTAAGTACTCTTTTCCCAGGACCCGGGACAAACTTTGTTCTCCAGCATTTTGCTGGAGTCAATGAAAACGGCAGCTAATCCCATTAGGAGTACAAGTTCCTCTGTTTATTCAGAATAGCCCCCCTACCTCTACTTCTACCAACTGATAACAGTCCCTGACACCTCTGCAGTGCCCCATATTTACTGCCATGTTCTGTTGATACTTTTCAGCTTCTGATAATCCTTTTTCCTTCACAGACTTACTTCCAACTCTTCCAAATGTCAGATTGACCCTGCTGAAATATAGCCAACATTCGAAACTGGAACTGACAAAAATTCACATATCAATGGCAGATCTTAGTGAACTCTGGAGACAGAAAGTCCTGATGTGCTTTTATTCTGCACCTGAAAGACAAAATCACTTTGACCAAGTAAGCCTCATGAAGGTCAGTTAAACTTTACAGTCACAGAAAGGACTGTGAATCATCTGGTGATCCAGAAGAAATGGTTGCAGAGGAAGAGAAATGTAGCAGCAGTTCAGGATTGCAACAAGAAAAACACCTCCAGAAGATCAAAAAAGGATATCTATGTAAACCAGCATTTTGCTAGGCCTAGGTACTAAATGAAACAAATTCAGCAGAAAGAGAAGCCGTGAGAGTTTCAACAAAAGGAAGCCCACCTCTCAGAATGCTTTTTCAGCTTGTAAGAATAATTGACAAAAGCATAAGAATATGCTTTTGAATTTTTCTAATCAATGCTCTCTTTTTCTTGCATTCCCATCAAAACGTCGACTCTTTCCAATGTGGATAGTGCTTGTAAGTATGGGCTCTAATGTGTATCTAAGGAGAGAATGGAGTTATTCTAAGTATTTGAAAGTGGTTTAGGATTACTCAAGTTTGGCAATTTTAAGAATAATATTAGAATAGAGATTCTGTTCCTACAAGAGTGAACATAGGAAGAGAACCAGTTCTCATTCTGTATCTAGGTATAGGAAAACTGACACAAATAACAATGTTACTATTAGAAATAACAATCGTTTACACTGGACCAGTATTTTCTCTTTAGATCCCAAGTAAGAAGTTACAAAAGTTCAGGCCTCTATCATTTTACAGAACTCAGCAAAACAATCTACACATAATCTATATTAATGAAATTAAATTCATCTAAATTTACACAGGATTAGCAACAGTATACTAGACATGATTAAATATAAAGGACCCTTGGATATGGCTTAGATGTCAAGAAGTATCTCTTTTTAAAAACTGAGAAAACACAAAATTTTTCTTTTTATATCCCCTTTTTGAACAAGTGGAATCATGCGAATGGTTTGAAGGTTTGCCTGTACGAGGCTGTCTGGCTGCTGCCTGTTTGGTAATAAGCTGAGATGCAACTACATTTTTCCTGCATGAATAGAAAATGTTGGTGTTCAGCTACAGTGGCATAAAATTTGTAGGAATATCGTATCATTATGATGTGTAACCCTCTCATGAGTAGCTGTTGTATTCACATAGTCAGAGGATATTTAGCTTAGAGGAAACTGTCCTGAGAAATCTGTAGAAAGGCCCTACTTATTCTAAATGAGCTGAAAGCCTCTATGTGTGGTAAAATGATTGAAGTCTTCCTACTGCACTTAAAGAATTTTTTTCACTTTCACTTTAAACACCATCAAATGTCTTCTACCCCTGGCTATTGATCCCAAAAATCACAGAAGAAGAAAAGAAAAATCTGGTAAGATTCTTATTTTGACCTTGGGTAAATGAAGTTTAAAGATTGATAGATCATCTTGTTCTGGCAAGCTGTAAGATTTCCTCTGCCTACCCCAGCAGCAACAGGGCACATTTTGCATGCTGCTACTAAATCATCACAAAATTACATTAGCATATTGTGTATTTATTTATTTTTTGAATGTGCTGTTCATAATGGCCATAATGGGAGCAGCACTGTTGTGAGTAATTTGACTAAAAAGTCCAGCTGCAAACTATAAAGCAATACTTGATTTATCTGGCCACAGCAGGCACTGACTTCATTACATTACACAGAAGCCAGCAGAACTTAGCCATTACAATTATTCTGATGGTTTTCTGTGTTGCTGCTATTCATCAGAGTAAGTTTCACTTGTCATTTTCCTTGCAGTGGAAACTTCCCAGTAAAGCTAAATTTTAAGAATTTGTGCAGTGCTATTATTGCTGATTAAAGTCAATTTTCAAGGCGGGCTCATGGTATAAAAAGCCCCACAATCATACACAATAAAATTGCCTAATCCCTGCCCTGAAAAGCTTACAGTCTAAAAGGCACTTATCTTTAGAGGTGAGAGAAAGGTTTCATTAAAGGAATTTTAAATGCACTGAAATGCATTATTTGGCAAGTTGGAGTAGAATAAGCCAAGTAATCAAAGTAATAGAAGACAAATGTTCTTTAGTTCCAGTTTTGGGGTAATACAAAAATTTTACTTACTACCTGCAAACACTTGACTATAAAATGGCCTACATCTTCTTCCCACCTTGCCCACCTCCTACAGGGATGATGACTCCTGATCATCCCTTGTATCTACCACATCCCATAAAATTTGCCTGGTTCAGTCTGCCTTGGCATGAACTGCAGCTGGGAGTGCAGCTCCTCACAGCAGCCAGGAGGCACAATTACTGCTCAGACCACACAGTCCCTGTGGGATTGCAGTACAGACTTGAAGCTGGGCCTGTGTTTCCCCACAGTGGCGCAAAACTCTCCCCTACAAATCCCATAAGCCAGGCGTGGATGGCCATTGAGATAACCAGCTGGACCAGATGGAAAACTCCCAGACTGAAGGGAAGGAGCAGGACTGCTGCTTGAGGAAAGTGAGAGTTGTCCCTTCCGTGATAGGAGCACAAAAGAAAAGCATTAGTGGTCACAGATTAGAGAACACAGGTTCTCTGATTTCACAGAAATCTAGAAACAAGTTGAGTTTTCATAACTGAAGAATGTAACGTAAAATTACTTTTGTGAAGTAATTAAAAGCTTACAAAGAAAGCTTAAAATCATGAATGCAAAAAAACCCACAACTGTAAAATAATGTGGTCATAGAAAAACTCCTTTTAAATAAGTGCTTAATAGGATACTGATTTCTTACTTGACATTTTCTATTATTATGGAGGATAATCTTAGATCATTCGAGGCATTGTGTTTACCATAACTATCTCCAAACAAAAAGTGAAACTATTTGGAAAGCTGCTAGTCGTGGAGGTTCCAGATGTGTAAAACACGTTGTTCAGTGATTAATTTGAGTTCTATCTCTCACAAGCATAATGAAATAAAATTAATAAAATAGCACATAATGTATTTTCTACCATGAAACTTCCAGTCATATTCTTTTTCATTAGTACTCTAAAAATGAAGTCTGTCATACATTTACACAGTAAAAAATATAACTACTTTGTGTTATGTTTTTTTCATTTTTCTCATCATATTTTAAATAGTATTCTTATTAATGGCAGTTTTTAAATGCTAGTACATTGGCCACGACTCAGCACAGAAGAGTATCACAATACTAATGAAAAGGTACATTTTCACATACAGATGTGATGGTAAAAAAAAAAAAGAAAATCAATACAAATTACAGTGGGTATGGTTTTTTTCTTTTTTCTTTTTTCCTAAAAGGAATAGGCCTCAAAATTTCTCATACTAAATGATGGAATGATACGTCAGCAACAATCCTGTTTTGCATTTGAGACTGGAAAAACCTAATGCAGGAAATAAGGCTTTGGGTTCATCTGAGTAGCTTGATCCAGATTAGATTAGGGTTTTCTAACTGTCTGAGAAATAATTCTGACACAGCTTGCTATGCTTGTCTGCTTTTCTCTGTAGTCTAGAGGGAAATGCTTAGTCTTTTGAAAACTCTATCTTGCAGTGGATCTTGATCTTCTCAAGTGAAAACATCCTTTTCACTTGCTATATCAAAAAATAAATAAAAAAGTTTTGTAGAGAAAATAGTATATTCTCCTTTCCCTTATATCTGCCAAAGTTTCTGGGTTAATCAGAAAAATAAAATAAAAAATATGCAGAAAAGCTGGAAATGAGTATAGTTTAGAACTAATGCATTCAAAGTGCCAGAGGATGACTTGATGTAATGTGCTTGTTTAGACAACATTGAAGAAAAAAATAACACAGGTTGATTTTGGAGACCTGCTTGGTATCTCATAGCAGGCATCAGATCGAGAGCATGTTTGTAACATTTCAAAATGTAATAACAATGTCCATTTAAAATTGAAATATCTCTCATGTTTAAGATTTCTATTTCAGTGATGTCATGGTAAAATTGCAAGTTTGGTTTATAAAAGTGGAAAAAAATAGGCAAGACACTTATGATATTTAAGAACTGTAATAAAATATTTTTAAACAACATTAGGTATACATTCCTCCAGTTTTAACTCAGGAAGAAACTAAATGTTTTTCATTAGAAATTAGTGTTTAAGCAGAAAATCAAAATTTTCCAGTCAAACCTATTCTAAAAATCTTTGACTATGTTTTCTCAAGTTTGTTTTGTAACTGGAAATATGTATAAAGCACAGTTATTTGGTTTACACTTAAAAATGTTGGTTGTAACTTAGGCAAAAATATACTCATTGCTAATTTATAGAATTTCTTATATGGATGTCACAACTATGTAAGTGTAAGGACTCCCCTGGAGATATCAATGACATTTAAGGTAGGTTTCATATGAAAGTTACCTAAAGACAGGCGTTTAGTGCTATCAGAGATTCCCTATCTGGTATGCAGTTTTGTTTTCAGAAAGGTTTGAGTGTTTGTAGGTCTTACCTGTGAGCCCTAGGCTGATGTTGTGAATACTGTAGAAATTATCAGCTTCAGCAGACATCCACTTTTAACCCACTTGACAGTTACTTACTCTTCAATGAGCACAAATAGGAGTTTGGGAAAGTAGGACTCAATTTGGCCGACTCTGCATGCATTACTTTTAATTATCACTTTACACAGGAGCCTTAAGTCAAACAACCTTCAATGTCACTCTATGTCATTTCCTATACGATAATATCAATGACTTTATTTCCTCTTACTCCTATTACATTTACATCACTAGCAAATATGTTAGCTGGTATAAATTATCAAAATTTAGCTTCTACATGATGAATAGTCAAGTATAAGGAATTCTATATCAGTACTCTTCATCTTTTGGACTTCTGTCTGACTCTGAATGAATAAACTTAAGGACTTCATTTAAGCAAGTATTCTCACTTTTGAAGTCTGTTGACTACAAAGAGAAGTGTGATTTTACATGGTTTAAGACATAAGGCAATAATTCAGGAAAGTGAGTTGGATGGAATAAACTATTGAAATACAGCAGGAGCTAAACTGATAAATGAAGAAAAATTTTAATTGGATGTTAACATTGGTATTAAAAATTTTGAAAGATAATGAATTTACTTCAGTATTTTGAAAGTTTTGCTTATTTAGATATAATAGATCACTGATTATTTAAAACATAGTGTATTGAGAAGAAGGATAACATCTGCAGTCAAGGTGTGCTTGTGCAATGACCTCTGGTGCTTTTAGAAACGTAACATTGTGCAACACATTCCGGGTTCAAACAATCATTTTATACTAGGAAAAGCTGATATTAGCAGCCTGATACATGTAACCATTATGTCTGCACACATCAGCTCTCATTTTATATTACTGAAACATTTGACCTTGTACTAAAGGTATATCATAGCTCTGATTGCCACCAGTGAACACTACACATTGGAAGTGGAGATGAAAATGCTGGAATAAAACGTTCTTAACATTACATGTTTAAAAACATTCTGCTTTTATAGAAAGCTTCAGGAGAATTTTAAATAATACTTTTTTTCTTCAAATAATGAATGAAGTCTATGGGAAAGAACACAAAAGAATTGTGCTTGTTGCAAAAGATTTAATAAATTCAAGCAACAGCCTGTAGAGCTAATAGCTATTCAATTTATTAGCTATGTATACATGTGTTTATTTATTATCTTCTTAATTAATTTATTTCTAGCAATTCCTACTCCTACTCCAGAAGGACACAAGGCATGACTACATTAAGATTTTCATTGATTTCTTAAGCTGAGGTGGGATTCATCTCGCCTAGCTATAGACAGGTGTAATGTAGATGTCTATATCTGACTAATCAAATATTATTTGTAGTCATTGAAAAGAAAATAAGTGTTTCTGAACCACTTCTTATGTAAGACTACTTTAGAAGTAGATATAATATAAAATTATGAATCTTTCCACTATTTTCAAAGGGAGCCTAAAGTGAGCAATTTACTAAGAGAAGTAGCTGAGCACAGAAATCTAAAATCAATTATCTGGTGTAAATATATTTTTTTTAAAGTTTGAAAAGTAAAAATGCATTTGAAAACTCTTGCAAACTCAGAAGCACAATCTTACAGGTCAAACTATAACAATTAGTAGCTTCAGATCCTTATTTTCTATGTGAAAATACTGAAGAATTTCATAGTTCTTGATTCACAGAGGGTTTCTTTTATTGTTCTACATTTGAAATCCAAAAATCCCTCAATGATTCCGGAGCATTGTGTAGAACTGAAACCTATTTAGACATTGTACAGGTCTCTGATGAAGCAGGATGTAGTTGATGCTTTAATGTTGATGCCCATGTTGCCTTCTGACAACACAGTAAGAATATGCTGATTGACTACATCAACAAAAATATGTCCAGATATTCAAAGAATAATTTACAGATGTTGAAGTGTCAGATTTAAATGAAAGAAATCTACCAAGCAGTGCATAGTTTCTATTTGGGAAAAAAACCCCAAACTTTCAAAGATTTGTTATGATTTAATGTTTTGATACCAGTGCCAGTCCATGCAGTGAGACATAATAACACAACTGATGACCTCATCCTGTCAAAGTTTCAGGAATCTAGAGGGTAGCAAGTAGGAGGAATAAAAATTAATTCTTCGATTAAACTACAGAATTATTTTATTCATGTCTTGTTTCCTTCATTCTCTTTTGGTTCTTCTTTAAAACAATTTTCCTTTCACCAGCATGTTGCCATTAAAGCTGGGAGATTAAATCAGCTGTATAATATGTAAAGAATCTTTACAAACAATCTAAAATGCTTTTCCAGATTTTCATTTCAAAAACTTTAACTTTAATGCTGACTTGTCTGAATGGTGCATCATTACATTCTGAACATCTCTTAGGAATGCTTAGCATGCTTTTCATAATTTTCTTGGTTTGAATTAAGCTACTTATGTTTTCGTGCTCCAAATCAAAATATTATGGTTCATTAAATTATATTAGGGATTTTCCATTAAAACATATGCATATTTATAAATTTCAGACATCACTGTGCACAAAAGTAGACTACTTTACACAAAGTAATTCCATCTACTCACAAAATATTTTAGAATATGAACACTTAACTCTAGCAGTGTTTTGGGAAACATCAAAGTATCTTGTTCAAAATCCTTGTCAAGTATCTGGTAAAGACATGGCTCATTTCTCATGAAGCTTTCTTTTGACTATAAAGAGGAGTGACTAGGCAATATGAAGCTGGGGCCCCTGTCTGCCACAGAAGTTGTGACAGACTAGGAATAGGCCAACAGGAACATCAGGAAATTCAACAGTGATACAGACTACCTGTGGAACAGCTTGGGGGAAAAGCCCCTGAGGAGAATTAGCTGGAGTGAGCAATGTGTCCTGGCAGCAAAAACAGCAACAGCAAGCAGAATTATGTTAACAGCAGCACAGACAGCAGGCCCAAGTGAACGAATATCATCCCCTTTACCCCACACTTGTTAGGTCACACCAATATTACTGCATCCAGTTTGGTGTTCCTCAGAACAGGACAGACATTAGTAAAGTGGAGTGAGTCCAGCAGAAGGCCATCAGAACAGAGCAGAGCACTTGACCTGTGAGGGACAACTGAGGAACCAGGGCTTGAGATCTTGAAGACCACTGTACAGTGTAGGTTTCCCAGAGAGATTGTGACTTGGAGTTTCAAGATCCAACTGGACAGAAATGTCTTTGGATCCCAGAGAAGTCCTGTATCAATTAGGAAGACAGACTAGAGTCTTCCTACATTCTCTTCCCACTTGAGTTAGCCTATGTAGTGACACATGGAGAAAAAGGAAACCAGATTCAATTCAGATACTCTTCTGGGATGGGGGAACTTTTGAGATTAAGTCAAAAGAGGCACTAAAGATAAGTGACTTTCTGAGACATATTTAGCCTCTCATTTATTGTAAAAATGACAGTGATATTACCAGCTCAGTTTTATGTCTCTGCTCTGAACAAGTAGTGGATTATAGGCAGGTTAATTTAATTTACTTTCTAATAGACACTGCTAAACAATGTCTTTTATGTAGGGTTCAAGGCTAATGGCATCTTTTTGACTCTGAAAATCTTAGGCTGCACTATTAAATTTCACAGAAAGGGATCAAAACACTGTTGAGACACATTTAGGGATCTATTAACATCTGGAACCACTGTCTACAAAGTTCTCATACAGATCAGACATGAGTAAACAGTGACATTTGTCTCAAGTTAGTAAAAGTATTTAACATGAATGTTAATACGTGAGAAAATGTTCTGGCACAGTAAGTTCTTGTTAGTTCAGTACCCAAGGACAAGTTTCAGCTCAAGACTATGATTCCTACTTATAAATGCTTAAATAAAGATGCCTATTTCGTACCTAAAAGGCTTGACAAATGGTACAGCCAGATACATATAAGACCATTTGTGATGGCCACTGTTACCCTGTATGGCTTCTAGTTTTTCATCCAGGAAAGTTAGGTTGTCCTACAGATCCCTAGGTCTTGTGCCTTAACTCTTTTAATTCACCTAGGTAGTTGAATTCAGCTCGGGGTCATTATATCCCAGCTATAGTCAATGAGTATCCAGGATGAAATTCAGTTACTGAAACTTTAGGTGCATTTTGACATCTCACCTAGCCTCCAAGTGTATGTTGATAAGTTTAAAATCAACCATTCAAAAAATTTTTGGCAGGAAAAGACGCCTGTATGAATATTGTATATTTAAATATTAATAAAATTCCACAGGCTTTCAGTATAAAAGTTGTGCCATTAAGCACACAGTTGCTTTTTCTTCTTTTTCTTTGATAAAAGTCAATATGGACTTGAAGTGTTGCTAAAGGATACCAGGTGATTGCACACCTGCTTTCCAGCTGCTAATGGCTAAAACTTGAAACATGATACTTATTTTATACAGACTAATCCTTGTCAGCAAAGCTAGCCAGAAAGAAACACTCAGATATTTATCTTCATGAATTGGAGGGAACCACATGGTAGGATATCAGTTTTAGTTGAGTTTGAAGTTTAACTGCATGAGGCTGTTTACCAACTATAGATGTAGATATAATCTATATGGAGCATTTTTTAGCTGTATGCTATTTGAGCCTTGAATATTACAGATGATATTTCTGGTAAAATGTTAGGAAATGAGGTGAATCCTAGAGACTATTTCACCAACATTTTAACATAGTAGGACTTTTACAGAGCTCACTACATAAAACTACACTATTCTATAATTGTTTTTTCTATTATAGCCTTTGTTTACAGATACACTTTGCTAAATACTTAGTTTTCCATTTAATTCTTTGGGAGGGTTACAAGAATTAGCATGCAAGATTTCATCTTTTCCTCTTTTCCCTTTTATACAGTGGTATATTAGTAAAGATGGAAACCTACCATTATATCTCAAGCTGAAAAACAATAGAAAAAAGGAAAAAAGACAGAGATCAAGGCTCTGTGCAAATTTCAGCTGAATTAAAACATAAGTAAATAAATTAGTAAATCTGAATTTCCACAGAATTAACCATGTAACTACTCTTTTGTGGATCTGCAGAAAAGGCTGGAATGTATTCTGTTGAAATTGAGTTCATTCAGAATAAAAAAGAAATTTGAAAGAGCAATAAAAAACCAAGAGCAGCGAAACTCTCTTTCCAACCAATACTGTTTTCTGATATTACCAATAATCTTCTTTCAGTTTTTTTTTACTGTTTAGTTTTGCATTTCTTATTCCCTGTAATAATCTTTAAACAAAAATGCTCCATAATGAAAAAAGAAACTATTTCCATTTCTCATTTACTGTGCATTTACCTAAGACTTTTCATCATGTAACAGTGAAACGTGTGGAAGTTTTGGTCACTCAGAGAAGTAACTTTCATCATATTAGTACTCATAAAATTTTCCTTCTGCGTTTTAGGTACATAACTCTTTTATCTGTTAGGTACTATAGGAAAGAATAATTAAATATATAAGTGAATGCATACTTATGCATCATATATTTTCTAATGACAGGAAAATATTTCCTCCTTAATTTTTTATAAGAATAAACTTTCTATTTCTCAAAGCCAGGTATTGTTTGCTTGTGTTGAACTAAGTGTCTTAAAAATTAAAGAGCTTACTGAAGTACTAGGGAACTTCTTTAGTAACTCCAAACACATAGAGCTGATACGATGTGTCCAGTCTGTGTATTAAAATTTTGCCTTTCATAGAATGAAATATATATATTTCTGAATATATAGAATTAGCAACTGCAGGTTATGGCTACTGCTCTGCTTAGCAAGTGTAATAAACTATCAATTTCATACAAGCACCAACTGTAATCAGATTCCTGGCAGATGAAAAAGAAAGACAAACTCATACATGAAGGGGTTTAATGAGCAATACAGCAAGATGCAAAGAAAATTGTCTACAACATTCTAAATGAGGATGACATTTCTACAGGTGATTCTTTATTATTTTTCTTCACTGTTATATCAGGCTTCCAGTGCACCCTGTGATGAGTTAGAAATATCTGTATGACTAAATGACTAAAAACTAAAAGGAGAGGCAACTTAATGACTCTTTCATAAGCATAAGGATGAATGTAGTGGCTGAACTAAGAATGAAATCTAGCCCTTACTTAAGTTAGATAATGAAACAATAGTCCTAGAAATAATGACAACCATTGAAATTATGTAAGTATTTTCCAAAATAAAACAGTTTAGGATGAAAACACAAGGGAAAAGGAAAAGGTAAAAAAAAATCCCAAACAGACAAATAAACACAAACAGTGAAGAGATTAATAAATTTCTTCAAATCAAAGTTCAATTAACTAACATAATCAGCATATAACTTTCTCTCCTTTTATAGTATTCTACTGCAGAAGTAACCTTAAAAAGTTTAGTCATAAGAAGTTGAACAGGAGGTCTGGAAAGAAGGAAGTAATTGGATTGAAGAAAAGGACTCAGAGAACTTTAAGATGCTTTGGACTACAAGAAGATGCTGACAGCAAGCCATTCAAGAAGAATACAAAATGAATGGATTAGAATATTTCTGAGGAAAAATTCCCTGAACAGTGGTAACCTAGAAGTATTTTGTCAGAATGTGGTGATGAAGGAAAGTTATTTATGCATTTTTTATGTTATTTATGAAATTGGGATTATATCCTTTAAATGAAATGCATTGAAAATTAGATAATATTGATATAAGGACCAAATATAGAAGATGGGACTCTGTCCAGATGCTAGGAGTTGAACTATAAATTATTCTAGCAGGTTGGGTAGAGATTAATATAAAATATTACACAGTTGGCAGTATTGTGCACTGACTAATCTTTTAGAATTACGGGCTATGTGAAAGAGACAAAAAGGCCTGGTATGTATCAGATAAAATTATAAAGTGGAAGACCATGAAGTATTACTGGATTTTACTATCTTTTCTTCCATTAATTATATGCAGGGTGAGCAAGAATGGTAGCTATAAAATAAAGAATTAATTGAGGGAGAGTGTTTCACCATGGACTTTCTTCTTCTGTTTTGCAGAATTGGTAATGAAAATGACATAAAAATTGAAAAAATATTATAATCAGGCCTTAAATTGAATGGCATGGATGGAATAATAATATTAAAAATTTGTGTGTGAAGACACAAAAGCAACATCATGTAACCTGAAAATTTGGTCCATCCTAATAAAACAGGCCCTTAGAAAGTAACTTTAAAGAGCACTGAACCTATTTTTTAGCATGAGTGGTACTCCGGTATAAGAGCAAGAAATAAATCCATTTATTCTTAGAAACTCAAGAGAACAGCTGAACAAACCAACCTAATGAAAACGTATTTTAACAAGAAGTAAATCCATAAGTTTTTTCTTGGTTTGTTTAGGCTTTTATTGGCTTGAGTTTTTTTGACCCATTATTCTTTCTTTTAATAGGCATGTGCTTTTTATGCTAGTTTTTGCAAACATAGAAAAATTGTATGTTTCATTAATATTGTATATCTAAACCATGCTTTTGGATTTGGTGTGGATCATGACATCTTCATAACTAATCATTGGCTTGTGGCCATGTAAATCTATTAATGTATAAGATTTCATATCTATGCTAATGCAGTTAATCTTGATCATAAAAACACCCACCAAGTTCTCTCTGAAACCAATGTAACACTGATTTCCCCAAGACTTACAGCATTCTTCTTTGCAAGTTTTTTATGTTCTACTCAAATGGGTTAATTTCACTTAGCAAGAGAAACCAACAAAAAAAAAAAAAGAGATTGCTTTGTCTCTGTTGAAATAAATGGAAATTTTTCCACTGGCAGCAAAGGGACCTATATCTGATCACATAAACCTACTCCAGTTAATGGAAGTAAATACAAATGAAAGGGAGACATCACATCCTGCCTCAAATTCACTCCAAAAATTAATTTAATTTTAATATTATTATTAAACAGATCTTTGCTTTGTTTATAAGATGGTCTTTTTTTAAAAAAAGGCATACTCTGTTTTCTAACTACTTGCCATATTGTGACACAAAAGCTCATACTAACAGGCAAGATTCGGTGACCTTTAGCCAGAATAAACCATTTTTTAGCAAAAAACTGAAAAAAAAAAGAAAAGAAAAGAAAATCACTTTTTCTCCAAAGCTTTAGGCACATGTTCTCAAACAGTTATGTACAATACAGTACAAATGTCAGGAAGATAAGCTAGCTAAGGAGATGCACTTCACACCCATGTAAAGAGCTAGTACTAGACTAATACCCTGACACAGATATTAATTTATTGAAAAATAAATTGGATTAACAGGATGAATAATAATTTTAACCAGACATTGAGTTTTTCTTTATTAGAATAAATTGCAATTCAATAAAAATATATTTAAATCCTGCTAACATTCTTCCTTCATGTTCATGTGAAGACAAAAGATGATCTAATTTAATATCCTAAGGATGGAGAAGACTAGCAAATGCATAAGCAACAAGGAGATTGAAGTATAAAAAGCTAGTTAAAAGTAAGAGATGGAGGATCTTTTAAAGATAAAGGATAAAAGAGAATTTTATCATGAAAATAGGAAATCAATAATCACTCACCCTAATTTCATACAACAGCATGAATAAGATTTTAACTGTTGTAATACTAGCAAAATTGCAGATATATTCCTGCCTCTATGGCACCTGCACACCAACCTCTCTTCCCACCTTCATAGTTGCACTGCTCCATATGGCTTTAAGATTGTCAGTTCCTAAATACACCTTTTATTTGTATGAATAGCGGAGTTCAAGCAAGCAAGCCTAGCTGTAAAAAAGAAACCCTAACTTCTGTCACATAACTGTGAGCTCATCTAAATACTCTATAAATGGAGGGAGAAAAAAACAAAACTGTAAAGGCTTCTGGTCCTGAGCTTTGGAAACTAGAACTACTTACATAGTCAGAAACAGCTGAAATCTATTTTCAGAATTTGCTCATCACCACCTGTTAGTCATCAACTTTGTAGCATGTCAGCCAGAACTGACATGCTTTTGACAAGCTTACTGTGTTTGAATTCTGTAAATTTTAAGAAAATTTAACTTATTAACCCTTATTAACCAACACGTTGAAGTTAATTTAGGATCAAAACTCATCTCTTTTATCATAACAGAGCATATTTATTCTGGTTAGATTAATTTCATTCTGTGTAATACTCTATCTTAGGAGCATGGTCTTCTGCTAATCAGTGATGTCTAATATACACTTTTACCTCTCCATTTGTGTCAATCTCAGGCCATACTCTATCTCCTTATGTCGACTTTCATTTCAATTCATCTTACATTTAATGGTCTTGGCAGTGTTAGGTTTATGGTTAAACTCAGTGATCTTAAGGGTCTTTTCCAATCCAAATGATTCTACAGTTTGAAATTGTTCAATGATAGACATGGCATTAGCACAACTATGAAAGGCTGGATTATCCAAGCAAAACCCCCGATTTTGACATGAGGGGACAGTAGGTATTTGTTTCATCAGGGTGGAATACTCCTAAATTTGTAAAGAGTACCTTTGTTTAGTCATTCAAGAGACTATTAACTCCATACATACACAGTAACTAAACAGCCAGAGTTCCACAGAATAACATCCCTGACTCAATATAGACCACTGCTTTTAGGAATCGCCCTAGCAATATGCATATCAGCTTAACACTACCAATGATACTTAAAGCTGATGCTGCATCATCTCCAGAAAAACCTCTTTGAAGATAGAATGAGGAAGTGTATGTTGACTGTTCAGCAGCTCTGTGGTTTCCCCAGCAGCCATAAAACAGCATCATGCTCTCCTCACTGAGCTGAATCCAAATGGCATAGTGTTCCCTGTGTATCTGATTTTAGTATTTTGTCATTTGTACTTTGCTCTGAATTTCATGTGTTCCTTTCAGTTACTATCTCTGCTTCTGTAATTTAATTTCTTCACCTTATGGTCAAATTTACAAGCAACGGGGATCCATTCTCACTGTGGAATAATTATCACAAAACCATGGTATAAAGAATGTGCCTGCCTGCAGCTAATTGTGCTCACACATGACCAGTCTGATTCATATCACTGGGTGCTAAGGAGGTAAAGATAACAATAGTAAATCTGTTAATTTAGCAGCAATTTCAGGAGATTTATATTTTGTTATTATTGTTTTGAGTTCCTTCTTGGTTTTTTTTGTGTTTCTTTTCCCCAGCACTCCACATATTTCAACATTACTGCACATGTTTGGACTTGAAGAGAATCTGAGCAATAAGGTTTTCTGCAGATAAAGAAAACAAGCAAATCTGCTAGGAAAAACAGTATATATTTCCAATACAAAAAAAACCAGCAGTGGGGGAAGTAATTAGTAGAAGCTTTTTTTTCTGTTACTCTTATGGAAAATGTATATTAGGAAATATGCATATTTGAATCTATTCTAATTTCTTGAGGTTAAATGCTGTTATATTTATTTTACTATTCTGAACTAACATTTGCAAACCCATTTTCCTTAGAAAATAAAGTGGAGAGTATTGCCCTCAGAAGTGTATTTGAAAAATGTTGTTTGTCAGTTAGCAAAATCAGCACAAACCTTCCAAAGCGGCAGCATATGCTCAGCATGCAGAAAATGCTAAAATAACTTTTGCCTGCTCAACAAAGAAGCATGAGATGTTTATTGACTTGAAAGCATAATCATTACTGATAGACCATCGTTATCTTCTTTTTTAACTGCTTTTAATTTTTTTACTGTTCATCTGGGGGTTTGGCCCCACTGGAACAACATGTTTCATTGTATACTGTTTGTAAACCATTCAAATGATTGAAGCCTAGACTAAATTTCTTGAAGAGTATGTCAGTATTTTGCTGAAGTAATTCAGACCACAGCTGTTGTTTAAATACTTGCTTTAGCATATGGTTCAGCTACAATAGAATCATAGAATATCTTGGATTGGAAGTAAGCCCATAAACCCTCATAAGGCTTGTTCTTATGAATTATAGTAATTACTTTCCCATAATAAAAAAAAAAATCAAACATTAAAATATAGCAGTGTAAGAATATGGAAATAACAGAAAAATATTTTTGAAACATGGTGAAACGGATCTAAAACCAAGTCCTGTATTGATGAGGTGGGTAAATATCGTGGTGTATCTTGCCATCATCTGGATTGGGTTATGAGAATACTTTGCCACCCCTTCTAGCCCATATATAGAAATCTTCTTTTGACAGGAACCCATTACATGGGATAACAATGTCATTTACATATCCCCATCACAGCTGCTGTGGCATGGTTAATAATTTCACTGAGATATGGGAGCTAGATAGCATTTCTTTGTCTCACACTTGATGGAGTTATACCACATTTGTACTTAGTATGGTAATGGACCAGAGGAAGGTTTTCTCTTGTGATGGTCTTATTTTTTTTCCCCAAGACCTGTTCTTCCATATGTTCTTTCACCAATTTCCTGACTAGAAGAGAGAATCATTACTAGCCTGACATTGATTCAGTCTATCCATATACATTCAAGGCATATTTTTGCACTAACTCATAAATTCTCTGTGCACAAATACACACTTTTACAATAGTGCTTGGCACTGTTCCTTTTAAATTCTTATGGACAGCCTATGTCTTTGCTTTGAAGAGGTTATACCACGTTAACATAATGGACACTTCCAGGCAGAAAACATGGAATTTGCTATCTCAGTTATCCAGAGGAAGCAAGTCAAGGCTTTGGTGTGCCACAGAAAAATGCAACAGAACCATAGATAAAATTGGCCCATAGATTAAATTATTTTTAAATTACCATTTCCTATTGTTATGTTTTTCCCCTATCTTTGTTGCCTCTCAATCCTAGGAAATGGTAGGTGAGAAGAGAAAAAAATATTCGACTTTTTGTAATAGAGGAGATTCTGATTAGGAGGTGTACATTTCTTTCTGTATTACTCCAGTACAGCATCATAGCCATAAAGAATTTAAAGTATTGAATTTTGTGTTGGCTAATGTATATGTATGCAATGGAGACACAAACTAAATTTCTGTCTTGTTTCTTTAAACTCAACAATCTAATGCTTATCTAGCCCATAGGTAAAAGATTAAACAGAATTATCAGCCAATATAAAATTAAAATGAAAAAAAACATGAAGAAGCCACATTATTTCAATGACTTTTTGTACTAAATGTTTACATAGAACATCTCTTGTATTTTTGCTGAACAATTAGCTTTGTTATTAGAAAATGTTCCATGAAGTGCACAGTCAGCTGGCACCTGAGGTTATTTTAACAAAGACTAAGCTTTCACCATCTGTCCTGCCCTCTAATTAAGATGCAATACCTCCATAATTCACAACTGCATAGTGAAAATTCAATAATAGGTAATTAAAATGCATGTGTATGTTTGTCATTTATTGCTACATTCACCAGTTAAATTTTGGACAAATAAAGAGCAGGTAGAGTTTTATTGCTTTTTTCTTCTCTCAGATTCATCTTTCCTGCTGGTTCAATACAACAATTTTCTTGGTGAAGTCAATGGACTTACAACAGTTTGTATAAACTGTCTACGTGACCTACAGCATGGATTCTGGTCTATTTCTTTTTAATTATAGCAATATAATTTTTTAAAAAAATAAGTTAGGTCTTCCTTTTAGAGATATAACATCAAGGATTTTTTTCTTTTACTTTTAATAAAATGATTATTAATTTTAGTCATTGTTGCTATGAAGACAGTCTGATAATATTTTGAAGGACAATCCTGTCTGAACATAATATGTATTCTGCAGTGCAGAAATCTCGTCACTTATCTTTCAATTTAAATAGCCAGCTGTTTGATATTACAACAGTTGCACATTGCATTCTACTATTATTTACCCAGCACTACAAACTAAAATAATTGTCTGCTTTGCTGTCATATTTGTCTTTCCTTTTATCAGGTGCATAATGAATAATTTGAATTTCAAGGTTAAGAGAATAGATAATTAAATTGAATTATTTCCTCAGAACATACGTAAATGAATGCTACATCTTGCTTTTCAAAGTATATATATTTGGTTAGAAAAACATTTATTCTTCCCTGTTATGGCCTTTTCTCTGTCTGCCTTATTTGGAATTGCTTTTTTCTTAATAATTCACTGTAGTAATTTCTTTCTAGAGACAGGTTATTGTATTACAATACTGTATATATGTAGACAGTGAAAATTATAGAAATAATGTACACCTCCAGTATATCAAAGATATTAAGATTGATATATCATGTCAGCTTAGTTCACTTAGATTTGAGAAAAAAAATCACAATTTGGTGTCTTATATTCTACTCTCAAAAAGCAAAAGATGGAGAAATTTTGTACTAACCTCCACAATCTAAAAAAAAAAAAATTAAATATAAAACCTGTTTTATTATTTAAAATTATGCTTAATTAATTTTATAATACATATTACATATAAAATATAAAATTAACTCGATTATTGTAGCTATTATTTATAATCTTCAAAATAAATTTTCTAATATCATCAGCAGGAAATTGCTCCACAAGTATGTCTAAAGACTAGACATGAAAATAAATATATGCTATTATTTTAACTGAAACGAATAATTTCAAGAGACATGAATTATATTTGTACTGTGATTTTAATATGCCCTGGATGTTAATGGAACCTTCTCTATTGACAGTCTGCACAGCTATTTCAGGACAGAGAATTGGCCTGAAGGTAAAGATAGAAAAAGGAGTTGTTCTCTTCTCCCTGTATCCTAAGATGTGGAGATTCATTCACCCAGACTTATCTGAAAACAACAATTTAAAAAAAATTAAGTTAATGTGTATGTTCCTAAGGGCTAAGAAGAAAGTAAATCTGCCTTTATGAATAGAACAAAAGTCCATTGTCTGTCCTAAGAGATCTGTAATTGTCCCAGCACCTAAGTACAGAATCCAGTGTCAGTGAGGCAAATAAAAAGTAACATATGGAATAAGCCTGCCAGTCTACAGAGATACCTACAGCCAGTACTGGATCTCAGTAGTCAAGCTATCATCTCTGAACATGCCTTCAGACAGATGACATTCTAAACTTTTTTCTTCATTCCTTAAGAGTGGTAAAACTGCTCTGCCTGCAGATACTTTTAAATTATTCACTTTCATTTCTCCTGTAATGACTAAATTAGAAGTTGAAAGTAAAGGTGACATTTCTAACAATTTCCACAGTAAGCCTTACAGAAATCCCAGTTTTGCCATTTCAAATAGCTACAATTGTTCAATTTCTAACTAGAAATAGTTACAAAAACAGCTATTTTGTTTTTCACAACATGAATTCCCAAACTATAGTTCAGTAATCATGCTTGCAATAGCATTGATCTAAAACTTTAAAAAATAGAAGATTCTATGGCATGATTTATTTCTGACAGTTTATCCCTTTTTAAGTACCTTTGAAAAAAATATGTGTGGCCTTTCATTAGTCTTAACTATTATTTGGTTTTCCTTGTCTTCCATGAAGGTCTACAAAATGAAATATGGAAGTCTCTACCTTAAATACTTAGTATACTTCATACTCTCAAAGTAAAGAGTTTTTCCCGGGACTTGAAAACTTTGACACAAAATTAGAACACACACCAGAAAAACTTCTTAATATGGTAACCATGCCATAAACCCTAAAAAATGGGTCCAGGAAAAAAAACCCTAGGAAAAGAATGCATAACTTAAACAGACATAAAAGATAAGCAAATGTTAATTAAGGAATGACTGAGATTCAGAATGGCTCAATAACAGAATTGATGAAAAACTTCAGATATGATGTTGGTTTCCAAAAGGAACTCCTAGAATATCAAAAACAATGAAGAATTTAATTGGTAGCATGATCTTATAGAACTAGAACTGCATCATGGATACAAGTTTAATATTTTTGTGGAAAGGTCTTATCTTAAGAGAATTACTTTAGAGAGTTGTCTTGAGGTGAGGAGCTTTCAAAGCATGCTAAATAATTGTGTAGGACCCAGGAAACTGGTGCAGTCACATTCAGATTGCATTTTGGGAATAATTCTTGGAGAGTTCTTTACTCAAACCTTCATACAGGAATTACTTCAAAGAAAAATAAGGGTAAGTAGATAAATAATCAGAAAAAAAGTATAAAAATCAAATATTCTAAGGGTAATAAATAATGATGTATTGAAAGATGACCTTCATTTTAATAATAGCTATTGACAATAAATTAGAAACCAGACAGACTCATTTTGTTTCAATTCAATAAAAGCACATTTTGGTGGTATCTTTAGAGTAAAATACATGACCAACAGATGAACAATAAAGCTTTTATACATACCTAACTATATCTTTGTCAGAGTTATAGTCAGAAATGTGATCTTCATTTTTATGTTATCATAAAAAATTGAACAAGTTCTATAAAATCGCTGATACATCATCTTCACCACAAATTTAACTTGTTCCTGGTGCCATATTTGTCTAGCGATTATGCTAAAAAAATGAAGTGGTAGATAAGAAACTAAATATTACAGTTTCACTAATGTTGTAAAATATATATGGAATTCCTGAATTTTATCATCAACCAATAATAAAAATTAAAAGATTGAATTTTCTGTTTTTTTCAGTAGAGTGCCAGAATGTTAAACCCTCTACTCCACTCTTGTTAGACTACACCTTCAGTACTGCATCCAATTCTGGGACTTCCAGTACAGGAAAGAACTGATATCTTAGAGTGGACCCAGAGGTGGGTCATGAAGAAGATCAAAGGCCTGGAACACCTCTCCTATGAATAAAGGCTTTGAGAGCAAGGTCTGTTCACAAGACAAAGCTCTCAGAAGACTTTATTGTGGTCTTTTAATACTTACAGGGCTCTTGTAAAAAAGATGGAGGGAGATTTTTTAGCAATAATGGAACCATAGAATGGCATTCCTGATTTTCCATCTTCTTCACTGGCATTATCTCTTCAATATTATGAAATACATGGATGAAATAGTACTTCCTATATTGCAGTGACAATACAAAATGTCTTTGAAAGATCTAAATCTTATTCATTAAAACACACACTCAGGAGTCATTAGTATATTCAGGAGTTCTTTGGATGACAGGACTGAGATTAATTTCAAGCTGGTGACATTTAAATTTAGGTATCTGCTTCCGTTATCATCAGTGGAGATCAATGGAGCCCACAGAACAAATACCATGTGAGGGCCAAGCCAGTCTACTGTCCAGACATAACTTTTAATACCTTTTGAGAGGCACCAGGATTTGTTAGAGATCCACACAGAGATGGTAGATATGACACTCGGGAGACCAACGCCGCTTTTGAATGGCAGCTGGAGGACAGCCAGTACTTGCTACAGTATCACTCATCTTCCTGGACAACTCTGTTGAGGCATTTGAACAGAGTCCAGTGTATCTGTTAAATGTCTTCATGGAAGGCCAGGGAAGAATTATAGTTGGCAAAGCTGAACTTCAAAATTAATTTAGTGGTCCATTTGCAGTTTATAGGCAATTCTCTTAATGAAAGGTTTTTACTGATCAGCATGACTGGACATAAGAAAGGCATAAAACATAACAGAGACATAAAGAAAAATATAGATGTGCAAAAAAACTTACTTGAACAGAAGAATCCAAAATTTTATTCTTTGTACTGGTTTAATATCTTCAAAAATCCAAAGTTTTTCATTCCTGCTTGACTAGAATAATCTAGAAGGAAGTGTATAAATATGGTGACATAGCATTATGATGCAAAGATAGTGTACTAAATTCAGATACCAAACACTTACAAAAATATGGCCAAATCCAAATGTCTGCTGATGCAAGCAGTTCCTTAGAGAGACATAAATCAACTTTAGACTTGTTAAAAAGTTTTTATCACATCCTTGGGTCTACTGGCCACACTTTTGAAGTCCAGGATACCACTGGCTTTGTGGGAAGTGAGTGTGCACTGATGGGTCATATCCAGCCTTTCATCCACCAGCACCCCCAAGTCCTTCTTGGCAAGGCTGCTGCCAATCCATTCATCCCCCAGTTCCCCAGATACTGAATATTGCTTTGGCTCAGGCGAGGACCTTGTACTTGACCTTGTTGAGCTTCATGAGATTTACATGGGCCCACTGTCTGTCCAAGTCCCACTGGATGACATCCTGTCCTCCTAAAAGATCAACCAAACCACTCAGCTTGGAGTTACCTGAAAACTTTTTGAGGATGTTCTCAATTCCACTGTCCATGACATTGATGGAGATCTTAAATAATATTGGTCCCAGTATAGAATATTGATGTACACTACTCATTACTGTTTGCTCTCTACTTCTAATTAAAAAAATAAAATAAAATTACAGTAATGGTTTACTCTCTAGAATATTAAAATAACATTATGGAATCATAGAATCATAGGATGATTTATGTTGGAAGGGTTCTTAAAGATGATTTGGTTCCAACCACCTGTCACTAGACCAGGTTGTTCAAAACCCCATCCAGCCTGGTTTTCATATTAGGGTATTTTTCTGTGTCCTTTGGTAGTACAACTCTAATTTCCTTCTGTCTTAATTGTAGATTAAGAGCCAGCTAAACCTAGCTAAAGCTGTCATTATTTTAATTAGCATTGAAGTTCAAATTGAAATTTTGTACAGAAAAGTATGATAGTTTTAACAAAGCCTTTATTATAAGACAAATCAAAATACAACTTTGGTTGTGAATATCAGGCCTATATCACCAAGCTATTGCAATTATGGCACTTTATTTAGAAGGTGCTTTAAGCGCTGTTTTGCTTGATTGAGAAGTTGAACTTGAACACGGATGTCTTTGTCCCAGCTCCAGAGTGCTAACAGCTCTGTGATGGGCCATGATTTGCTAAACGAAAAAGTAGACAATAAACCAAAATAAAATCTTATAAAGTAAATATTGTGGATTTATGGGCATTATTTTTTTACCAACTTAATAATTTTACTGAATAATTTATAAATTTATGTTTTTTATTTCTGAAAACTGTCATGGGTTTAGAGACTTTTCATAGAAAAAGGAGGAACCCTTTTCCACATCTCCTGGTCAATCCTTCTGATGAAAATCAATTAATAAGAAAGCTGACACGAATTTGGAGCCAGAGGTAGAAGGAACAGTGCTCGAAAGAAAAACAGAAAAAGAAATTACTATTTATCTTTGTTGCCATCAAGAAAATAACTCTTCCAATAACACCAGTAGAATGGTAGAACAGTGATCCAGACATTCCTTAAAATGCTATTCTATTTCTTGCATCTTAGTGCTTAAGATGTATTTTTAGCTTTATTGTACATTAAACTGATTTGCTATAGTAAGTTAAGAGAGTTTGGATGATACTCTAGCACCCTCCCTTAAAAACATTACTCCTGTAAATGGAATTGGGAATTTTAAAACAAAAACATATTTTGAAGGTGGAAATGAAACCTTATCCTGATTGTTGTAAGATTTTGAATTTTTATGTGTTACTGACATTACTTTAAGATCTTGAAAAGCCCTTGTCCATAATTTCATTTTCAGAAAGCCTGAAATCTGGAAATTCTCTTAATTTTAAATAAAAACAATGTAAGCATAACATGTCTATATTTATCCAGTTAAAAATTACTAAGCCTCCAATGCTCCGCAAGTGAAACATAATTGTTTTTTTTTTAAATTCCCAGGAAGATTACTTTCAAGTCTAAAATACAGTGTTATGAATTAGAAAGTAATAATAATTTTAAACAATATTGCCGACTGTCTCTAAAATCACTGTTCTAAAATCAGCTTTGGAGCCTTTGGACAACCCAAACATCAAATCCTTAATAAAAACTGTGCTTATCAGGCACAGATGAAACTAACTCTTAATTCAGCATTAGGAGAGGACAAGCTTCTGTGCAGTTTTGAAATTAGATTTATTTCCTATTGGCATATTCATACTGACAATGTGGTTTTGCCTCCTGTTTCATTCCAGTTCTTGGAATTGCCAGTATGTGCATTAATTCACACTCAGAGTACAATGAGCTGGGTTTTTAGTAGCAAAACTTGATTTCATGACAGAAGATAATCTGCAGCAAAGCTGTGGGTTGAAATGAAAGCCTATCAATACCATCTGGCTCTGGGAGTACTGTGAGGCATTCCCAGTTGTTGATAGTGAAAATACAGTAGAGGTATCTATGACTCTGTGAAGTCAGATGGGGGAAGAATTTTGACCTTTAGTGCTCCAGTGTGGTCTGCAAGTCACTGTGCAATCACTGTTCATCTCTGGGAGAACGAGGTACAGAGGGTTTTTCCTGAATTCTTCTTCATTAAGTCCAGCAACCTTGATTTGAAAAGAGATCACAACTAAAATTTATTCACATTTTTTCATGGAGGTGTTCCCAGACCATCAATCTCTCACAACTGGCATGAAGACACTTCTCCCAATCAGAAAATATTTTTTTACTTTGTCTGCATTGATTTATCATTAATAAAATATAACAATATTTTGTTAATATAAATGAAAATTTTAATGAAAAGTGTTCTGAAGGCTAGGTTTTTCCTTTGAGGAGACACACGTCAAACAGATGGAAAATATATATCTCACAGGTCATGAATGACTTCAAACTTTATGTTTAGAAAGGGGATGAAAAGATTTAACCAAATTAGTATATAAAAAGAGTATAATAATTTCATTTTATTATAATTTTATATTTTATCATTTTCTTGATATTAATGTATTTTCTTTCAAGGTCATATTTATTCCAAGGATTCTTATGTTTACTTTACCTTTTTCCCCTGAATTTTCCTTGACTTGTCACATTTTTGACAGTTTACACGGCTTCAAATTAACTTGTGTTCTGATTTCAGTCCC
The DNA here is from genome assembly GCA_035048155.1 of Cinnycerthia olivascens. Lineage (NCBI taxonomy): Eukaryota > Metazoa > Chordata > Aves > Passeriformes > Certhiidae > Cinnycerthia > Cinnycerthia olivascens. The sequence goes on along the minus strand of JAWWMU010000001.1, from coordinate 67,983,801 downwards.
ATGAATCAAAGTTGATGCAGATGCTGCATCTCTGAAGAACTGAGAGCAGTGTACCCACTCATTCCTGGCTAGATACTTGTAAGAAGTACCAGACAAGAGGCTAAACTTGCAGTTTCACAACTGGAATTATAAATATTTGAAAAGTAAACCTTTTCTCATACGGAAATATTTATTCTTTTCTCTTTCAGACAATGTCCATCTGATGCTGCCATCCTCAGCTTGTGACAGTGTCCAAGGAAAGACAGTACAGCTTCTTTCTTTAGAGGAATCAGGAAAGCAATAAGAGGTTTTGAAGTTTAAATGATAAATAACTGCATATAATTAAGCAGAAAACTATGGGAAAACTATCTTCCTATCTTTAAATACCTTTAAAAGTACTTGAATGAACTGCTTGATATTAGCTTCTCTTTTCCTACAATTTTGTTTATGACTTGATACATTTTGAAAGTGTTCTATGTATAGAATACATACATTTATTAAGCTATTATAAGGATAATTTTAATTTTTAAAAATTAATTTTAATTCATATTGTATTTTTCTCATTTCAATTTAAAAAGATAATCTTCATTTTTTAAATGATGATGATATTTCCTATACTTTTGATTAATGTAAAGGACCTCCAAACATATTAATAAAAAATAAGAGTGGCTAATGACACTGAATGTTTAATATATGTCTTGTTTATGGGAATTTTATTTTTTATTTCTTTTTACCCTATTTAAGTGCCTCTATAACGTACATATATGTTATCCTGATTAGGGTGAACTGGTCATATCCCAACACACTGGAAGAGGAGCAATGAGAAGTTTCTCCTTATGTTTCTCTTCCTAGGCAAAAATATCACTCGGGAAAAAACAATTATTTCTAAAATACAGAAAATTATAGGATTAATATTGAAAATAGATCTATTATAATAGAAAAATAAAAGGTTTTAATCCTTGAATTGAAGAAATTTCATATTTGATGGAATTTTAAATCGAACAACACAGTATAGGAAGAGTAAAATTATTACTTACTGAAGATGTTTGTTTGCTTATTTGTTTATTGCAATATTTTTAAAATTTGCAAGATAGATTGGATGAATACCGATGCCAAAATTGTTTTATTATAATTTCTAGAATTTCCATATTTTATGCCTGTCTCCATGTGATACATATCTCTGTTTAAAATAAGTATTCTTTAATGTACTTGTTATTTCACTATGCTCACTTTAAAATACTCTGCTCTAATTATTTAATCTTCTTGAAAAACAAGACATAATGAAAATGGCTCAAGCCATTAAGTTTGACATATGACAATGTCACTTGATCTGTACGTACACATGAATGTATACACCTCCACCAAAGGACAGCAGTTTTGCTGCCTTCTGTTTTTGCCCTATTGCATTGTTTACGTCTTTATATCTATATACTTTCGCTCATCATAGGAATTCTGGAACTTTATATCAATTCTTCTAATTATTCAGAATAAATCCTTCTAGTAGATGAGATTAATGGCATCCATGGGGAGGCAGGGGAAATGTCACAATGATACTGTGAGACCTTTTTGTCTGAATTTACATGTTTACAAAGACTGAAACAACAACAAAAAATAAGACAGAAAAAAACATAAAAAAGATAAAAATTAAGAACTATTCTATGTTCCCAAATAACATTCCCAAGGACAGTTTCCCCCTTCAGTTTTCTTCCTTCCATTTTGTTTATTCATTCCCTCCATGCTGTCACTTCTCATTGTGTTTTCCATCTCATTTAGACTTTAAGCTTCCCTGAGTAAGGCCATTATTTCCAGTTTTATTCTTAAAGTGCCACTTGTTCCTATGGAGTTATAGAAAGAAGACATTTTTAGTAACAATGATGTGGTGTAATTGATAATAGATATAATGTGAACTCAACAATTAGAGTTGATTGAAACAAGGAAATTTCTAGTTTAATCAGTAATTGTGGAAAGGAATCTTCTATAAAATAAATAGGTAAGATTTTTAATAAAATATATAGGTTAGAATAATGCAAATTTTAATTTAAGTAAAGAGGATGATTTTTCAAAACTGTTCTTTACTGTATGAATATAAATCAAATTGAGGTCACCATTGATTAAATTATATTTTCAACACACAATCCAGCTATGAAAAAAAGTTCCAAATAATTGGGTAATCTTACTCTCCTTCATTTCTAATCCCTTCCAAATCTGTGATAATTAGATTACTAAATCTTGCCTGCCTCTAGTCTTTTGATTGCTCCAGACTTCTGGTTACACAAAAGAGCGCCTCTTGCTGACATTACTGCCTCTTCAATCTGGTTATTAAGCATGACCTTGGCTATGTTCTACCATATAAGTGAAAGTAATACTGCATAACATCAGACTATTAGTGACTATTCATTTTGTGGGGAAGATCATACCCTAGTTTACATTGAGGAGCCAAATCTACCTACATTTGTGTAATGACAGTGAACACACTAAAAACTAAACCTTTCATCTCCTCACTACATATTTTAACGTCTGAAAATATACCTCATTTTAGAATATGAAGCAATATTTCCAGAATGCAACCCAGAATTTATCACATGTCCAGGTTGTGCAGTTGTTGATTTATTCTTGTTACAGGAGTATTATCTCTGTGTAGTAGAATAGTAGAGCTTTCCTCTTTATGTTGATGGAAAGCAAAGTGGAGACAAAAGTGTTAGAGTTCACTGAAATATTAATTTGTTTCTGTAGAGATATAATGAAAAACATAAATATATAAATGCATAAATAGATGTAAAACAAACACCTACAAAAAATGAATCTCAATCTTATAAACATTTGGCTCTGAGCTTGGTGGAAGTAAGCTTCTTGTAGGGCTGCAACAGATAATTTTGTGAATTATTGACCCAATTCAAAAAAGAAATAACAAAAATACATGATTATTAATAAAAGAACAGAAAGTAAACCATTGTGTACTTCCATGATGATCCATGAGTATTTCTCAAAATAAGTTGGAGCTGAAAGAGGTATAAAGAAGTCATAAAGAATGATCTATGAATTATAATGGTTTCATGTAAATAAAAACAGCATTAGACTAGGATAATTCATCATGGAAGACAGATGACTGAAGCGGGATATAAAAGGGACTCTAAATCCTATGTCCCTGTGACAGTTTTGGACTAAATTGGGAGTGTGATTACTACAACGCTCAGATATCAAACACTTAGCCACAGGTAAGTTCAATGTTCAGGAGAGACTTGGCTCCTCTGTCCTTCAGGGCCGACAACATGGTCAGGTAGGTCAGCACAAGGGTACCACTCGTGGGCCTGGGGCCAGGTGTAGAGTCCCTTCTGTTCTCTCTTCAGTCTCTCTCAGGGTCTCTTCCAGATCTCACCCTGATCATTTACCCTTAACTATCACCCTGTTGCTGAAATCAGGTCCAACCCATGAGAGTTTCATGTCGCTGGCTCAACACCACCACATTTCACAGTGCCACATGGAGAAATCTCTAGAACTTGTTCAATTCTCTAGCTGCAGGAGCAGCGTACACCAGATGATACAGACTGAACACTGGATCAAAACAGACAACAGACAGGATTTTTTAATTCAATATGGAGTTGGGCTTGCTGTAGTATCTGTGGATGCTATAAACTAAAACCAGTTGAAAAAGAGTTTTAACAACCTTATGGAGAAAACTATATGGCTGTGGCTGCTCAGGGTCCAGCCCAGATGGACAGACCCGTGGACCACCTTAGGAGATTGACAAAGAGATGCCAGTCACGGCGGTAAAAATGAGGGATGGGCACAGTTTGACGACCCAAAAATAAAAGGGATTTATTAATGCAAAAACAACAAACTGGGGAAGGCATTCACAGTATAAGGGATGCACCAAAAGGGCCGAGGGCCAGGGTGAACACAACTTATAGGATAGGGGCAGAGTCTGAGGGTGGAGGTCCAATTGGAAAGAGAAATTAGGAATATATAAATTACTGCAGGGGTTTTTAAACAATAACAGAACAGGGAGAAAAGAACTTTCTAGTAATATTTGCATAAAGGTTGCAGGGGATTCTGGGAGTGAGCCATTTTCTCTCCATAACCAAGCAGGTTTTCCCATGGCCTTCTACTTCAATTTCAACTCCTTTGCTAAACCCCAACACATAGTGGCATTGAATATGAAGAGACAACTAAATCTCTGAGAAAATCATATGGCTACACATTATCAGATGATGTTTGATAATAAGATGATTTTGACAATATTCACTGGTTTTGTTTCTCTTCCCTAGGGTATCCACAGTGAATTGGAAGGGTTTTAGGTATTTTTTTAAGGATTTACTAGTAAAGTAAGCCACAGCCTGACACAATCCAAGCCAGGAAACCTCATTATTTAATTATTCACTTGATTCACAGTGTGATTTTGTTACTTTCCTAGACCACGTCAAAATGTGATTCAGATAACAGCATGGACTGGTATCTGCCACGGGTAGGGAATTTTGTCAAGATCATTCTATTTTCACAGTAAAGATGTAAATCACAGTATTGCACTGGGACATTTACCACTGTAAGTGTTTAGTCCTGTTGTCACCGTCTCCTCTGAAGGACTATTTTTACAAACTTCTTTGCAATGTTTTAGTCAGTCCTTTTGGGAGTGTAGAGACATATGGAGAAGTTTGTCACAAACCACTATGGGATCATCCAGAGTCCTCAAGTGATCTAGAGTGCAAGCAAATCTATTTTCAGACCTATGTATTATTATATAATTGCAATTCTGATTGATTTCTTCTTGTTAATGGTGAATTAAATATGCATTATAAACCTTCTGAAATTACTTCAATGTTATGGACTACTCACCTCAGTCTTGGAGTAATAACATTAGAGGTGGGAGGCACTTGAGACATGCTGATTTTTTGTTTTTATAAAAGGTTCCAGTGTGCAATAAAAGCCACAGGTTTTTCCCCTCATAAGTGCTAAATTTTTTTGTCAGGTTCTGTTCCATCATTCCTTCTGTTCAGTATCCTGGAAACTTATAAGAGAGTTGGAGGAGAGTTATGGATTGGTATTGAATAAAATACTAAAATTGTGAATAATATTCATATTTATAGCAAGCATTTTTGACATACGCAGTGGCAATTCACACAAACTTCCACTGAGATAAAATTTTGCTATCAATTGGTTCTTATTTTGCCAGACTTGGAAAGCTTTGACAAATGACAGCCTAAAGTTTTGGTGAGGACCAGGGATATTCTAGTAGTGAAATAAACTGACCTCAAAGAAAATGGAATACAGAATCTTATCAGTGAAATCATAAGAATCTCCCAGTGGAAGTCTTGATGAATAACTAGTGTTATAGATCAGTGCTGGAGATCAATTGCCAACTTTGTTCTGGACTGCTGTTGTACTGTTGCCCAATAAAAATGAGTGTGATTTAAAGCACACCATACCCATCCCAAGAAATTTTTTTTAAGAACATTTTACTTATATTTTTTTCCTTAGGAATAGCCTCTTCCTGCTAATAAGATCCTTTAAATAGGAAATTAATGTTATAGTTAAATCCTCTTTGAAGTGCATATGCATCTGCACACCAGAAAATAAAATTACTGAAGTCAAGCTTTGATATACCTTATTATAATAATGATTTTAATGATTGAAAAAATAATTTAATAGAAAGATATTGTTTGTAAAAAGGGGATTATGACAATTCATAATACAAATTTTAGAATACAGTACTTATTTTCTTTCCTTTTTTTAAATTAATACTTACAGATAGTTTTCACTATCACTCTGTTTATCCACTCTTATTTTGTGTGCTAGCACTGTAAGAAAAGTACTATTATAAGGTACTTAAACAATAGAAAATATCCCAGAAAACTGTAATGTATAGAGCAGCATAGTCTCTTTTTTTCCTGAAAAATATTTAAAAAGGTTGTTTAATCAAAATATACAGAACCAATTTTTCTTTGAGTCTTATTTGAATTTTTTTTTAGTATAGGCTATGAATTGCAAAAAATTAGAATTTTTTTTAGTATAGGCTATGAATTGCAAAAAATTAGAATTTTTTTTTAGTATAGGCTATGAATTGCAAAAACCTTTTACTTGTACAAGGCTGTAAGGTTTTTTCAAGCACATTAAGACAGCATGTGTGCAAATTTACCATGCCCTGATGCACTACTTGTCCAACACACTGTTCACTGTAGAGAGGCCTACCAGCACCCACTCTAGGTATTAGTCAAATCTTTTGCATTTCACAGTAGTTCTTCTTAGGTTTTGCCATCATATATTTGTGTCAGGAAAGAAATATAGTTAGGAAAAAAAAATAAACCCCCTAAAATTCCAGTCTGTTCACAGATGTTCTTATGTTCATTTTAGTATGTACCAAGTTCAATATGTCCCATGAACAACTGCACAGAAATAAGTTGTCAAATTTCATGTTTAATATCTTCTAGCTAAAGATTACATTTAAACCCCACCATTTACTTTCCTAGCCTTTACAAAATGGTGTCTGAGGCTTATAATGGGTTTCTAAAATGTGTATCTAGGAGCCAGGTAAACTCAAATGATAAACTGGAATATTTGTGAAATTATACAGTGTTTAGAAGCTAATACAGTTTGACCTGAGCAGCAGTCTCATATGAAGAGACAGCTGGAGAGATACTGCCAGAGTTGCAGGCAGTTACTTAACTGTGACAGCATTTTAAATTGAAATATATTGAAAATTAGTAATTTACATTGCAGTTCTATTCACAGCAACTCATTTCATTGCAATATCAAACCCTTAAAGGACTAGATACTCTCTGGGTACAGAAAAACCTGACCTACAACTACTGTTTGTACAATTTATATAATATGTACATGTATATATTAGTCAATTTTTTTTAATTTTAAAGAAAATCTGCAGCTGCTACTCAAGATGTTTTGTGCTAATATGATGACATTTATCTCCTGTCTTTTATATTAATAAAAGATACTAACTACCTTTGCTTCTTGTCAAACTGTAATTTTAAGTGTTTTTCTTTTCTCTTTTTCTCTCACTTCATAATTTTGCTATTATTGTGTTACGTAAGATGAAAGGATGAAAAAGAGCTTAAAACAAGTACATATATTCATGACTTTAGAACAACAATAAGTTTAAATTGTCACTTAAAAAAATTTTCATACTGGAAAATGTCCATGAGAAATTCTCCATTCTTTCAGGATTAAAATGAAATTCATAATCTTTGACATATACATGATCAATAAAATAAGTGCAAATAATTTCAGAAATGCCTATTGTTGGATTATTTTTTTTTTACAGTTCAAAGAAATAAATATATTATAGTAAAAAAAATTACTACATGAAATAAAATTCAAAGTTCGTTTCTTACACTAAGTTCAGGGCACATTTAAACATTCCTAAATTAGCTCTTAGACAAGGGATTTTTCTTTTAAAATCTAGAGTCCAGAGGACCAGTGAAACAATGAACCATAAAAGATCATGCCCTCCTGTATAGTATAGAATCACAAAGGATATCTCCCAGACATTCTTGTCTCAGTGACTGGAGAGGATATTGACATTGTTTAATAAAACAGTTCCAAAATGCAGTATATTTAATTTTGAGTGTCAATTTTTTCTTCCTAATATTCATCTGCAATTTAACTTCTCATGGACACAGTTACCTTCTCCAAGCTGGAAAATCACAAAACATTCTTTACTAGTTTCACTCTCTCCTCTCATCCACTTTGCAACAAATCTTCTCAAAAGAAAAAGGCTGGTGCTTAAAACCTCATGGCCAGGTTTGTGACCTCTGGGTTCACATTGCTCTGCTGTGGGAATTTGGGAAGAATAAGAGTGACAGCTCTTAAAAAAGATAGATAACTTCCTGATGTGAAGCACAATACAGTACCTTCTTACAGTGCTTTTGGGATCTTTCACATCTAGCTTGTTTAGTGGCTCATGCTAGAATATGAGTTGCAATCCTGCAGGTGCCATCAGTAAAGGCCAATTTCCAGTTTGCGAAGCAGTGTTTGGATTGTATCAGGAATAAATTGAACAGCACAGCTCATGCCCTTAGTGAAAACACAGACACTGAAATCATCCTGGCAGAAACACAGGAACCTTCAAGGTTGACTAGTGGTCTCAGTTGCCATAAAGAAACAGTTTGAACCTAAATTCTTTCTCAGATTTTAGCCTTAAATTAAGACTTACTGTCAGCTTTCCTCTTGCATTCTTTCCCTCAGATGACACTTTTCTCTAGCTCATTATCTGTCCACCTTCCCTCAGGCAGCAATCTATCAAAGTAAAGCTTTGGTCTGAAAATGCAGAGACGCCAAATATCAGTAGTTTTCTAGGAGAGCCTCAGAAGAGAAATTCAGTTTGTTAAAATAGATATGGAGATATTGAAATCTATGAGATATTATATCTTAAATTGTTCTGTGTGTGAACGATGCAACTTTTGCAGGCATAAAATCTTGGTTTATAAAACCTTTGCTCCTTAAAAAACTGTCATCTTACTGAACAAAAAAATCCATGATCCTTGAAGCAAAACAACAGGCACTATGACATACAGGAATTTTTAGGGATTGTAATCCCTTCTCCAATACATAGAATCCCAGATGTTTTTGTCCCTGCGTGCTTCACTGCTCCCTGCCTCCACATCACTTATATTAGGCAGCATTTCTGGTCATCAGCTGCAAAATAATAATGGTCAGATTTTTAAAATGCATGCTCCTTCTTCTTTAAACAGTTTTGCTGACCTGACTATCCCAGAGAAGCAAGAAGCCATCTCCAGAGAAAGAATATTGAAATATAGGCTGTCAGATGGAGGTAATACAAACCAAGTTCAGAACAAATAAACTTTTACTGACCTGCTGAGCAGGTAGTATGTCTGCTGAAATCAGTTGAGGTGAAACAAGATTAAATCTGGAACATTCCTAGGAGACATATTCCTGGAAGAGGTGTTTGGCCTGCTCTTCCTCTTTCTTGGCATCCATTTATTGTCACTGTTAGATACTAATTGAGGCCATTCATGTATCTGAAAGAGTATTCCATTCTTATGTTCTACCTTACTGTACTGTAGCTTTATACTTCTGTGAATTTATATTTCAATATTAATACTTACTGTTTTTATTGTTGTTAATGTTGCAAATTTATAGAAATATTGAAAGGAAAATTCTAATTTTTCATACTATTTGCTTTCTTGAACATACAATTTTTTCAGTAATGTCAGGTTTTTTTTTAATAATATAGTTTTATAAGCATCAGTTAATATATTTTTTCTTCACTTTTTAAGTCGAATAATTTATAATACTCTGACTATAACTGCATTCTTTGTTTACTGAAATTTGATCCAGTAAATGGTTGTAAATTTAGTTCATTCTTTATAAAATCAACAAAGTACTTTTATGCCTTTTTTCCTCCATAATTTGAAATTTTCTAAATTAGACTGATTTTATAGTAGAACATGTCTATAGAAAAAGTTGGGTTCTAAACCTAGCCTTTGAAAAAGGCACAAAAAATGGAGGCAGCAAGTGAAAAATCCTATCATCTGTTAGCACAGCCTAAGAAGATGCTATTTGTCTGTTCAGTGCAGAAATTGTGAAAAAGGTTTGGGAATTAATTTGTAGTCAAGAGTAAAAGGATTCATCTCAAATGGCTTCAGCCATCTCCAAGGTAAGTTTCCACTTCTCAGCGGTCACATTACATATTCTTTGTAGTTTAAAGAGGAATTAAATATGTCTTCTGGGCTGAGATTCAATTCACCTATTTTAAACATATACTTTAGAATAAGAAGCCTAAAAGCACCTATTTCTTTCCATTGTCTCCAAAGACCACCTAGAATGACTAATTCAGCTATAGATGTCCCCACTCTAAAATTCTATGTGAAAGGCTTTTCTAACTGATTTTTAATATACTGTTCCCTGGCACCTCACCAATCTGTACACTGGGTTTTGGGGTTTATCGAGACTAAATTTACTTAAGAAAGGAACTCCTTTGGGAATCCAAGAATGCAGTTAATATATGTATACACCATGAAACTTAATGTGTAGAGATTATTTAATATAGAGAGACTATTTAGGCTAAAACTGCCACTGGCTGTCTGTAATGATACACTATTTATGACCATTATTACTTTCACATGTTGACAGTGCACATACACTGGTTAAGTCATCATAATTGTCTGCAATGCCAAAGTACTTGGGAGTTTTGTTTGGTTGTATTTTTTATATAATATATGTTAATAAAAAGTAGACATTTTCCAGGTACAATATAACTTGTCAATTTAAGATATGAGATGGATCACAGATTAGATGTTCCTCCTTCTTCCTATTGATTAAAAAGAATTACTTAGATAAAAAACCTGAAAGTAAACATGTACACTGAGAGTACAGACAGAAATAAATTTCTGAGGGTTTTTTAAAGTTCTTTGTGGTTATTCTGAATCCATAGTGTATAAGTAAATGGTGACCAAGAGAATCACAGAATTCATAAGGCTGGAAAGCATCACAGTGGGTCATCTGGTCCACTCCCCTTGCTTAAGCAGGGTTACCCTGCTTGAGTACATTGCACAAGACTGGAAACAGATGGGTCTCGAATTACCTTCAGTGAGGGAAGAATCCACAACATCAACGAGCAATCTGTTCAGTGTGCTTCCACATTTAGAGTAAAGAAGTTCTTTCTCATATTCAAATGGAACTTCCCATGTATCAGTTTCTCCCCATTACCCCTTGTCCTATTGCTTGGCAGCACCAGGAAGCACCACCCTTTTTGGCAGTCTCCCTCCATATACTTATATACATTGGCAAGGTCCCCTTTCAGTTTTCTCAGGGTTGAGCTCTCATAAGAGCAGTGGTCCCCCACCATCTCCCCTAAACATCTTTGCCCCTAAACATTGTCTGCTGGACTCATTCTAGGAGTATTGCAAATACTTCTGTTTAATGTTTTTAAGAGCTTTGGAAAATTATTGATTTTTCTAAATTTTGTTTCAGCAAAAACTCAATGTTCTGTAGAAAGGGAACTGCCTGTTTTGTAATTAATTGAGTTCTTGATCAGGATGGGAAAAATTGTATTTATTCCTGTATCTGGTTTTATTCTCACCCTTTAAGCACCCTCTAGTTTCAGTGCATGATGATTGTACTCTTCCTCAACAAGAAGGAAGGTCAGGAGCTTTTGGAGATCTTCTCCAAGAGAATGGTGGTGATAGTGATGTTGATGCTTTCTTTCTCATCCTATGGCATTTTTAGAATAATCTTTCATACTTTGCAGCATCCATTACACTTTTTTTCATTCACTGGCCTGAGTTCCATGTTATACCAAAATTTACATGCCATGTTTTATGTCTGTTTCTTATTTTTTTTTTTTTTTTCTCTGTCCTTTATAAAAGGACTAAATTTACCCAGGTTCTGAATTTACATTCCTTTAAAAAAAAATTGACTGTTGGTGATGAGTTAATTGCCCTGAAATCTCTGTTTTCACCCTACCCTATTCTTGTGAAGCCTCTTCAGTTATTCTGTAAGAAGCACTCCTCTGCATTACATCATTATCCTGGGGTCATTTTTTGCACTACACAGAAAAGCTGTGTTTTACTATCAATAAATTACACAACTATATCAAAAGTAGATAACATTGTGCTACATCACACAGTAACACAAAGCTAAGTAAAACTAAAACAACTCAGACCAAAATTCTTAGTCTTCTGTTGATAAGACATTGGTCTTAAAGATAAGAAAAAAACCAAAATAACTCTATGTTCTTTCACAAATTAGGCAAATCACAGCTGATAATTTTTTCAGAACCTGACGCTAAATACAAACCTCTGACCTGCTACTAATAATAGCAACATACTTTTACTAGTCTGCAGAGATGAAACAACTTCCTATAGTTTTATTCAAAGACTTTTTTCTTAGAAGATTGAAATACAAAACAAATCTCTCTGTTTCTATCTTCATCATTCTCCCCCTGGGCCACATAATCAGCACCAAAGTAATGTGACATATATTTTTCTGCTCTAGACATGGCAGAGAGGACCTAAAAAAATTGCTTGTACCTTTTCTCTCTTTCTTTCTGGTTTGTTTTCTTTTTTGCCTCTTGATATTCTCTGTTTTACTGCTACAAACTGAGTCTTCATCTATACCTATGATATTACTACACACTCTCTGAGGATACTAAGATTGCTTGTGAAAGAGGTTTTGGAAGTCAGATACCTTGCTTCCTTCATCCCTCCATAGAGGATCAATGATTTCAGGATTTTTTTGTTATTGTGTTATACTTAATACTGCAGCCAGAAGTTATAAAAGATCTAAGGTTTTTATGCCTTTCTCAGTCCAGAAAAGAAAGCCTTGAAATAAATTTTATATATATACAATTATGAAATAAAACAGAAAAAGAAGAAAAAATGCGGCACTTTGAAAGTTTCCTGGGATTTAGGAACTGTTTTGGCAGTTAATGAAAATTTACAAAATAAGCCATTTCCCTGTGTTTTTCTGACAGATGTAATCTTCTGAAACAGCTGTTGTAAGCACTTAAAATTGTGTCCTCTAGTTTAGTATTCCAAACCAGACCGATGTGTAGCACAGGATTAAACATAACACCATTCTTTGGCTTTTAGGCCCCAGAAACCAGCTAATGCTGGTGATACATAATGCTGGACTTAGTTCAAGTTATGTTAGCAGTTTCATCATTCTGATGGAAGTCGGTGGAGTTTAGTCAACAGAATTCAAGACATCTCTGTGCAAAGAACTTCTGTTTCACCACTTATGCTCTCCTAGGTAAGAGGAAGGCTACTGAAGAAGTTGCTGCTTTTGGCTTTCTTCATTTCAGATCACCTCTAGGCAACCTGGACCATAACAGGAAAAGATGGTTTGCAAAATTACCACATAATCTGATTTTGCAGTAGCCTTTCAGTACATATCCTCACACATCACTGAACTGATGCAGTGATGGCAGTTGCAAAGACATGGCATGAATTTCCTTTGCATTTCAGATGTTTCTCTAGTATACCCAAGCCTAAATTTTCCATGTCCACCTAAAATGGACTTACACTTCTTTGACACTCAGAATAGTTCAATAAACCATAAAAGGAAGTAAAATAAAAGTTTAACCTTGGTCATCTATTCATCCTTATAGTACCATGAAATTGAACAGTGATGGTTGTGAGAACAATGCAAGGAAACAGCTCTGCATATATTGCTGTTTTATTAATGATTACTAAAATTTTAAAATATTTTTCCCACCCTGAAGTTTTGAGAATTAGAAATATTTGTAACGATTAGAGGTTTGTATATAAATTTCTCATCACATTAAGAAAAAGTTTCATAAATAAAAAACTCATGGTTTCTGTTACAAGGAAAAAAATATCAGTTCAATTATGTCAATAATGTTAATTTATATGTATCTTTGAGAAAACAGTCTAATTCTTTTCCAGAAGTTCCCCAAACCAAAGATAATTTGTAATTTGATCTCTCTTCCGGTCAAAGGTTATTCTCAGGGAACTTTATGCATTCAAATGTGCTGCATATTTTCTATATGTATAAAATAGAAAAGTGTGTGCTTCCATTGAATGAAAACCAACATTCCATCCTTACTGAAGGTATAGATGAAAAATGTTCATTTTACTAAGAAATAGTCAATCTAATTCTTATGAATCCAGTTTACTTCAGTCAAGAACACCATTATTCATCTTGATTTTATTATTCACATCAAGATAAGCATAAGACATTCCTTTCTGAATGGTCATTTCTATGGGTTTCACTAGTTGACAAAATATTCAAGGGTAAAACTAAAACTGCAATTTTGTATGTATACATTTTTACATTTTTTAGTTTTCATGTTAGCTAAAATATATCTTTTCTTCTACAATTTTTCAAAAATTGCTTCATAATACAAATAAATGGAATATAAACTTTTAATTAGTCAGTGTGTGATACACAGGTATTTGTACTTGAGCAAACATCCAGAAGAGAAGAAAATATTTGAGTGTTCAAAGAACAGAGTTTAATGATCTTGAAAATATACTGAAATCAAAGAAAAAACAAAATATTGGGTTTTGAAGCCTCAACTATTTTGAGGTTTCTGTGTTGAAAATCCTGAAGAACCAGTCCTTAGAAGCACTTGGAAAGAAATCAAGATATAACTAGCTTTTCATTATTTTTTTTTCTTTCTGCAAAACCCTCTTCGTATTTCCTTGTTCACTTGTGATAGCCCAGAATGGATCATTCAATTAATGCTGCATATACGAGAGGTATCTATTTCCTGGAAAGTCAAATTATAGGATATCATAAATTAACCCCAAATGCACATATTTCGCATATACTTTGTAAAATTTCCTCCCATATGGAATACTACTATCTCACTAAATAACAGCTAGTAGAATATGATTAATGTACTACTCTGAGATTGACATAGTTATATTTCACAGCTTTGTCTTCTTTTGTGCTTGTTCAGAAATATTTTACAATTCACTGGCAAATTTTGACACTTTTGAATTACACTACATCTGATTTCTGCAGTTTTTATTTTTATTTGTGCTAAAATAAGTGAGCATTCACAGTCTGCTTTAGCAGATAACAGACATAAATTCCTACTTCTGCTCCAGTTTTCACTCAGAATTTACTATAAGCATTTGTGATTTGTTGATTGTTTTTGTGGTTGAGGTTGGGCGTTTATTTGCTTTGATTTTGTTGGGTTGTTTTGAGATTTGCAATTTTTTTCCACATGACATGCAGATTAAAATGTGAATTACTGCACAGGGTTGATAAATTTTATATTAACTATGTACATTGAATCTTGGAAAAATATCAGAATATTATGCAGTTAAAAAGATTATCATAAGGAATATGTACAGCAAGTGTCCATTTTAGCTTTTCCAATCTTTTGAGCCTTTAATTTTGAAAACTAGATTGCACTCTTTTAAGTAGGAGAAAGTCAATAGTGTGGTGAAAGGAAGACAGAAGCAAGACCA
>JAWWMU010000001.1:67927978-67941710 GCA_035048155.1 Cinnycerthia olivascens | reverse complement strand
AGGGAGGGAGGAAGGGAGGGAGGGAGGGAGGAAGGGAGGGAGGGAGGGAGGAAGGGAGGGAGGGAGGGAGGGAGGGAAGGAGGGAGGGAGGGAAGGAGGGAAGGAGGAAAGGAGGGAAGGAGGGAAGGAGGGGAAGGGGAAACTAAGGCAAACATACAAGGCAAGACAAAAGCAGGAAGAAATGATTCTATAAGTATTTTTCTTCGATGCTTGTAAATGAGCAATACATATTCATGTCAATTCAACTCATTCTGAAATTGATAATAATTGAGGAATATGTTAGAAAAAAATCTCACAAAAATAATGAAACCATGCATAATAAGAATGCTACTAATTCAGACTGCAGAAATCAGTAGAAAACATCCATTTTAGGAGAGTCACTAGTGATTTTGAAGTGTTGATATTCTTGCTGATGCAATACACTCAGCCAAATATTTCCAGACAAACAAAAAGTATCAGAGGTTCATTAGTCACATACTACAAACAACAACAACAAAATTACTGAAAGAAATACTGGTATCTCCTTTCTACTGCTTTCAAAAGAGAAAATAATATTTTTAGCAGTAAAGCCCCTCTATCAAAATTTTCCTTTACGTAGATGAAGCTAGCAATAAAGTATTCCCCCAGGAGATAATTACATGATGTAGTAAAGGTCTATGAAACTAAAATTATTAATCTTTTACACACATGACACCAGACAGACCTAATGTCAGCAGATTTATAAATCACCAAATCAGGTATCAACTGTGGTATAATTCTGCAGAATACTAAATAGAAGTTCTTTACTGATGCAGTATTTTGTAGCTTGCTCTCTCAGTTACTGCTATTTTACTTTTGCATTGTATAAAAATCTAATATAAATTCCCTTTGTGTCAGGTTTTCAATGGCCTTTTATACTTTTGTACTTATAGATTAGATTATTGCAATGGAAGGTGAATGTACCAGACAGATGCTAGGTTGGCAGGTCAGCAAGGAACATTAACACACAAATTGATTAAGCCGGGAAGAGAAAACATCACACTTTGATAAGCACACAGGCTGTTCCTGCTAGTTCATTAAGAACTCAGAGCATGCTACAAGTTCAATTTTTGCCTCATGTCCCCACTGAGCTTTACAATGAGTCAAAGCAGCCTATACAGGATCACTTTCCAGAAGTCAGGTAGAAAGCATATGCTCTGAGTGGAGAGGAATGAAGAAATGCTTCTCTTAAAGTCTGCTGAAAATTGTGCAGAGCACTCCATAGATGAAAGACACATGATCTGTGACCACTGTGAAGTTCTTATGAATTTTAATAGCTGCCATGTGTTCTCTGAAGTATATGACACTTTAACTGCTAATTTGTCAGCTATTTTTCAGATGAGAAAGTTATAGCTGATACTTGCAGAAAGTGTAGAGTTTAAATTAAAGTTGTTCTTAAAAATAAAGGAAAGCATTATGGAGAAAACACATTCATATCCAGAACTACCTATCTTTTACGAGTTTCAGCTTTTGGAGTTATAATTGGTCTGTCATTTGGGAGTAAATAACTTGTTTTGCAAGTTAAGTTGTATCACCTGTCAAAGAGTAGATAGTAGCATAAAAGGCAGCCTGAAGACTGTAAGTGCAGAGAGAAGGACAAAGTGGGTACAAATTCATAGAGAATTGGTTCCTTAATCATCTAGAAATACTGCATAAAGGTGTCTGGATGTATCTGTATAGAAAAGCCCTTATGAAGTGTCTCAATAAACTCTTAATGTTAAAAGAGGCAATGACAGATGGAGCTTTACTTTAGCCCTTAGAAAGATGCTTACTGTGTTGAAACAAACATTTCATACTCTTCACAAGGAACATCTAAGGCAGGGAAAAAAAAATATGCATCTTATTCTATGATATTCAGAGAATACTAACAAAATTGCATAGTCTATAGAACAATCTAAGAATTTACAGTCCTCTCAGGTTGAAGCAAATCAAACTAAGTTGAGAATTCAGAATTGCATTGGAAAAGTATTGCTGTTGAAAGCAACATCAGGTCTTTGGTCCAGTGAATAAATCACTTGTGTATGTGATTACTTTGGTTTTCTTCAGAAGGAGTAAGCTGATTACTTGATATATTTGAAGCAGTGCAAACTGAAAATTTTATTTCCCAAGTCACTGCAGTTCTGTCAGCTAGGATTTCTGAAATGTCCATCACTTTATTATTAGTACACCAAGGGATCCAAAAACTGAGATTCAAGAAGCAGACATAATTTTCAGTGATGAATTTAGGATTCTACCTTCATCTAGTTCCTCAAGTGAGGTAACATTTGATAAGAATGGAGAGATGAATGAAGTAAACTTTGAATCTATAAGAAATATTTAGAACCACCATATAAGAGTGAAATCCAGATACTATACAGAATTATAGGATCATAGAATTGTTTAGTTTGGAAAAGACCTCCAAGATCCAGTCCAACCATTAACCCAGCACTGTCTTGTTGACCACTAAACCATATCCACACATATTTTGAACACCTCCAGGGATAGTGATACCACCACTCCTGGAATGCTTAACTATGCCCCTATTCCAATTTTTGGCAGCCCTTCCCATGAAGAAACTTTTCCTACTATGCAAACTAAACATCCTCTTGTGCAAAGTAAGGCCATTTCCTCTGATCCTGACACTGGTTATGTGGGAGGAGACCAACATCCACATGGCTATAACATCCTGTCAGGTAGTTGAGAGAGCAAGAAAATCCTCCCTGAGTGTCCTCTTCTCTAGGATAAACACCTCCAGCTCCCTCAGCTGCTCCTCACAGGACTTGTGCTTCAGATCCTATACCTCAGCGTCCCTGCACTGAGGGACCCAGAACTGAACCCAGAATTCAAGGTGTGGCCTCACCAGTGCTGACTACAGGGCATTGATCTCCACATTGGCACTAATGGTCACACTATTCCTGACACAGGCCAGGATGCCTTTGGCTTTTTTGACCATGTGGACACTGTGCTAGTTCATGTCCAGTGGCTGACAACTAGCACCCTCAGATCTTTTCCTAGACATCTAGCCTGCTTTCCATCCAATGAAAAATATGACCACCCAAGCCATGAGCAGATAGTTTTTCTAGAAAAAACTGTGGCAAAGGGAGACAAAAACTTTACTAAGTCCAGGGAGACAATATCCACAACCTTTCCCTCAGCCACTAAGTAGGTAAACCTCTCATAGAAGAAGATCAGTTTGATTAAGCAGGATGAGCCTTTCATAAACTCATGATGGCTGGGCCTGATCCCCTGATTGCTGTGTATGTGGTGGCACTCAGGATGATCTCCTCCATGATCTTCCTTGGCACTGAGGTCAGGCCAATAGGTCAGATCAATTCTCCTTCTAACCTTTGTAGACATGTGTAACATTTGCTAACTACCAGTCTACTGGGACCTTTCCAGTTAACCAGGAGTGCTGCTAAATGATGGAGAGTGGCTTGGTGATCACTTTTGTGGCTCCCCCAGTACTCCTGGGTGGATCCCATCTGACCCCGTTGACTTCTGTGTGCCTAAGTGGTGTGGCATGTCCCCTTGCATTATAGGAGTTTCATTCTGCTCCCTATTTATTTTCTTCCAGTTCATGAGACTGAGTACCCTGAGGGACAACTAGTCTTGCTCTTAAAGACTGAGGCAAAGAAGGCATTAAGTTTCTTAGCTTTTTCCTCATCCTTTATCACTATGTTTCCCCAAGCAGACAGTAAATTATGAAGATGCTCCTTAGCCGTGCTTTTGTTGCTGATGTATTTTTAAAAGCATTTTTCATTGTCTTTTATGATCATGAACAGAGCAAATTCTAGCTGGGCTTTGTACCTTCTAAGTTTATCCCTGCATAAACTCATGACATCCTTATAGTCCTCCCAAGTTGGCTGTCCTTTGTCCAAATGTGATACACCCTTTTTTCTCCTGAGTTCAAGCCAACGCTCTTTGTTTAGTCAGACTGGCCTTCTTCCCCTGCAGAATCCACAGTGGAACTGGGGAAAAGTAGGAAGTATAATGACTGCCAGATATGAACCATTATGTACTGACTGCAACTCCCAGTTCCCCATCCCCTTTGTTTCTCTTAGCTTGGAGGAAGGAAAAGGCAAAGTGGTGAAGAACAAAGTTCTAACTGATCCTGAATAAAGTGTGTGGGGAGGAAAGACACCGTTTTAATTTTTACCCTTGTTTCTCACTATCCAATCTATTTTAATTGGCAATAAACTAAATAAATTTTTATCGTCAATTTACTTTTTCCCCTAGTAATAATAAGTGATGTCCCTGTCTTTATCTCACCTCTATATCTTATTTTCTTCCTTTTTTTCTGATGAGAAAGGGAAGTGAGAAATCAGCCAGGTGGCTAAGGTCAACACATCACAGCATTCATTCAGGATTTTGTGCTCCTGGCCCCTTTTTCTGATGAACTGGCTATAATAGGCTTGTAAAAAGTATGCCAACCCATACTAACTTGGAGTTCAGTATGATACAAAGCAGTCATAAACATATTTTCTCATGGGCAGTTCAAGAATTTTTACACAAAGCTTATAGCTAGCAAACATTGATTTCAGAAAGCATGAATTTCAGGTTGAAAACATTTATCAAACAGAAAAAACTAGAATACTGCTTACAAAAACAATATCCTACTGCAAGGGACTTAAAGGGATAAGAATACAGAAAAAAAGGAGAAAAGGAAGAGAAAGAAAAGTGATATAGTTCTGTAATAGGAAATGCTAGGTTTCTTCTTCCTGATTTTTTATGTGTTTTATCCAAATGTTACTGAAAGAAAATACATAAGGGATGTGTAAAATCCCTAATGCCTTAATAGAAGAGTCAGCTTGCACTCATATTTGTCTTTTCTACAGTACTTTTTCTTCTGTTGCATATGTTGAATGCTGCCCCTGAGATCCTTAAGAGCTTGAGAGACAAATTAAGACATAGTTGATTACAAGGGTGTATACTCCATACTTGTATATGGTTTATTTGGAATGCATTTCTTTTTCTATTGTCATAATGCAAGATTTATTATCTAATGATATCAGCATATCTTGCATCAAAAGGGAAACCTTTTCCCCTCAGTATAAGCTGCTGCTTCAAATTTTTCTTGTAGTTCATATTCACAATCCAAAATACCTTTATTATATTGTTGAGTCAAACACGAAGTCTGAAGTCTCATCTCCCACCTTTTCGTTAGAAGCATTTGCTCTGACAGCAACAACAGGCTACAAGGTGTTTTATAGAAAGACATTATTATCTTGCCTTAGAGATTTTTCAAACTAATATGGACAAAAGCAGGCTTGATCTCACTGGAAAGCCATGCATTTTTATCTCCTGGCTCAGACATTCACACTGCCTTGACTAATAGTAAAAGTTGAAAGAACTAACCAAGACCTGTAAGGCACTTACGTCTAAAATAAGATTCAAAGTATAAAAGAGGAAGGATGAGAATCAGCTGCCTGAGTATATTTATCTGGAGTAGCTTTAGGCACCATGGGGAACTCTTTTAGATTTCAAGTTGCTGCTCAGAAAGATATGAGTCTCTTCTAAGTTCTCTCATACCTGTGAGCTCTTGGTGAATATTTTGCACGCATAAAGGATCTCAGATGACATTGGGTGCCTATTTTAGGCAAAAAATAATATCCAAAAACATGACTGATGGCAATAAAATAGTAGAGAACAAGGAAGTTTAGTACATACCTTTCCGATGTACTACAATTCTAACTTTATTTTTTTTTTTTAAATCTTCCTTATGGGAGATTTCAACTTCACAGATATCAACAGTATATGCTTATGGAATTATGTGCATACTAGTTGTTATTGAACCTGGCACATCAAACACTAGGATATTTGTGTACACATGGTATTTCTTTATGTAAGACAGACATGCCCTCAGAATATTTGTAGTAATTATAGATGCCAAGAGCAACTCAGTGAAAGTTTTAAGAATGCATTTCAGTAATATGTAGAAGTGTGATCTTCACAAGCAACTCATTAAAAGAATCATAAAGTAAAACCAAAGTATCCTATTCCTCACCGAGTCACTTACAGTACATAAATATATTGTTTCAATACAGCAAAGGTTGGTTTCGGCTCAAAGAAACAGTTAGCATTTACTTTTGATAAAGTTTCATTGTCCTGGTATTTCTAAAACCCCATCTGAAGACTTGTCACCATCTTCACTTGAATCCCTCTTTCTCAGAGAAGAAATATCTCTTTTTTCCCCACCATCCCAAGTTTTCCCATGCAGAACCAGTAAATGCAGTTTCCCTTTCTAAAACTCAAAACGTACCTCAGAAAGACTTCTAGTTTAAACCCCTTACAGAAAGAGTTACAACCTCATATAGTTAAGAACATTGTTTAGGACCTTTCCTAGTCAAATTTTAAATGTCTCCAAAGGATGGATATTCCACAGTATCTACAGGAAATGTAGCATGGTTTTTGATTGCTATTAAAGTGACCTCTCTGATCTTTTATTTTACTGAGAATCTTCCATGTTCCAACCTGCATCTGTTGCCTCCCATTCTTCTTCTGTGAGAGTCTGAGAAAAGTTTAACTCTCTCTTCTTCACACGCTTTCCTTAGAGGTTTGAAGACAATAATAAGATCTCACGGCCATCTTTCCCTTTGGAAGGTTCAACAAACAAAATATCTTCATCTTCTGGTTCATGTGCTCCAGCTCCTGATTTTGGTGTATTCCTCTTGTACTCCTTCCAGTATGCTAATGTCTTTCCTGGAATGGGTAGCCCAAAGGCAGACTCATCAGTCCAGTGCAATCTCAGAAGTGCTAGAAGGGAATAATGACCTGCTTTGACCTACTAGGCTCATTCTTGCTGGTTCTTCCCATGGTGCATTTGGTCTTCTTTACAAGAAGGGCACATTCCTGACTCTTTCAATTTATTTTTGAGCCTGAGTCTTTTCCAGAAATGTGGCTTTCCAGCCAACCAGTCCCCATCCTGCACTGTCGCAGGGTTTCCTTTCTTGCCTGGTGCAGGGCTTTGCATTTACATTTGATGATCTTCAGAACCTTTCTATTGGCTCACTTCTTCAGGCTGTTCAGGTCACCTTGGGTATCAACCCTATGCTCCAGAGTGTCAAGAGCTTCCCCCAGCTTGGTATCTTCAACAAGCTCTTTGAGGGAGCAGACTAGCTCTTGTAAAAGTTGCTGAATGCTACTGATCCTGTTATTGAATCCTATGAGGCATCACTAGGAATTGTGAGCCCTTTAATCAGTTGACCTTCTGAATTCATTTTGCTGCCTGCTTTACTATCCACTTCTGTCCTACACTCAGCCCATACTGCCTTTCATCAGAGAACAGCACTTAAAACTGAATTGTTTTTGCAAGCAGGCAGCCTAGATATTCTGGTATCCACAAGAAAAAATAATTAATCACAATATACCACATCCTGTTCCTGTAAGTCTTGTAACAATCTAACAAGTCAATACATTATTACAATGAATTTTTCTGTCTAAAGAGAAGACAGTATATTTCACAAATGATGGATGAATACACTGGCAGACAGGTGGAGAGAGGTATTTTGTACTGCTAAGCTATCTGCTTTAACAAGGGCATTCAACACAAAGAACTGTGTATATAAAGGACTGACAATTGGATCATATGAAGTTATCACAGGATGTTATTGCAGTGAGTGCCTTTGTGTTTAATAAAAAAGTTTTATAATTTTCAGTGAAGGACTAATAAAATTTCAAATATTTCCTCTTTGATGAAATAATTATATAATTCCATACCATTGATACCTGAACCTTTATTAAAAAAAAAAAAATCAGTTTTTTTTGATAATTATTTTATTCTTTTACTATTTTAATATAAAAAAAGAACACTGAGATTAATTCCTTAATTTGGAATGCTACAGGAAAAATCAATTCTCTATAACATTTTTCTACTTGCAGTTCTCTCTTTTCTTCTGTATTATCCTTCATTGCCAAAGACTCAAGGTGGACTGTCAGACTGGAGTTACCAGTCTTTTACATTTTTACTTTTTAAAAGTATTGATATTACTTAACTGTAGGTCATTATTCTGTTCTTTTCAGACACTATTAACTTGTTACATCATGTTGTCATTAGCTGCAAAGTTCTGATACTAAAGAGAACTACATTAACATAAACACCTCTTTCCTGAGCAAGATATTACTGTATTATAACACTGCCATACAAAGCCTGCAATGGAGTAAAAGATGACTCTGAGTATCTCCATACTAACAAATTACTAGCAGAACTCACATCAGCCTTCTGAATTTGGCGTTAAACAGAGAAGTTGTTGAGCTCATATTTATCTGATTACATTCTGAATTAATAAGGTGCAATAAATTTTGACCTGTGTGATTATTTTTACTCATATAAACTTAATGAAGTGGACTCTGATCTGCAGACATTCTTCACAATTCCAACCAATTTCAAGCTGTGATTATATATTGAGAAGAGGTATTAGTTATATTTGGACATTTTCTTAGAGAGATTCAGACTCCAGACATTCTGATGGTGTAAAACAAATTTAAAAAACATACAGTCAAACAAAAAACCCCTAAATAATAAAAAAACCCCAACATTTTCCTACAAATTTTAACATTATGACGGCATTTCTTGCCTCCTTTTCAGCCTGGCACCAACAGTTTTGTCAAAAAATGCTATACATATTTATCATTCTTGTCTACTCTTTGAAATGTTGTCTATGACAACCTTCATGCTCGTTGAGATTTTACTGTATTACTGAATTTTACTGTATTAATTAAGAAAATGGATAGCGCTTTCTACAGCCTACCAGTAACATCAAAAAGGAAAACAAAACAAAACAAGCAAACAAAGAAAAACAGCCCAAAACAAAACCAAAAAACCCAACAAAAACCCCAAAATAAACAAACAAAGTATTATATTACAGGTTGCTCAATACTGCTTATACTTGCAATTAATAAATCATAGTTTTTAGTGAAAGTCTATTGTGTATTGTTTGGCACTTTGTCAGCAAGACTTTTTTGCTTTTTGTTGATTTTTTTTTTTTAAGGAATGCTCTGTTTAAAGAGAAAGTGACAAATAAAAGAATAATAAAAAAAAAGCAAACAATGCATAAATGTTAGAATGAAAAAGTTGTCAGTAAAATGTATTTATTTTTCAAAGAGTTAAAACAAATTATTCTTCTACAGCCAAGGCATGCACAGAACACTGAGACTTACGTGAATGTCCTTGGCAAAAGGACAACATTATTTGCCTTTATAGGAGATGTATTTTAAGCTGATGATGTCAGAAGTAACCGGACCCCAGTGAAACAACACTCAGACGAACAATCCATATATATATGTTCACACCAGAGTAAAAAGCAATTGCAGTTTGATCAACTGATTGCAGTCCTCACCTGGGAAGTGTGAAATCACCACCTGTTGTTGTCCTTCTATGCCAGTATGACACACTTCAGCTGATTTCAGCAGAATATTAAACAGCATTGTAGCCCAGGGAGAGGTTGGGGGAAGATGCTTATTCACTTGTACATCTGCATTTGAACTGTGGCAGCTGAGCTTTTAAAGGAAGCATCGACCAGCAAAGGCAGGTACTCAGAAGCCCTAATATTGAAAAACTACTAGAATTCTTATCCTGTCACCATCTCTAATTACATTTACATATATTTGTGTGTCTGCATGTGTTTCAAGACACCTCCTCTCCAATGGAATTCTTTATAATCTTGTACCCCACACTAATCTCTGTAGTTATAATTGAATATAACAAATGATTTTTATTCCACTGGATATGTTAATAATTTTTTTTAACATTACAGAATGTTATTTAGGTGTTATTATGTGGAAATACAATGCACCACCAGATGCTGCAAGATATTTTGGGATTATAACTTTTTTATTTGCATTACTGAATGAGAAGATATATTTCTTTTATGATGAAAGGGCTGTTAAACAATCAAACATCATGGAACTCCTACAGACAAGAAATATAGCATGGATTTCAATTCCATATAAACTAAGCACTTCAAATCTGCAAGATTCCACAAACCTAAATATACATTTCTAAATAAGTTTTTTCATTCACAGAATGAAATTCAAACAAAATAAGCATCATTATTCAGTTTTTTCCTTTTTATTTGAATTATATATATACAGTTCCTGTTGTCAAGTATATGTTAGGAGGATGTTTGCATTGTTAACTTTCCAAAGTGAATATCCTTGATACATTCTGACTTTTTGAAAGAGAAAATGAGACCAGAGAGTAGAGCTGTACAAAATGGATTCTGCAGTGCAATACAGCATCTATTTCACAATTGTGGTGCTATTTCAGCCTATAACACAGACACACAGTAGTAAAAGTCTTGGAATAAAGGTAAGTGACCTAAGACAGTTCTTCAACTACTGTCTATTAGCTGCATACATCCTTTTGTAAATAATAGAATGACACTTCAAACATTTACTGAGCCAAACATTAAAAATTACAACTTTGCAGTCAAGGTGACAGATGGACTGTCTGGTCACATAGCAGAGATAAGAATAAACCAATTTCATCCAAAGCTCTGTTTAAAATAAGAAAAAAAACCCAAACTAAAATACAATAGCAAAAATTTAAGCCGATTACATGTATAGTTTTTATAAGCTTTATCCTGGATCTAAGGCAATCAAGTATATCTAACCACTGTAATCTAGTGGTGAATAAAGATTGATTGTAGCAAAGCAAGGTCTTTGTCAGCTTGTACTGTGTGGAATTTGCTGTATGTATGATTAATGTGCTAAAGGTCTGAGCCGAGCCTACGATCTTGCTAGCTCTTACTGCCATCTACTGACTAAACCCATCTTCTTCCTTGCTTTATTTATTTATTTTTGTGATTTTTCTATCTGATTGTTTTTCTAACCTACTCGAGATATGTAAGGCTCAACAGTAGCAGTCAAAGTCCAGTTAGAAGCAATGAGCAGTTACAAATTAGCTCCTAAAGCCAAGGCTAGATGGGAATGTACTTCTTGAAATTGAGAAAACCATGTCTTGTGAGTTTGTTCAGATAGTTTGTTCTGAAACATAAATCAGGTTAAATGGAATATTATTAAAATCTATATTACATTTTTAAAAGCAGTCTGCACACTAGGAAAATTAACATTTTAATAAATTGATCTTTCTTATAAGAGGAATAGATACCTAAATAACAGCTCTATGTACTATGATTAGAAATTAGTGTTTCTAAATGTACAGAAGCAGTGTTGAATTGAAACCCTAAACCTGGATGATTATTTCACAAACAAGAAATATGGTTAGAGATTTTCAAAGGCTGTGGAGGATATAATTCCAGATATAATTACAGTGGGACAGAATGCAGTATCAAAAAGCAAAACAAACTGCAGCTATTTTTGAAGGCTTAGTAGAGTATCATGGGAGAAAAAAAATCCTCAAAAGTTTTATTTTCTTCAGGGCATATCTGCCCCTTTATCTCCTCATGTGTTTCACCTGCAACTTGTGCAAGAACTTGGCCCTACAAGTCTCACAGGGCCTGCAAAACTTTTCTGAGGATATCTAATAAGCTCTTCATCAAGCCTAGAAATTAAAATCTCTTATCTGATCATGCTAATTTCAATAGATTGGAATAAATTGAATGTTTAGATACAATAGCACTTCAAGTGACATGGTCATACCAAGTGGACAAAACTGACTGTGCTTTAAGACAAAACAAAGGGTGTTTCAAAAAATGGGATTTCAGTGTCTCTTTGGGAGAGAGGGGAAAGCTCCAAACCAACCATACAAAAACACACCTGATATTCCTTGAACTAAAACCTCTCATAAGAAATGTAGAATAGTGTAGAAATCACTCAGATTTTGTGAAGGCCAGACATGCCCACTATGGGTCTTTTCTTTTTGTCCTAGTATTTACCTCATGCAAAGCTTACTTGAGGTGCTTGTTTCTCTTTTAGAACACTGTATGCACAATTTTTGTATAATCATTGACATTGCAGGGACCAAAAAAAAAGAAAAAAGAAAGAAGTCAAAATAAAGCTAAGAAACTGTGATGTAGTCAATGTATTTTTTTAATAACACAGGTAGCACTCGACCAACTATAATTCAACCACTGCAAAGCACTCCTGCTTTGTTTCTCAACAGTTATGATCAAGTTCTCATATTAACTTTAACTCCTTTAATCTTGCTGCAGAACCTTGATGAAAGAAAGTGAGAATTTTAAAAAAAATGGGCTTTAGAATCAAATACAGATTTGATTTTCATATCACTGAACTTTAGATAACTCCAACAGAACCTTTACTGTTTAAGAAGGTCTCTACTCTGGTTAAAGTATTTCTAATTCCTAGCTCATTTCGTTAAGAAATAGACCAGGGTGAACTCTGCTTGCCAGACAACCTCTCATTCTTCACTCTCTCTTGATTTTTTTTTTTCCCTTTTGGCTCCAGACTTTAAGAAAGATGGATGAAAATGCTGAAAACATCTCACTCTCAGCAATAATCCAGGAATTCTTTAAATGTCTGCTTCAGCCAAGTGCATAGTTTAGAAGAGATCAGTAAGACTCTTTACTAGTACACAAATAAATTAACATTTAAGTGTTTTGGGTACTTCTTTTAGTCTTGGAACTGTATTATATGTTTTCTCCTTCCTAATGCACACCTATGATTCCTGGATAATGTGCTAACAAGAAATATCCTCTCCTTCATGTGACTTCTCTCTTGTCCTCTGAGTAACATTACTCTTATCACTCATTGTTTGACAAATAGTGGTAGTCATTGCAGTGTATGTTCTAGAAATACATCCTAAAATCATCATATCCTGGCATATAACTGCATCATATTTAAACAAACTTTACATTTAAAGTAGCATTTAGAAACCTTTTTAAATTGTCTGGTTAAAGCTGAATGTCTAGATTCTTTATTGAGTCCCCTAGAGGAAAATGTCAAATTTTATCATGTGTTCCTTTCAGCCTGAAAGATGCACTAAGCCTAATAATTTCTTTATAATTCAGTAAGACTACAGATTTTTCTTACTGAGTAAAAATTCCTTAAATTATTTATGATGGAAATGGTAACACCATCTCATATACAGTGGCATGAACATGCTGCTCTAAAAATTATGATCCTGCTAACTTGTTAAGCTCAACATATTTGCCTAAGTTGTAAACGATTTTAGTTTTAGCTTAGGTATTTAAGCACATGGGCAACAACATTAATGAGGTATTATTATTCTTACAGAATAGCATCAAATTATTTGCATTTTGTATGCACAAATATTAAGATAAAACAGTCCAAATCAGATGCGTATCTCTGACAGACCAAAGCAGAATACATTTTAAATTTATTACTTCAACTGCATCAGAACTGGAACTTAGAAAATATTCCTTTAGTTACTATTGATGGTGGGGTTGTTCACCATGATGTATATACTTGCTGAAAACTAAAAGTGGGACACAAAGGGAGAGGGAAAAAATGAGTAGAAGTGCCTTTAAAATTTCTAAATGTAGACAAAATCTTCTGAGGGAAAATTACCCAGACTATCTCCATTATATACCAAATGTCCACCCAGCTGCTTGCTCACACCTTCCTCTAGCATGACAACAGGAGAAAATAAGACAAACAAGAAGGAAAAGGTCACAAATTGAAAGATGGGGAGATTACCAATTTGATGCTGCAGGCAAAATATACTCTATTATAATATAATATATTAGCAATTGAAAGAAAAATACAATTACTAATTTGAGTCATGGAAAACAGAAAAATGACAAAATTATTTCCTTCATTCTTTTCTAGTCTCAGCTTCAATTCTTTGCTCCAGATT
>JAWWMU010000001.1:67908881-67925089 GCA_035048155.1 Cinnycerthia olivascens | reverse complement strand
TCCTTCCTTCCTTCCTTCCTTCCTTCCTTCCTTCCTTCCTTCCTTCCTTCCTTCCTTCCTTTCCTTCCTTCCTTCCTCACCTTCCAAATTTCCCTTCCCTCCCCTGAATTTCCCTTCCCTCCCCTGAATTTCCCTTCCCTCCCCTGAATTTCCCTTCCCTGAACCTCCCTCCCCTCCCTTTTTGTTTCTACGAGAAACAGAACATGAATAGAAAGAAAATCTTGCAAAATTCATGAGTTTTGTATTACCCTCCATGATAAAGCTTTATCCAAAAAGAGAACAGATGCCTTATTAGAAAATCAAACAAACAAACTCACCACAAAATACCAAACAAACTTAATGCAAATAACTTCTGTTTGAAATACTAATACTCTGAAATATTTGTCTACTTCACCGGCAAATGACAATTACGTTAGCAGATGTATCAGGTCGGGTTCATGAATTATTCCAAGTTCTACTGATTTTTACATAACAATGTTCTTAAAAAAAGTTAATTTTCTATGCTTTTGAACTGAAAAATGGAAATGCACACCTTTTGTGAGTCTACAGCAATATGAATGGATGGTAGGTTTAACTTATATTTACATCTGTGAATTATTTCTCAGTGAAATTTCAAGCTACTGTACATCAGATAAGGGTTTGTGATAGTAGTTTGCTTGCTTGTTTTTCAAAAATGGACTAGTAAAATCAAGAAGTGATGCATTTTTTCTCAAGCATATGAATTTTTAGAAAGTGAGGTAGAGATTAACTTCCCGTAGCAGAATTTCCAGGTGGCTGAGTTCCAGACCATTCACAATGAAATGACTACAGAAGCAAAACTGTTCAGATGACTAAGTCATTGGAAGAGGACTATGGTCTGTACCAAAATTTAAATATATATTGATGCATCTATTGATCTAGAGCAGTAGAACAAGATTAAGATCCTCTAAATTAAATAACAAAAACAAATTATAAGAAAATATGCATGCTTTGTATTTATATTTTGCTTTACATATGTGCTGATTTTGACTAGTGTAAGCCTAATTTTCTTCATGGGTTTATACTTTGTGCTTCTGCTCAAAATCATAGAATGTCAGTAATACAGAGATTAGTTGGTTATTGCTGAGCAGTGCTTAGCACACAGAGTCAAGACCTTTCCTGCTTTTCATATCACCCTGTCAAGCAAAGAGGCTGGGAGTGTACAAGAAGTTGGGAGGGGACACAGTTGGGACAGCTGACTCCAGATGACCAAAAGGATATTCCATACCTTCCATACGGCATCATGGTCATCATATAAAGCTGAGAGAAGTAGGAAGGAGGGATGTTCGGAATGATGGCATTTGTTTCCCCAAGTCACAATTACACATGGTAGGGCTCTGTTCTCCTGGAGATGAACACCTGCCTGCCCAAGGGAACTAGTAAATTAATTCCTTGCTTTATTTTGCTTATGTGTATTTGCCTTTTGCTTTACCTGTTAAACGGTCTTTTTCTCATCCCACAGCTTTTCTCACTTTTATCCTTCTGGTTCTCTCTGCCATCCTGCTCAGGGTGGGGAAGGTGAATAAGCGGCTGGGCAGTGCTTGGTTGCCAGCTGGGGTTGAATCACAATGTGTGAGAGAGAGAGAGAGAGAGAGAGAGCAGAATTAGCTGTATCAGAGGTCTCTCATGTCCATCTGCTTTACCAGATTGAATGCAGTGTATTCTAAATTTAAGTGTTCATAGTTAGAGAGGAAATACGTGAAAGTGGCTCATAGAGAAAATACCAAGGGAAATTTTTTAATAAGAGTGTTAGCTGGTACCACAATAATAAATCAACAGAACAGTTCACTCAACATTTCATTTGTTGAGATGGAGAATCAAGCACAAACTTTTCCTCTTCCTGTCATGGAGAATAAATATCCCATTCATTTCTTGGGCATTTCAAGAAATATCAGACACCTGTACAGTTTAGGTGCAACATTAATCATTTTACCACCTTTTTGTCTTATTTACAGCACCTTCCTCCTTTCAATTCCAATCACTACTATCATTTCCTACAACAATAGGGAGCAAGCAGTTGCTGACAGTATTTTGTTTCTCATTTAATTAGCATAATACTTAGATTTTAAAATTATTTTTAATTTACACCTTGGTCCATTCTTCTCATATCTCTGCCAGTTTGCTGTTTTAAACAGAAGCCTTTTTTTGCTGCTATATTAATAATTTTAAAAAATCTTTACAAATAAATAGAATGAAAAAAATATATTTTCAACCTTTTTTTGCATACAAAGTAATAGTAACCTTTCTGCCAATACTTGATTGCAGCAGCAAGCAGGACAATATTCATGTAATTTGGGTAGCTGATAAAGCACTGGTTCAGGACTCCACCCAAGGACATCAGAGAATTAAACTACACTTTGTGAAGATCGGGTTTTCATCTACTGCAAACAGAAGTCAGTTATTTAAACAATGTTCCATGAAGGAGAGAAATAAAATATTGAAAATATTTAAAGGTAAACAGACAAGATAACAGAACATATTTCATTTCTAAGACCTAATCTATTATTAACAGCCTGCTCCTTTGGTGAGGCAATTCTGAGGCCAGCTGGTTGAGTGCTTTCTCCTCCACTGACACTTGACTTGAGTATGGTTATTGTGAAGTTTTGCTACAATACCATGAATTTCTTGTGCTGCTCTCCCTTTGCTACCATTCCCACACTACAGCCTTGCCAGCAGATGCTGCCTCTTGCTCTTAGGCAGACTGCAAGTAACACAGAGAGCTGGTAATCCCACAGAACAGGAATCCTTAAACACCTTCTCATGCTACTGTATCCTCACAGTATATTAATGACTTTTTTTCATGTCTTCTGACTTTCTTCAGATTATAACTTTTACACTATGGCTCTAGAAGCTGTTGTCCAGGATTGAGAGACAGCTCACCCAAGGCATGGATAGAAACAGTCTCTTAAAATACACTGTTACTGTCTCTGACCTTCATCAAAATATTTTAATGAAATATATGTTTCTCAACTATAATTAAACTGTGAACCTATCAATTCCCACATCTCAATTATCTTGCATTTCTCTACCAGCTGTCTAAAGTGGGACTATCATCTGTCTTTTCAAGCTTCCTATTTTTCTTGTAAAAGAAGTACCATATGACTTTTTCTTCAATCCTTCGCTAACAGGTTTGCATAAGGTTGCAACTGAATCTCAAAAACATATCTAAACTCTAAGCATAACACAGATACGGCAGTCCTTATCAGTATACTCCATGATGAGCTCTAGAAGAGTTCAAGACTTACCAGGAGCATGGGGTCAGTAGGAAAAATTTATTCTATTCTGTACAAAATTAGATGACAGCTGAAAGTAACACAGTATTTGAAATGGTGGAGTGTTTTTGTTCTTCTGAATATTACTGATTCATCATTTGGGCTTACTGTCACTACAGGCTTTCTCAAATATCATGCATAACTGGAATTCTTACACAGAAGAAGTTTACCTTGCTAATTCCTGTAACCTATTGTCTAAGCACTGAGAAAATCTAGGGGGAAGACTAAGGTTAGAAATCATGCAAAACTAACTAAACAATTAATTAGATTCTGGTTTCTGTGTGGAAGGACAGAACATGAAACTTTGTTAGTGCCTTGCTTTCACAGAGGGATAAAGGATATATTTCATTTTGTTGTAATTATGAAGACTCAGTCTACATCAGAGGACTATGCACAAAAAAAGGGAAATTTTTAAAATGTCCCAAATAAATATAATGATATGGGTTGATAAGAAAGCTGCAAAAAAAGACAACACAGGCAGCAGAATTGGGAAGGCACCTCAGTGTCTCAGAATAGAGGCAGATCTAGAAGCAACCAGGAATATTGATTCAAAATCATAGTATCTATTTGTTCTATCTCTATAGATAGAATAATATAGCTTCTCTATATAGATTGTCCTTAACAAGTACAAAGAATATAACTCTGAAAGTTAATGGATGAAAAGTTAGATCTACATTGGATAAAATAATAAGAGCTTCTCTTTCTCATGAATTTGAGAATTCTCAGAAAAGGAAAAATGGAAGATGGGAAAATTTCAGAAGAATTGAAAAGTGGATGTCTTGGCTTACTCGGCTTACTCTTTGTGCACCACTCACCTTGGCTGGTGAGTAGGAACAGCTTGAAACTACTCAACTAATCATAAGAATAAGCCTAAGAAACATTGAGTTCTACTGTTGTCTTCTTTTATAGAGTAAATATCATATAAAAGAAAAGGGCCATTTTTCTTCTCTCTCTTTTTCACTGGCTTGTCATACTTTACTGAAAAAATAAAAAAAAAAAAGAAAAAAAAGAGAGAATAAAAGACCAAACAGGGGTTTTGCTCAGACCCAGAAAGTTCAGCCATATCATAACACAGACTGGAAAAATGAGCCAGAGACCATCTGATGAACTACCTGTCAGACCAAGGGCTCTCAGCTGCAATTGCACTAGATCAGTGATATTCTCCTCATTCATATCACCTTATCACCCATATTTCTTATCTTTTAAGTTTTGTTTGTGTCTATGTGTATTCATAAAAAAAGAGAAAAAAAGTGACTACAGAGCTAATTATTTTATTCCTAATATGTATAATTATATATATATTCTCTGTATTTTCCGACATGTAGGTTTTTCTATCAAAGAACTCTGATATTGAAAGGATTCTATTTAACATTTAATATAGCAGATATCACAACATAGTGACTAATAACTGAGTGCAAGCATGGGGAAAATATTGTATTATTCTCATATGGTAGAAATCAGAGCAACATTGATTGCAGTGTAAATTTAAGCCAAGAAAGAGGTTCGGATTTCTTGTTCATTCGTTGGTTGGTTTTAGTTTGGTTGGTTTTTGTTTTCTTTTGGGTTTTGGTTTTTTTTTTACTCAACTGAAAAATACAAAAGGAAAGTTAAGCAACCTTTGAGTCTGAAGACCTCAACGGTTGCTTTATAAAACACCTTCATTATCCATATAAAATCACTTAAACAATACCAGTGAAGTCATGGGATGGTCTTGTAAAGCACTGAAGTAGTTTTGGCTGGGGTAGAGTTAGTTTTCTTCACAGTGGCTATAATATGGATAATAAGGGTTTTTAGTTTGGATTTGTGATGAATGCAGTGATGATTATAGAGGTGGTTTTGTTACATTGTGTTTACACAGGGCCAAGGCCTTTTCACTGCAGTGAAATCCTCCAAAATCTTTAACTCAGCTTGCTGTTGTCCTAGACTAATTATTTACATGACTCTCTAAATGGTTAATTTCTGTTGTATTGGGCTTGTGTGGCAAGGTTTCGGTAGCAGCAGGGTTTCAAGGGTGCCTTCTGTGAGAAGCACATGTGAGACTGTGAGAAAGTGAGCCTCTTTCAGAATCTTCATAATGAGCAGGCAAGGATAAATTTTCCTTTGCACAAAAATAAATTATTCATATATTTCATCCTCTTCCTTCCATTTCTAGCAGCACAGTTTATATGGGAAACCTGAAAAAAAGCAACATCATCTGTACAGAATTGGGGGTAAAAATCAAATTCAGATCAATGCCTATTTAAGGCAAAAAAAATCCTCCTGCATTGAAAAATCCCTTTCTTGGAGTTGGTGGCAGAAACAATGCACAAATTAACTTTGGCTTTTAGTAGCCATTATATTGAATTTGTTCAAAATAAATATTTCAGATGAAATTTATATCTGCTACATTATGATTTCAAATTTTATTATTGTGAATTTTCATCCAGAAATTAATATAATGAGTTAAAACCCTCCAGCTTACTTCCTCCTGCTTGAGGCTGACAAGTACATTTGCTCTTTCTTCTCCTTTAAACTTAACCATAAATGGTTGAACTTTCTCATAGTTCAGAAATAATGGCATAAAGCCAAATAATTTAGCTTTTTTATCTTTCCTATAATTAGTCTTGGCTCAGTATTATAAAAGAAATTGAGGGTTCCCTTCCAAAAGCCATGTATTTCCCATGAAAATGAATCTCAAAACTACAGAAGCCTGATGGTAAACTCCAAACTGTAAAGAATCAGGTGTCCAACCATTTGGGCTACTAGTAAGATGTTCATTCTAATTGGTTACAATTTTGTTTAAAAAAAAAAAAAAAATCAAATGGAATGATAAAGGGAAAAATTCTTACTCTAGACCAAACAGGACTTGACTTCAGAGTATGGATCTAAAATAAAATAGGTATAAATTTGTTTCTTCTTGCTTTCAAAACAAATACATAGACCAACAAGCACCATCAAAAACTGGATATATGAAAAGTATCCTCTATTCAAAGCTTATCGAGTTTTCAAACTTAATGTAAGGTAGGAACCAGATTTGCAGCTATCCCAGGAAAAACATTTTGGGGTTTAACTTGATAAAACTATGACTGATACATGATTAAAGCACCAGCCTGGCACTTTTGGCCCACCATAACACTCACCTATACTGCACACAAGATTTTTATAAACATTGATGGAGCTCCTACTGAATGACTTGATCAGAACTTGTTCTTCCTAATAACCTGGGGGGAATAGAGGTAAGTTTATTGGGTTTTGTTGGATTTTTTGTGGCTTTTTTTATTATATGGTTTCATTTCTTTCTCCAATAAATAAAAATCAAGATCTTTTTTGTTATCATTTAAAAGGATGAAAATCCCTGACTAAAACCAATGGTTTTCATGTTTTATGTGTGAAAATTTGTCTTGAGATGAAATATTAGATTTTTTTCCAATGAATAGATTTTAATCTAAAATATAAATTTATCTAATTGAAAGATTTTTCAACACTAGCTAGTATTAGACACTTCTGTATATAAAATATGGGCAATATTTATATTCAAAAAGAAAGGAAAGGGTGTCCTTAACACTTTAAATAGATTGTATGGGATCAGAAAAATCAACTTCAAATACATGCCTGCTTGGCTGAGACTGACAGGCATGAGCAAAATTTTCTCCCAGGCAAGTGCCTTGACTTGTCTGATGGTTTCTTTTTTCCAAATAAAATTTTGAAAACTCTGGCATCCATCTTGATATACGGTAGGGAATTGCTGTAGGTTGGAAATAATAACCCAAACTTTTTGTTGCTCAATTCTATTTGTACCTTTTTGAACAAAACCAGGTTTATTTCACGGTATAGGAACACAGAATTTCTTTTAACTCAGATTCTTTTACATTATTCTGGTCTGATAATCCAATAATATCAGACAAAATACAGGTTTGAAAACGAGAAAATGTTATGATGTTTCCAAACATCCACAGGACTTTAATTTAAGGAATGCTAGGTTAGCTCTTTATTTATCCAAGTAGATACATTCATTTTAGTTAAAATATACCTATATATATGAAAGTGCTATCTTGCCTCACAGCCACTTAGAAATTAAAAAAAAAAAAAATTGAACTTTTAGTATTTTTTTAAATTCTTTGAGTGCTTGTTCTGAATATAACATAAAATCAATATGGAAAAATCTTTAATGTTTGATAGAATCATAGAAAAACAGGTAGGAAGGGATCATCTGATCCAACCTTCCCATGTCAAAAGTATGTCCCAACACCCTGGCTAGCTGAGTCTTACAAGTGTCTAACATTGCCACTGCTGGCGAGATGATAATGGTTAATTGTTCTTGTGAAAAATTTTCCTCTTGTGTCCAGTTATAATTTCCCCCAGAGTAATTTGCACCCTTATCCATTACCTTTTCCAAGTGCCTCCTTTCTTAAAAAGAATCTTCTTCTTTCTACTCACCTTTTAAAAATTGGAACATGGTGGTAAGATCTTCCCCAAGCCTTCTTTTTTCAAGGCAGGACAAACACAGTTCTCTCAGCAATTCCTTGCACTGCAAGCTTCCCATTTCTTTAAACATCTTTTTGGTCCTTCCATGCACCCTCTACACCCTGTCCACATCTCTTTTGCAGAGCCAGGGCCAAAAACTGAACACAGGATTCCAGATGCAGCCTACCAGGCACTGAGCAGCAAAGTGAGATAATGGCTTATCTTTGCTGGTGATGTCCTTGTAAATGCAATTAAGCTTCCTGTTGGCGTTCTCTGCCACGGCAGCACACTGTTCATCCACCAGGATCCCCAGGGCCCCTTTCCACAGAGTTTCTCCCCAGACAGGTAGTGCATCAGTTTCTGTATGAGTCAGCTGTGGGAAATCATATGGAAAGCCTTGGACAAATTCAAGTAAACAGCGTCTCCCACTCACCCTACAACAAAGCAGATTACTTTGTCATAGGAGATGGTACAAGTTTGTCAATTGCCTTTGGTGAATCCATGCTGACTTGTCCCAGCCATTTCATGCCTTATTAGACTTCTAACAGCCCACATAAGCATGCACTCCAGAACTTTCCCAGGAACTGAAGTAAGACTGACTGATGGGGCTATGATTTCATGGATCCTCCTTTATGCCCTTCTTGTAGATGGGGACGACACACTTTTAGTCTTCTAGGACCTTGCCTGATTTCCAGACTTCTCAGGAGCTTTCTGTGTGGAACCATTGGGTTTAATTCCAAGGTGAGAGCCCACCATTATAGCAGGGACGTGCAGCCCTCCCCTGCAGGGCTCTGGCCCTCAAGCAGTGTGCATGGCCCTCCTCACACAGCCTTCTGTGAGTACTGCTGCACAAGCTGCACGGGCTTCTCAGCCCCTGTTTGCCCACCCTGCCTGCCATGCTTCTGGCTGCTGGTGCTCCACAGGGCCATTTAAATCTCCCACAGGTGCTTCTGGCAGCACCCAAGTCACATCAGCCTCTCTTGCGCTTTCCCTTTGTTCAAGACAATAAAATAATGAGTGCACCTTTGTTTATGTACAAGGTTGGTAAAAACACCTCAGAGCACACAGTAAATAACACCCGTAATATCTTTCTACCTCATTATTATCTCCTCCTTGAAGATTTATAGTTCCCTGGTGCAAATCATGTGATGTTAACACTGGATCTAGCTATTAATCTTTAAGAGTATACTTCTCAGTATCTATAGCCCTTAAAAAATAGTCTAAGTAATAAACGTATACAGATAAAATGTAGCATATCTGTATCTCTATTAAGGAAATTTGAGTTACATGGCACTCCTTAAGGTGCTACTAAGGAACCTTTAAATCAATTCTATTGTTATTGTTTTCATTATGAAACCAGAGCTCACATCATTGATGCTCCTGTGTGCTGGGTACTGTGCCATGAATCAATGGAGGCAGCAAAGGTGCAGTAATAATGAAATGTGAGGTTTTCAAATATCACTTTTTCCTTACTGGTCTGCATACATAGTACATAATATGTACTAAAATGAGCTTTTTTCACTTATTATCTGCTGTATGGGAGATTTTCCAGGGAAGCTGTTATAGTGGGCAACAAAAGGAGAAAAAAAAAAAAAAACATGGACACTTTCATGACATGCCATCTGAACTGGGAAACCTTGAAGTAGCAGGTCAAGCTGTGTTTCCTAGCTGAAATTTCAAGTAGAAAGCTAAAGAGAACGTTTCCCAGCTTTCCTTTTGTTTTCCACTATGCATAGAATTATTTTCAGTATAAGAAAATCATGCCATTAGACTCTAGGGGGATCATGATGCCATCTAAAAATCTCCACAAATGGATACTGTTTAATTCCATGTAAAACATTTGTTGGGATCCAGACCAGGGAGGGTTTTTAAGTACTTTTAAAATTTGATAAGCATGGAATGGAGATGTAGGTGTAATTAAATTGTAAAGGAAAATTTATCATGATGGATCCAATAATCCAACAGACAAAAGTCTAACATTATTTCATGCCCCCATGAAGGATATTTTTATAAGATTACATGTAAGAATATATTCCTTACAGTAATTTTTTTTTTTTTTAATTGATGTGTTTATTTTCTTTATTTTGTGTTTGGAAATGGATTAAACACAGAAAAAAAAAAAAAAACAAAAACCAATGAGCACTTCTAGTGCTCACTCTTTATATACAATTTTTTTATCCCCTGTCATATATTGCTGACAAGTAAAATTTGAAAACCAAGATTATGAACATAAAATAAATTTTACAATAAAGAAATATTAAATTTTGTGAGGATCAACAGATACAGACATTGTCTTACTTTGTAATTAGGAGCATTAATATGACAACTAGGGTGTCAGTTCAAGTCAGGCTGGATTTCACTTAGTATTCATCTCTACATAATAATTTTTCCGTGAGAGTATAATAACAAGACAACTAATACTTATTTCATTTATTTGTGAGAAAAAATTAACTGCTAACTTTATCTTACAAACCACAGCATGCAGTATCATCTGGGTTCTTTTTTTAAGAGAGGTTTCAACATCAAAGTCAATAAATTTGACCTATTAAAAAACTCCAGAAAAATAATGACGTAAGAAAGAAGTAACTTGCTTTAAAGTCAGTGAAATAAATATATTAAATGCAAATTTTAACCTAGTATTGGAACTGTCTTTTAATTCATATGATGTATAAAGCAAGAAAATATTACTCAAAAGTCCAACTGATATTTTTCTAAAAAATCATGCCTATTCTGTGATCTTAAACTCCAGTGTTTTGTGGTTGCTACTGACAAGACACTCACTGACCAGTTCTTCCTTTTTACTGAATAGCAGATCCTGTGTTGCAAGGTTCTCACTGATAACTTTTTATCATGAGGAAATGGAATATCCATCCTTGGGGATATTCAAAAGCATAGTCCCAGCCAACATGTTCTAGTGCAGTGATACAGAAACTTCTTCAAATTGTTTAAGAAAATTTCCTTCACTTCTTTGTCCAGATCAGGCTGTCTGCAAAAAAAATTCCATAAAAATTTAATTCCTATGAGTTTCTTCTCTATTTCTGACTCCTGCAGGAGCAGTAAGAATTCTCTTTTCCTTTCCTTGCTGTTAAGTATGAATGTTATTTCCAGAACTACTGTTTCTAAAAGATATGTCACTGAAACAACTTCACCCACTGCTGTACATAGGAGGCACACATAGTATTTATGGCACTTGTTCTGTGATGGAGGAAGATCATAAATGGACATTTTCACATCCATTAGATGCACACAATTTATATATCAGCTCCTTGCACTCCTTGAACAACACCCACCTCCTGTCTTCCTCACAAATAAATAGCTTAGAAGCTACCCATCTAAAGCTCTAAAAAATCTTGCAAGTGGATCAGCAAGACAGAGAAGTGAGTTCATATTATGAAATGGGCCACTGAGAAAATATGTAGGTGGGAGAATAAGCTGTTCTCAAATGTCAGACAAAAACTGTCTGAGGTAGGTCATCATTTGTTCTGCTTTTTTTTTTTCCCTAAAATACATTAAAGCACCAATTATTATTTGGAGTTAATATATGATACTGCCCGTTAGTCCAAGACAATTTAAGGTTTTGTGTGTGCTGCTGGTAAATTCCATCCTTCCAAACCCTTTTTCTAGAAATTCATCAGCATTACTTTATTCACAAAGAAATTATATTATTCAATAAGTGCTTAGAGGAAACAAACAAATTAATAAACCCATAAATTGGTGTATTCATTAAGTCCAGTTCCTTTTAATATTCCCAGTTAGGTTTTCAAGTGCTTTAACAATAGTTACCAGCTTCTGCCTTCATGAATTGCACAAATGTTTGTAGAATAAACAACAGATTCATGAAAAAATTTGCATAGCAGTTAACACTATTTATATTGTCAAACTTGGGAAGCTGGATGCTATTTCTGCCAGTATTCTTGCAGTTTTCATCTGCTAAGTTGGCTCCATTTCAGTTAATCCTTTTGTTTTAGCCAGGTTCTACAGAGATGTGTTTTGGAAACAAGAAGGTAAACAGAGATGAACATGCTTTTCTGGCTAAAAAAGTCTTTCAGATGATCCAATTTAGGAAACTGAGTGTGAAATTATATACAACTTCAAAAAGCAGTAGAACAGATAATGGAGACCACAACTGAGCTGTTTATAGCAATAAAAGTATTACTGTGAGTCAAGGAAATACTATTCTACATCTCAAATCAAACACGTGATACACAGTATTTTTCTGAGTTGAGTTTGTGTAGTTTCCATTTCTTTTTAATAATTAGCACGATTTTCTGAATATGGTAAGGCAAATTTAGATAGTACACTAATGTATATACTTATTTAAGTTCCTTATAAAACCTTGATTTTTGTCATGTTTGGATTATAGTCTGCTTATCTAACTGTTACCAGTATGACTAATACAATTTTCTGTATTGCTCTACATCTACAAGTTATTTTTGATCTCTGGGACAATTTCAATTACATTTTGGAAAGACCTAGAAGTCTTAAATGTAATTAAATTCCTAAAACTTCTGTGACAAATGCCACCATAGTATACAGAGAAATCCCAATCTGTGCCTTCACAGAAGGAAAAAGAAGCAGAAATTTTGTAGAAACTATTTAGAAATAGGCTGGCCTGTCTGCACGTACATAGCATTTACTGCATGGCGGCTAGTCTAAGCATCTCTCTTGCCCAGAAGTGACAAAGGAAGCGTGTTTAAAGAAGTATTATTTCAGTAGAACCTGTGGGGACCAAAGGTAAGTGTGCAGAGGTTGACAGACTTTGTTGTTATGCTATTTGTGTAGCAATATTTTTTACATTAAAATTCTCTAATTTCTTGATATCTTGTAATTAGGTTCATGCTTAAGGCTTACCAGCATGTGAAAACAAGCTATACTTCATGTTATTTAAAAATATTAGGGTCCTGAGGGAATTGATTGATAAAGTCATTAAGTCACTATCATTTGAAAAGGCATGACCGTCGGAAAAGGTTCCTGTTCGCTGCAATGAAGGGAATACTGTACACATTTTTAAAAAAGAGGACTCTAGGAATGACTGACCAGTCATCTTCAACTCTGTGAGAGCATGGAACATATCCTCCTGAAGGACATACCAAAACATACAGAAGATTGGTGATGGGAGCCAACACTGCTTTAGCAAGGGCAAACCATACCTGACCAATCCAGTGGCCTTCTAGAACTGAAGCACTTCTTCAGTGGAAAGGGGAAGAATTACTGATTGCATCTACCTGGACTTTTGTAAGGCCTTTGCTACTGTTCCAATACTGCACAATGTTCTTGCTGCTAAACTGGAGAAATATGAATTTGATGTATGAACTGCTAAATGGTTAGGAAATCGGCTGGATGGCTGCTTCCAAGAGTTACAGTTACCTTCTCAATGTCCAAGGGGAAACTAAGAATGAGTGGTGTCGCACCAGGGGCCATACTGAGACCAATAATTCATCAATAATACACACAGTGGGATCAAATGCACCCTCAACAAGTGCATTTCTAATGTAGGAAGAATAGCATTCCCCATCCTGAAATTGTTTCCTTTTAATAAAGAAAAAAACAAAAAATAAGTTTGATTAGAGAAAGTGAGAAGCTTTACCAGAGGAAGCAAAGTTTTTGTTTTACTTGATTTTCATTTGTTTGTTTTTTTTTTTTCTGTTTCTAGGTAATGATTATGTAACATAGATAAGAGAGCTCAGGGTTCAGAGACTACATTCAGGCCTGTGTGTACCATCTCCCTCTGCCTTTAGGACTTTCATAATCTTACATGCACAGTAATCCAGGAACAGTAGAAGCAGTGAAGAAACATCTTTCATTGTATTACATGTTTGGTCTGGAGCTTAGGACATTTCCATGAGGCATGTGGATCTAAATCTACCAAAATGAAATAGCAAACCCAAATCTCCCACATTCTTATTCTGTATTTTAATCATCAAGACATTTGTCAAATTCTTGATTATCTATAATACAATAACAGATTGGGTATTCTTCAAGACTGTTTTTCTCTTCACAGATTAGAAACTAATAGTCAATATTTCTTTTGCAATGATAATTCAATCATCTAATTCCTTATGATTTGCCAGACAAAAATCTCCTACACAGCTGTTCACTAGCTTCTTAGAATTCTCAGTGTTTTTCTCAGAGTGCCCCAAAGCCAAGATAAAAAGATTTTACTGATTGCTGTTTCACGCCACATATCCTTAAACCTGACTTTCTCATAGTGCAAGAAGTGATAAATAGCAAATTCTGATGAAATACCACCAGCTACATATTTACATATACACTTAATTTGAAAAACATAATAATATAAAAGAATGACAATATATATGAAACATTGCATATGAGCATGGACATACATATTTTAAAAGATGGTATTTGAATAAATCTAAAATAAAACATTCTGTATGGTGTTCTAAGCCATATTTCCCCTTCTGAAAAGTTGCCAAACCTTTAAATGAATATTCAAACTAGTTTCAAAAATATTATTTTTAGCAGTGATTTAAGACATAGCTCAGATATAGTATTGGTGATTCAAATTTTGTATCTGGATTCTTAGAACATTCCAAGTTCTATACATGCTTTTATAATTACTCATTCTCACCCAAAACGACAAGATATATATGATGACTTTTTCTGTTTAGCAATACAACGGTCAAAAAAAACCAAACAAAACCAACCAAAACAAAACCAAATAAATCTCTAATACTTTAGCTGTAATAATACTGGCAGAATATAGCCAGCAGTTCATTCACTCAGAAAAGCAGCAAGGAAGTTTTTTATTTTCTCTAAAACTCTCTGAAAATCTCTGATTTTTTATTTAAATAAGAAAGATCCTGAGACTTCCATTGACAGGAAGGCTTATTTCTTCCACAAATGACAAAATTAGCATTTTGAGCTAGATAGTTGGATAAACATAGAAAAATTAAATGTATTTTCCTCCAAAGGAATTTAAAGAAAGACTATGCCTTTTTTCACATGATATTTAGAGGAAAGATTGCTCATTTTTAGTATTCAGATAAAATCTGGAAGATGGAAGATTTTGGACAGACAATTTTTCAAATAACTTTGGTTCCTTGATGTGTTTAGGGGTTACAACCACTAACATTCCATTCAACGCAGCCAAAGAGTAACTTGATTAACTGTAGTTGTGTGGAATACATTTGTCTAAATCTATTCCACAGAATAGATTCCACAGTTTGCTGTCAACCTGTCTGCCATCTCCATAAATTATGTATGTAATTGTGCAAATAGCATTTATGTTGATTTTCCAGGATGAGTTCCATAATTTCATTAGATTATTATAAAAAGGCATTTTCCATTTCTAACAACTTGCATAAAATTGCCAGAGCTGCCCATATCAGAACATTTAGTTATGTAATTATGTTATTTAGACATTTATGTCTGCTCAGTTACACAATCAATAACTGAAGGACACACTTCTTTTGCACCTTAAGCACTTTACTATTCCACAATAAACAACCTTATCCTGAATATGACGTTGTTAAAATTCTGAAGCATATTATATGGATTTATTTATAAGACAGTGTTATGCTACAACAGGCTTCAGATAACATGCACTGATATCACACATATCCTCCATAAAGGAATAAAAAACATTATGTGAAGAATTTCAAGGTAAGATATTATTTTAT
Source organism: Cinnycerthia olivascens (assembly GCA_035048155.1). Lineage (NCBI taxonomy): Eukaryota > Metazoa > Chordata > Aves > Passeriformes > Certhiidae > Cinnycerthia > Cinnycerthia olivascens. The sequence goes on along the minus strand of JAWWMU010000001.1, from coordinate 67,909,716 downwards.
GACTGCTGTTCTGTTATAAATGTAGGTGTTTCTGAATAAAATGTACCTCCTTCATCTGCTATTATTATTCGGAATCACTCTGAGAATTCCAGAAACAGCTAAAGGATATAAGACTAACTCTTCTGTCTAAGTTAAGCTGGTCTCTGTTGCAATCATTTCAATAACAACTATTGTTATCCAAATGCTTTCCAGGTCTTTAGAACATACTAAAGGATCTGGTAGTGGCTGAAGTTGGAGAAAACGAGGAAAAAAAAATCATATTATCTTTATGTACATAAACGATTTATGTATGTGAATGTAGAGAGGGGTCTACTTTCCCATTTTTAATGTCTTCTACTGGTGGCTTAGGTTTCAGTATCAGATGATGCATCTCACTCGATGTGTCTAGCCTTAGAGGGATGCAGGTGTTACTGCACATGGTGCCATATTCAGATCACAGTTCTGGAAAGGTGCACCACCATCTATACTTGCAGATCTGACACTGCAGTCTCATCCTCTCACCCCTGGTTTTTCTTTTTACCTCTGGCAGTGCCAACAATGAAATTTAGCTGTCTTTGTTCCTAAAATTACAATTTTCTTTCTTACAAGAAGGGCATAATATTAACATTTTATATTTTATATCCCAAAAATTTCTTTTCAAAATTTATTGTATTTAAGATGTCTTGAAAATTCCATCAACCCTAAAGGGGGGAATAAGACAAGTAGCATTTCTGTAATTCAGGGAAGAATTTCAAACTGGAGATTTTATGAGTTTTAATTGTATCTTTCTTTCTTTCTTTCTTTCTTTCTTTCTTTCTTTCTTTCTTTCTTTCTTTCTTTCTTTCTTTCTTTCTTT
>JAWWMU010000001.1:67868593-67887410 GCA_035048155.1 Cinnycerthia olivascens | reverse complement strand
CAGTCATGATGGCAGATGGTGACAAATGTTGACCAGTGTGCTTGTAAGGCCGTGCCTTGCACCTGATCCCCACACTGTGCTCTGTTTCCTTGTTAGACTCTATGTGTATTTTCTGACTGCTCTGCAGCGCTGGTGAGATCTGATGGAGTCAGCTGAGAAACCTCTTTGCACACTTGTCTGTGTGTATGAACATATCTGTGTATGAGGTAACTGAAAAGTAGACTGTCCAAAGGCCAGCTACGGGGTAGACTGTGTCTGGGGCTAGTTCATCTTCACCAGAATCAGCCAGAGAGACAGTGATGATGAGGGCATTGGTGTCATTTCTGAAGGACATTCACATCTGTGTGAGTGCCATGACTTCTGTGTTGATCCTTGTGGCCAGATGTGTGAATATGTCTATATGTATTCTATATGATGTGACTCTTGGGGGTGTCCTGTGCAGGGCCAGGGTTTGGACTTTGATGATCCATGTGGGTCCCTTCCAACTCAAGATAGTCTTTGATTCTATGATTTTATGAATCTATGTGTGTTTTTGCACATGTGAAGGCGAGCTCAGCTTCACTTCTAGCTGGACCTAGGGAGTGGGACATTTAGCAATGCCTTCACTCAAGTTACTCAACTCCTGACAAAAACAAAAATCAAAACCAAAATACAAGTATTTTGAATATTAAGATATTGATGGTAAAATTAAAACCTGTGTTCAGGAATACCTGTATATAAATGTCTACTTGGCTTGCAGAAAGAAGTGGGGGCTTTATACTTCTAAACAGGATATTTCCACTAAATATAAATCATAAATGGCAAAAGATATGATCAAAAGAAAAACAATTCTACGTCTCTAAAGCATATGTAGTATCGAGTAATTAATATTTCAGCCAGTCTATTTGAGTATCATTCAGAAGCTATACAAGCTTAAGGATGATTTCTATACATTTACCAATTATTTTAAAGACTAGTTACTTTTGTCTAGATCTGGTATAGAACCATAAATCATATAATTCTCACCTTCAAAATCAAACTTCTATAAATGTTGATTTCAATGAAATCTGTATAAAGTTACTGAATTGAGTGAAAATAAAATGAGACCATGGTTTTGTCAAACTTTCAAGTACACATTTCTGACTGTGGCAGTACCAAGAAAGGAAAAAACATCCTAAGAGCCACAAATTTTCATTGCATTTGCAAGGCCAGATTTTGTTGTTGTTGTTCCAGAATGTAGACTACATTTCATGTTGAAATCCATGTGTTGAGTAGTGGAGCATTTTTTGGAGGTGGGCAGGGAGGAGTGTGGTTTGTTGATTTCTTTTGAGAAGATACTGCTTAAAATAGTCTCATTTAAAGAACATCCTCTGAACAGAGAAGACCTTGTATGTTATATATTTTGTATTTCCCTTGAATTTACTTTTTCCATGAGTGAAATTGAACTAAAATATGTCGATGTTATATGTAATACCATAATAATATATAAAAGAAATGGAAAAATAAAGGTGTGGCTTTTAAGAATGGCAGGATTCGTTTATAAGCTCCCAGTCTGGGATGACCTTCGAAGTTATAAAGAACCTTGAAGAAGACATAGCTTCATGTCAAGCTAAGCTGTTTATGAAAGATGTTATTTTGGCTTCTAAATTAAATTTTACTTTTTCATTCCTTCTGCATCATCCTTTCAAGTTCCCTATAGGTCTTTATTTTCATTTCTAATATCCTTTAGATATTCTTTTCTTCCTTTTTGTTTCTTCTTGGTTTGTTACACTTTCCTCTATCATGCTCCTTCAGCCTTTCATGATCCTGGTCTTTCGACCTCAAGAATTTGAGTTTGCCTTGCCCTCCTCACTCTATGTTATAATTTATTCAGTTACTTCCCCGCTGTGTTGAGGAATCGTCCCAGTAGGAATGCTCCTGTACAAATGAGGGCTTCCAGTTGTTACAGGCTATTACCTGTAATACATACTGAACCAGACTGCAGAGTAACAGCTCAGGAATGATCTTAGATATTTTACAGTGATGATATAGCTACATGATTTAAGTGTAAAACAATGATATAACTACATGATTTAAGTGGCAAACTCTTAAAGATAGTAGTTTTGGTTTCAAAGTTATAAGAAAACAAATTTTTGCATTTAGATGCTTTCTTTGTAGGAAAGCAAATTTTCATCTCTGTAACTAACAGCTTAAAAAACAATTTAGTAGCTCTTAATTTTATATCATAGACTAAAAAGTATTGGGACATAATTTGAGTAGTTCAGAAATGCAGTAATTAAAGTATGTTCAATGTATCTTGATTAGAAGGATTTAATGTTTGTTGTTTTTTTAGATGCAATTTTTACTTAATGATAAATTAATGATGTCTAAACCGGCCAATGTAAGAATTTTACTAAGAAATTTTTGGAATTAATGCAGCATCAGATTGGTATAATTTCTTCCTTGCTGAGTGCAGTCACACTTTTTCAGTACTAAACTGGTACAGGTACAATCATTCTGCATCTGTGTTATCTGTAGAAATTTCAGCAATAGTGACAGCTCCATGGTTTCTACACCTGATTAATTAATGGCTGGTTATATTATGGGTGTCTATCTTTTTTCTGCTGCTCAAAGTCTTTAAAATTTAGAGTATTTATCATAAAAGTTATTAAAATTATGTTATATAAACAGTGTAAAAATTGTCTATTTTGAAGCACAGCATGCCATCTAGTGGACTTACCTTGCAAATATCACAGCAAATAGCAGAACTTAAAAAAACAGTGATGAGAAAAATCTCATCATCACTTCTCCGCAGCTGAGCTGCAGTGTCCCACTATCCATTTGTGTTTTGATTAATGAACATCTGACATATTTGTGAATCTGTGCTTCCAACTAAACTTAGCCAAATATTCAAGATAGGATCTGATTCTTGATAAAATTTATTCAAATAAATGGAAATTTAGCCCAACTATTTTGAATGCATGAAATATTAGGGGTGTTTTAATGAAAACTAACTTTCAACAGTAGAAGCCCAAGAACTTAATTAATTAGTCACTGAGTCACTGTAGAGTAAATTATTCTTCACAAACCATTCCTGCAGCTTCAGGGTTTTTGTTTTCTTCTCACTCTTACATACAAAAAAATACATCATGGATGGAGACTCTACCACCTGTTTGTGTAATCTGTGCCAGTAATTGATCACTCTCAGAGTGAAAAGACACTTTCTGTCGTTCAGATGAAACTGCTTGCATTTATTCTGTGCTCACTGTCTCTTGTCCTGCCACTGGGAACAACTAAGAGCCTCACTCTGCCTTTATATTCTTTCTCCAGGTACTGCTATATATTGAGAAAAGTTCCCCTGAGCCTTTTTATCTGTAGGTTAAATAGTCACGGGTCTTTCAGCTTCTCCTCACAGGAAGGCTTTGTCACCTTTGTGGCCCTTCATTGGACTCTTTCCATTTGGGCCATACCTTTTTGTGGAGCCCAGAGCTGGACACAGGAATCCAGATGTGGCCTTACCAGTGCTGAGTAATCCCTGAGAGGGAGGACCAGCTCCCTTGACCTGCTGGCAGTCCTTTGCCTAATCCAGCCCTGGATACCACTGGCTTTCTTTGCCATAAGGGTACAATGCTGTTTTGTTTCCAACTTGGTTACCAATAGAGCTCCCTTACCCTTTTCTGCAAAAACCTGCTTTCCAGCTGAGTGCCCCAAATATATATACTGGTACTTCAGTTTCAAAAACTAGAAATATATTGGCCTTTCTAGCGCATATTCTGGTGCTGTTATGTATTCTAATACATATAAAAAGTAATTATTAATTTATCTGTGCTTTTTCTTGCCACAAATCCATAGCAGACATAGGTTTCATCACCCTTCGAATGTACACATCATGGTGTACATGATTTAATAGTATTAAATCAACAAATTAAATCTGAAAAGCATATCTGTTAACTAAGTGGGAATTCTCTGACATTTTATGTGACAACTGTCAAAATCTTCTCTAGCATCTAATAGTATTTCATCTTCAGAAAGCTTCCTGTTGAAGTGAGTACATCAGCCATCCTCACACTGCTGAGTCAATACGTGAGCGTTAATGAATACAGGTGTGATAGCATGCAGCTTTCTGTCTTACCAGTGCTTAATAGGAAGAGAGAAGGAGAGAGGGCTGCATTCAGCATTTCTTGCCCTTGGTCCCAAAAGACACACAGGAGCAGGGCTGAATTATTTCTTGCTGCATCAGTGTGATTTAAAAGACCTGAAGCTAATTGTGAAATTGCACCCGAGAGGCAAGCTGGCTGATGAGCAGAACCATTCCTCTCAGACATTCCCACTACTGGCTCCCATTGCTTTTATGAATCCAGCGACCTCAAGGTTCCCATGCCTCTTATGTGCTCAGTGAAGAAGGAAAGTCTCTTGAGGTTGCAAAATCTCACCTTGGTTCCCAGCTACTTCTAAGATTCAAGATCATCCAAAAGTTATGCGAAATATTCAGATGAGTTGTGGAGACATTCCCCACCCCCATTTTTAACACTGCTGTTCATACACTAATAGCTGGATGACTTCAAACTCCTAAATATAATGAAATTCACCTGGATAAAGCAAGCATTTTTCAAAGTAATGTCAACTATTCACTAATAACTTTGAGAACTCTTGAAGGACAATTGAATTTCCAAAGAAGAGGAAGAGCAGACAGAGAGACAGAAAGACAGAGACACACAGAGAAAAAGACAGAGATAGACAGAAAGAGGGAAGCTTCTTGATCATGTAGTCCAATCTTAGTTCCCAGAAGTGTACTGGAAAAAGAAAATCATCAACTGATCTATCTATAGTCTTTGGAAAAGTCAAAGATAGTGTTAAGAACAAATCACTTTGGAGCAATACAATTTGGAAAAGCAAAAAACAAGTTTCAAGGAGTATAAGTCTCTTTCTGACTTTAACATTGGCTGATATGACCTTACAATAACACTTAGGACACATGGCACAAAGCAAAAAAAAAAGTGATAGAGTTGGAGCCAAGCTTGCTAGAAAACTGTACACACTGACTAAATTAGAGGTTAACCACCATAATGACAGACAGTTTTGATCAGGGCTCTTCAGTGTGTCTCCAGTTTCTAATCTGAACATAAATCAGTTGTCAAAGTGCAGCAGAAAAGAGGACAAGTGCTGAGATGTATAAACAGGAGTGTTGCTTGTAAGACTGAGAGGGGAAAAAAGAAAGAGTTCTGCTTTGCTCATAAACCACAGAGCATGTGAAAAAAAGGTGCAGAAGTATAGGAAACATGACTGACAAAGAATGACTGTAGGTATGAGCACTGTTTAGTCTGTAGAAGACTAAGATCATAGTCTTTGTATGAATAAGTGTGGTTGTTGCAAAGAAGAAGGCAATAATTTTTTCTTGGTGTCCAAAGGGAAAAAAAATTAAAAATTCAAACAGGTTTCCATTACAGGGACAGATTTGTTCCTACCAAATATTTGGTAGGAACAGTTTTGACAGAATTAATTTTAATTTAATTTAAAATTTAAAAATAAAGGAATTAGTTATATGACTCTTGAGGTTAATTCTGGTTATAATTTCTGTGATTATAAATGACAGACACATTGACCAAACTATGAAGAGTATTTCCTGTGCCCAGGACCAAAATTCTCAGGGGTCTCTGGTAAAAATTAAAATATTTTCTGTTCCTGTTGGATCTGTTGGAAATTTCAGGCAGAAATCATGACTGTTTCTTTTTATTTATTTTTTTTTCCAAGAGGACATACTGAGGGGAAAAAAAAAAAAGAAGGAAACTTCTTAATTGTGCAATGACTGTCTCTTTATATTTTACTTGAAATTAAAAACATTTATTTGAAGATAAGGAAGTATAATATTTTTATAAATATTTCTAACTCTTAGACTCTCAGACTAAGTTATGAACAAATAATACCTTTAATGTAATTTTGAAATAATTTTTTTGCAATAATGTAGCTGTCTCTTTTTGTCCATAACTGGCATTTGGAAAAGACTTTCATAAAGTGATTGTTTGCACCACCCAAATGAAGGAATCCCATAAGAGTGTATTTTGTTTCTGCTGTCCTATCATCTTACTCTTCTATAGGACTTGGGGAAAAGTTGTAGCTTCATTCAAACAATCAGGACTTAGCAAGTCTGTGCAAACCTGGTCAAATGCTGAATGACCTCAGGGTAGCTGTTTCTCTCTTTTGTTTTTTCTAATGTCTCTCACAGGACAAACTTATTAAACAGAGGTGTCTTCTCTGAGGGTCATTAAATTGATATTAATTTGCACAGGAGTGAGGAACAAATTCTAGAGAGAAAAATCCTTATGAGCTCCTACAGTTTCCTTTTTTGCTTGCATCTCTCTGATGGCCTATTGATTCCCTGGTTCCTACATCGGCTGCTAATGCATATTTTTGTATTCTAGCTCTCTGTGTTTCCCAGGGAACCTTTGTAATTGGGAAAAACTTTCACGTGCAAATAGTGTTTTAGCTGATAAAGCTAACAGAAAGCAAACAAAGCAAATTGCCACAAGCAATCACAGTTGAACATGTAAGTAAAAGTCTCATGATGTATATTGCAGGCTTACCACAGTTAAAACTGTAGCTTCTGGTATTTGAATGGGGATCAAATGGAGGAAGATTTTTTTTAAAAAAAATTACTCTAATTAATTTAAATTCTTTAAATATATGCTTTATTTGAAGATAGCATTAGAAGCTTTCCAGTAATTAAATAATTTGGAAAGGTGGTAGGAGATGAAGGAGAGGAAAGTAGGAGAACTGTAGAACTGGCAATATCATTAACATCATGTTACAATTGAAAATCATATACTCACATTATCCTGATGAGCCCTAAACCAGTGGGGTAAGCACAGCTGTAAGTTTCTGAATAAAGTGACTATAACCAGGAGAAAATGTCAACATCCAAAGGTTGTGTTCTCACAAGCAACTTGACATATCTTATTATTCACCATGACTCCATTTGTCGGGACATATTCACAAGCACTTTTTATCAAGCATGTCAGTATTTTTTATTCACTGACTGGAATGAGGGTAGAATGAGGAAAGAGAAGAGACTGATCAAAGTAAAAAATGTAGCTTTTTAAATTAATTACAAAGTTTGATAATTTTTTCATTTTTATTTCTGTTTCTCATTCAATCTTCATCTCTTTTCCATCCCATGTACATATTTCTTATCCTTGCATTAACTTGGACTAGCTATTCACCAGTGGATGAATCTATTTCAATAACTAGAGATTCACTCCCCTTTATGCAATCATTTTCTGACACCAATTCACCTTCATACAAATTGCCTGCAGGCTGCATACTTGTACTGCATTTATTACAAAATTTATGATGACTTTTCCAGGCTTCAGCTGTAATGCATCTCATGTTTATGGAGGTCAAAAGATCCAGAAAACTGTGCTTTTGCTTGTTGTCTGCAAGTCCATGTGTTTTTCTTTAACACAAAATTTCAGCAGGTGTTATCCATTGTAAAAATAAGAGGAAATAAAAAATACAGAAAAATTTAACCTCTTCTAGTGGAACAAACATTGTAACAGTGCAGTCTCATAGCTGGGTAGACAGCCTGTGACATAGCTGAAAAGATATTTGTGAAGTAAAAAAGTGCATATGTTTCAAAATGCAGATATATTTTCAGGTGAAGGTGAACAGAAGTATGCACATCTGTCTTTCTAACATAGAAGTAACATGATATTTAAACACCAAATTACAGAACTATAAAAGAAAAAAAAAATCCAGGAAGCAGGTCTCTTAACTTCCACTCAGCTACTTCTTTTTTTTATATGGGAAGAAAAGCAGCTTCTTAACAGCTTCTCCTGCGTCTTTTTTCTTGCAGTCTTATTCTGAGCCAAGACATCCAATAACCTGTGCCTGAATAAACAGGCAAGCAGGACTCTGTTCATGAGGTGAGGAATGTGCACAGAGAGAAAGACATTGTTATCTCTGCTCTGCGGTGGATGTTTTGTATCACTAGGACTGTGGTGAAAGGCAAGTTTAAAAATTGCATTGTGATTTTCTTCTCAGACAAAGTGGTGCAAAAAAAAAAAATTTAAAGAGTCTGAAAATTTGAAAAAAAAATTGGCATTCAGCAAAATGGACTATATATTTTCACTGATAAGTGAAAGATGAGCTGCTTTTGCTTCTCAACCAATTTTTTCTGCATATTATATCTTGTTTAAAATACAGTATCTATCACCACTTTTAATGTATTAGGCAAAAAGTAAGTGCTTTTTAATTTCAATGTATTTGCAACAATAGCAGTTCTAAACTGCCAGACTGACAAAAATACAATTTCTCTGTGTAGACCAAAAGAATTACTTTCAAGTTTTGTCATAAAGCCTCACCCAATATAAATGTAGCTCCTATAGAAAGTGTTTCTTGGATTTCTGGTTGGTCTGTCCCTGGGCTAGGAATACTTAAATGCGCTTCTTCTTACCTTAGGTCACACCTTCCACCTAGATCTAACAATTCCAGACTGATTTAGGGGCAATAAAAATTCCAGGTTTTATATTGCACACTATACAATAAAGAAACTGCAGGATTCTGGGGTGCTGAGCAAAAATCTCATTATAAGCCCCACCTAGAGAAAGATAAGATTTTTTAAATATACTCTTCATTTTCTACTTTTGAAACAACTACTCAGCTTCACTTTTATCTCATGACTGAAAGGTTTCCTTAAAGTCATGCTGTAAGGGATTTTACCAAAAACATTCTGAATTCAGTTATATCAGTATCTTTCTGAGGAACTTCTAATTTTCTAAAGACACTATCAAGGTGAAGAAAAGTCTTGGCAAGAAAGCACAATAGTCAAGTGCACCAGATGCAGTTCCTACAGTGAAAAAGCATAAAAGCCAAAACTGAAAATGTTTTATTTCTGTCCAACAGATACCTAAACTCAGTAGAAGTCTGAGATTTATTCCTTTCGGACATGCAACTGCCTCGGATGCAGGCTGCCCTCAACCATGCCTCTATCCCATGCTACTAATGCCTAGCCACAGAAATTGAGCAAAGCACTGTGCACTACTCTTCTGGGCCAAGCATAAGTGTAGGGACTTGATGCTGAAAGCATCCACCAAAGCCCCTCTGTCAGTCCCCTTTGCAGCTGGAGAGGGGAGGGGAAATGGTTTGATACTGCATCATGTATCTTATATCTTTCAAAAAAGAAAGAATATAGGATAATTAGTTCTTTAAAGATCATGTGTTATCACCTTTATGGATAAAAAGTAAATGGAAAGTTTGGAACAAATCCTCAAACTGTATAAAGAAGATTAGAATAGGACAGAACAGAACAGAAAAATCATTGCAGTTTTAAGGAACATGTAATGGTTACCTAGGCCAACTGCCTGACTAATTTGAGGTTGACTGAAAGTGAAAGCATATTATTAAGGACATTGTCCAAAGGCATTTCAAACATTAGTAGACATGGGGCATTGACCAAATCTCTAGGAGGTTTTTCCTAGCGGTTGACCACCCTCCCAGTAAAGAAATGTTTCCTAATATCAAGTCAAACCTCCCCTAATGTAGCTTTGAATCATTGCCATGTATCCCATTACTCGATGCCAGGACATCAGTGCCTCCCATCCACTTCCCCTTCTTTGGAAGCTGTAGAAAGCATTGAGGCTACCCCTAAGTCTTCTTGTCTTCAAACTAGACAAATGCTGTGTTCTCAACTGCTACTTATCAAAGTGCCTTCCAGCTCACCAGCTTTGTTGTGCTCTTCTGGATATATGCAATGCCTTAATATGTTTTTTTTTTAATCGGGGCTATAAGATATCCTTGCAAGTATATGTGGATTGCTGGCACAGAGCACTGATCTTGAGACCACATATGCCACATCTATAGAATCTGGGGCTTGTGAGTTTTAAGTTCATCTGTCTTCAAATGTTCTGTCAAATGATCATTGGGTCTAGATTAAGTAAAAATTCAAAATTCTTGCTACATCTGAGAGAAATAACTCTTTTCTTCATTTCTCTATCTAGAAGCTGGAAAAATACATTATGCTTTTGAAAATTCTCAATGCTTTGAAATAGAATGTTGTATGCACATAATTTTATTTATTTTATAAAAAAATCCTGCTAATCCCACAGTATCCACAATATGGGCCAAGTGACACCAAACTTCTGACAAACACTGACATATTTAGCTAAGGCATCTGGACATCACATAATGAACTGTATCCTCACATAACATTTATTTTAAATTCCTCGTCTTTAATTGTGGCCTGTTTCAGTGATTTCACATACATCCTTCAGGTGCATTTTACTTTCCAGTCATTTTGTTTGATTTAAAAACTTTTCCCTTTCAGTGAAAAGAAAATCTCAGTTAAAATGTAAAAGGTCATCCTAGTCTTTCTTATGTCTGGCATCATGCATTAGTGCTGCTCAGTAGCACCTCCACAAGCTTGGTATTTTCTCCTGATGGATTGTGCCCTGAGGTAAATGTTCAAACATAGTTTGCATTTCTGAGAAGAATTCTGAATGTTCTACAAACTCAGACATCAAAGATTTTCCCCAAAACATCTCACTCAGTATGCCCTTTCTGGATCTTCATAGGGTTTTTTTGATTTTTGTAATTGCAGGTTGCACACTCAGCCAGTTTTCCTAATTGCTCTATTGCCCAGGTCATAATTCCTAGTAATTTTCTTCCCAGACTCATCCAAACCCCTGAAAAATGGAAAGGAAGCACAGCAACAAGCATCTCACTGCCTTAGAAAGTTTCTAGCTGTTTTGCAGTCAGCTGTCAGCTTTTCCTCTTACCCACTATTTGGTCTCTTTTTCCTTTCAAAGCAGTAGTTTTCTTTTTTTCTTAATTCCCAGCAAGCATTTCCAACCAGTTTACCCTCAGAGATTGCTTCTTCCAGATTCCTTAGCATTAAATAAGCCAAGAGAGTTGTATTGGGGCTATTTCTAAAGAAACAGACCCTGGTATTATGCCTTGAAATACAAGATTGTAAGTCAAATAATTCTTTGAATTCACTTTATGAATGTCTGATGTACAAAGACTGACAATGCCAAGGTTACTGAATAAACAGATATTAGATATCTAACAGGAGAATGAAGTGTCAGTAAAATATGGCACAACATAAAGCAGAAAGAAATGAAATACAGCTTGCTGAACATTGCCTAGCACAACTGGATAAGGTGCTAACAGAAAAGAGGATATTTTTCATGTAAAGCAGCAATCAATATAGGAATAAAACAAGAAACTTTCTCCAAAAGTTGCTAAGTTGCTAATGGAAAAATTAGTAAGAAAATAAAAATTCCCAAAGAATATAATAAATCAGGGCTCCAGAGGCCTAAAATACTTCTCATGCACAGAATGTAATGACATTTCATTTCCTACTTTTCTGCCAGGAATGCCAGGCCAAAAGAGTGATATAGTCTTATAAACCTTTCTGCTTCATTTCTGTACTAGATATTTAGCAATGTTTATTCAAATAGACAAGAACACAGTAGAAAGTGATGTGTTCTTATTTAATATCCCTATTTTCTGTTCTTAAATACTTCAAGAATTCTTATAGTAATGTGCCATTTTCTACAAAAAATTAGCTAAGGGCCATGTGTGGTTTTCTCATTATTTAAAAACTGAAGTGTATTTACTTCTGAATTGATACATAGAGTGAATTCACATGTCATAATGCACTTAGAGATCTAGACACTAGATATTGCAGATGGCACAATGCAAAATTATAAAGACATCATTTGTATGAAAGCATGTTTTAAAGACTGTTAGGCAAACTTAAGTTTAATGCTGGTGTCTGAAGCCTGTGGCCCAAAACTGTTTTTCTATCATGCTGATATTTTTGGATCTGTTTCTGAGGTATCTAGTTCCCACTGGACGTTATAAAAGTAGCTTATGCACCTAATTTAAAATACGGATGTGGCTGTGGGACAGGAACCAGAAAGTTAGGTTTTGCAATATTCAGTATTGCCTAACAACTTCCTTTCTTGATTTAGATTTCTGTCTAATGTATAAGGAAAATCTGTCTGAGAACTTGATACCATTTTTGCCCGAAATCAATCTATTTTGAACCATGACTGCAGCAAAGCGATTCCACCTAGCCCAGTTAAGAGCTTTTAGATTTCTGTACATGCCCCCATTAATTCTTTGACAAATACTGATTTGTGTTCCAAACTTGTAGTATAAAAAATTAATAACACCAACTCATAAATAAACACTCTAAATCTTAAGTCACAAAATACAGTACTAATTCTTTCACCTGGACTTTTGTTTCATTCAGGATATTTTCAGTAGGTGAGCCAATATTAACAAGTCAAGAAATTCTATTTAAGGGCAGCTATAAAATGAATTTACAATGACAGTCTTATTTTATATGGTATTTGGTATAGAGATGTATATTGTAGATAAATTGGTATATGGAGATATATGAGTTTTACTGAAATTTAAATCAAGTATGAAAAGACATCAAAATAATGCTTCCAGTGAAAAATGTATGTGGTTTTATTTTGTGCTACAAACAGGGCTAATAATTTATTCAAAATATAAGGGAAAATCCCTCTCCAGCACCTAGACACCTGAATACTTAAGATATTACTACTTCACCGCTGTCATGCTATGAAAAAATAAGTCATTGCATTGACAGTGCATTGAGTTATACTGAACTAAAAGCAAGGGATTTGGATTCATTTATTTTCTTGAACTTCTCTGTAACTAATCGCCAAGAAGATTATCCATCATACAGTTCTTTCTTGATTCATTTATTATAGCCTAGATAAGATAGTTACTATAAAGTGAACAAAGACTAGATTGTGATCACTCCACTTACCCAATAAAATGCAACTTCATTCAGTAGCTAGTATCAAAGAGAGGCAAAGCAAATAAAAAGTGTATGCAATTAATTCTGTGTGTGTGTAAAATTCACATAGGCTGGGATACATCACCATGGCAAAGACACAGCTTGGGAAAAGGGTGAGTATGGGTGATATGACATGCTCATGTGTATAAGAGAGAGAAGGCACAGGAAATGACAGTTCTTAAGCTCTTGCAGTGAAAGAAAGGACTATTGGCAATAAACAAGGAGGGTACAAATTTGAAGCAAAGAAAGGCAAGTGTTTTTAATGTAATGAAAAAGCAGAGCTGTGGAACTCCTTGCCAAAGGACATTATGGTTGTAAAGATTTGACAAGGTTCATGAGAAGCTAGGATGGACACCTGGAAGAGTTGTGCGTGGGGGATGCTTTAGAAGAGAAGTCAGCTGGGACTGCAGAAACCCCTGAGCTGAGATCAGCTGGAATTTGAGAGCATAATATGAAGCCATATGCCTGCTCTGTCCATACTCTTCATTGAGTACCTGCTTATGATCAGTCAGAGCCTCCTGGAGACAGACTTTGGATCTAGATGGATAAATGGACTGAAACAGTATTTCTGTTCTTTGGTCCCAACCCCATAAATTTCAGGAAAGTGTTAGTTGTTCTGTAAAAAGAGATGCTTGTACACATCTCCACTCTCATTTTCTTATCCATCATTGCCTCACAAAACTTGATTCTTTCCAGTTGACACCTGGGAATGGACATCCTGCTGGGCTAATTACTCTAAAAGCTGACAAACCTGTCGACTGCTCTCACCACAGCAGCTGTTCAGACATTCCATTATATATAACCCGTGTAATTCTCCCCTGTTAACTTGCCAAACAGCATGCAGTTGGCTAAAAAAACAAGTCATGGCAATTGTTCCTTTATGACTTGTATGCATCACCTCCTCAGTAACTTAGATCACAAAAATAGTGTGTATTTCTCAGCTATATTGCCTGTATGCTCTTGGCCACATCAATAGAGATAACGGAACAGGTAATTACACAGCGCCCACGAATATTCAAATATTACTTATTAATTCATACAGCAAAATACATTAAAGGCTGTTACTCTGACCCAATTTTGATAATTTCATGTGCTTATATTTCTCTCTGCAAAAAGATTGTGTACATTGTCAAGATAATTACTAAACAATGGCTGCATACAAAGGCTGCACTAAGTTGGAGTCATGTTTAAGATTTAATAACGGCAGTAGCATTGCACATTTTAAAAAAACAGTTAAAGAAAATTTATGCACACATATACATCAAAATAATTGTTTTGGGCATGCAAACAACCCTGCCTCTGCCATAAAACAAGGCCATAAAATACTTACGTTTTTAAAGTACTATATTTTTGTATTTTTTCAAAAACTGACTTACCTCTGAAGAGAATTTTTTTTAAAAAATCCATTTGGGAGTCTTCTGGCTAAAATACTTTTTTTAAGTGTATACTCACTTGCATCCATATTTCCACTGCATGTCTCTTCATATTACATAGGTCATGATGTTTTGCGTTCTACTCTAGAAGCAATCCTCACGTGAAATTTCTAAAATTTGTTTGGGGCTGACATCAGCATAGATGCTTCAATATTATGCAGTTTTCAAAGAATCTCATTCTTCCACACAGTTTAATACAATCAGGTTGGAGTAATCCCTTTTATCTTAGATACTTACTTCAATGAAAAAGCAGCCAACATCTTAATCATCAAAACAAAATATTTACATACAGAGTCTTAGAAGGTGGGGTGTTTTTGCATTTGCATGCCTTTCTGTAGTCACGTGTCGAGGGGCAATGGTATTCTAACTAATGCTTCTATAACATTAAATAAACTTAGTCCGTAGAATGATGTAACAGGGGCATGAGCGAAGTCTTAGAATATCCCTATTAAGCACAAACTTTAAAGTATAAATATGAATTCATTTACCTCTGTATATGCATTGCTATCATGTAGTTGTTTTTCCCCTGATATTGCATTGAAGAAGAGTTCTGTTACTGTTCTTATATTACCTCAGGCTGTGAAAATGTTACTTTTATTTCTTTGAGAAAAATGTCACAACCTGTCTATTAAAATTAACCACTAGCATGTGAACTGCAAGTTACTTGGCAGCACAATGTTTGAGCTAGTAAAGATCATTCTCCCCTCCTAAACAGAGAAGCGAGCCACTGTAAGCCTGAGTTCCTTACTAGAAATATTTTCCCCATTTACAACTGTCACTGAGGGTCATTCAGAAGTCAACCTGTCTGAACTTTACCTTCACCCAATAACCCTCAAAACTATTCATTATAACACTCATCAACCTTAGATGGAATGAAACAGAAGAGAAAGCTATTAGGCAAGAACAAAAGGTACAATGAAAGTAGAGTTTATAACAACATTCTTGGTAGAGGGATATTTTTTTCACTTCTTCAAAAAAGTGAAAGAAAATATGACCAAGATAAAGAATAATTAGTCTGAAAGCCATCATAGTGGAAACACTGCTAAATACAGATAGGAAATAAGCTATAAAAGGTCTTTGGGCACAAAGGAGGTAATTATTTTATGACTCCATTTCCTCCCTTTTAGCTACTGAGATTATAAGTGCATTTTATTGCACTGGCTGAGCAGTCACAGAAGTCAAAATGTCTGTTTGTGCTTGTGCAAGTATAACCAGGACAGTGTTTGTCCTGGCAAGCAATTATTTAAACTTTGACTAATGACATCTAGCAAGTCTTATTTCCTAAGGGAAAGATTAATTTCTCATTAATGAGAATTGTAAAGATGATATCACAATTCATTACCCAGCTCACTACCCAGGAAAAGACTTAAGGAGGCCAGTGTTCTGCCTCAGCATTGATTTTTATTTTCTATTTTCTTTCCTTTTTTTTAAATTGATTAAGTTTTATAAACTCAGAATTCTTATACTGTTGAGTTGATGAAAGTAGCTGTATGAAAATCCACTCTTACAACACAACATATGCAAATGACAACTTTTAATTCAAGGACTCCAAATCCCTTTCCTTGTCTCAAAGAGAACTTTGTCCTTGTCATTTGCAATGAGAACCAAAATAAAAGTCCTGCTGCCAGAAGCTCATTCAGTTGCATGGAATACATTCCTTTTCCTGCTCTCCACATACACATTACAGCAGGAACTTTGAGAAGAATTTACCTTTACAACTTTTGCCATGTATGTCTTCCTTTTGGTAATTCCAAGCAATCTATTTGATCCAGACCCTTGGATATACCATCTTTTACACCAAAGACTTACAAACTATTTAAGAATAAGCAGCTTTCTGACAAAATAAAGCAGGCTACTTGTCAGTTTAGGACTGGAAATACAGACAGTTACCATATGAAGCTAAAAAAATGGAGCAATATCCAAACTGGAATGTGACCAAGACACTAGATTTAGCAACTCTATTCCCACCGGCTCTGAGACATTTATTTCTTAATCTCCCAAATCTACCTTAATTGTGTGTAAGGAAATGTCTGTTTTAAAAGAAAATAACAGGGGTTACAGTAGTTCTTTTACAGCTCTTTGTCTGCATATATCACTCAAATCAATTTTCCTCACAACTATTAAGCTTTCAAATTACTGATTTTTTTTCTAATATGTTCCTGTTTCCTAACATTTTCTCAGTTACTCTGCTTCTCTTGGCTCTACTTCATTAATTTACTGCTGGCTCTTCCTGTCTGCTCCTCACCATTCTAACCCTTTGACTGGTACCTTCTGAAGTTAAGGGACCAGAGAACTCTCTTTGCCAGTTGGCTAATAAAAAAGTGGAATAGACAGATGTGACTTAACAGCATCCTTGTTCTACCATGTAATTTTTACAGCATTTATCCTTACGGCTTTTGCAGTTTCACATAGGTCCATAACTTGAGCATCAAATCACTTTTTTGAGTAATTGGTGGACAGCATGCTTTTTAGGGACCTTTGAAACATAGATTTTTGAGCAACAAAGGATTCCTTTTTTTGAGACAACATTTTTCAGATGTTATACTTTCCAGCACTTCCATCAACAATACATTCCATTTTCTGGGAATCATGAGATCATGTATATTTAATATTTGCTTATATCAGTTTTTGTTCTGTTTCCAAAACATCATTTGAAGATGCAGTCTCTGTCATTTTATTATTGGTATTCTGCATGAAGTGATTAATATTTACTTTGCCAAGTACTGTATATACCATTAATTAAATCCCCAGATTAAAAGGGTTGTATATACAATCTATACAGTAATAAAAATATTTTTAACAACTAGTTTATTTTTTCAAAGTGAAACTTAAAAAATGGGCAGGCAGTAAGGGATCGGGAATGGCAACATATTTTTTAGAGGTGCTCATTATTTAGAATCTCATTTACATTCATACATTCTTAAAAGTCACAACTATTTAGAATGGTGTATCTAAAAAACATGCTGTGAGCTCCACTTCAATAGCCGTGTATCAACATTTTAGAGAAATTTATATGAAACACATTGACACAAATTACCCTTCTGCAGTGTCCATATAAACTACATTTGCACAACACTGAAGTGTGGGGTGGAGTTCTGATTTCACTTCTGGCCGTGATGCCTGCTTCAAAGGCTGTGGAGCATAATGTCAATTCAACACCACATGACTGCTTCTGAAGAGGAAGTAACTCTTTAGAATAGGGTGTAGTCGACACAGATGTTTAGCCTGGAGGCTATGAGAGTCACTGGAAAATAAATCAGTTATATCTAGATGGGTCCTAATCCTGTGTTTGCAAAAGTATTGCTTGGAAATAAAGCAAGAAGCTCAAAACACTTTATGAGTTAGCCCTAAAACAAAACTCTTGAATTGCATGACAAACTGAAATATATGGCACCATAAAACAGATTTGCATTAAAAAATCCCCAAACCTAAAACAAAAATTAACTCCAAGCAAGCATATAATAAGAAGCTTCATGCATATTGTATCAAAAAACAAACAATCCTACTATTTCCATTTTAATCAAAAATTGAATTTTAATCCAGTTCCTCTTTTTGTTTTATGAAAAGGGTAAGTGAAAGTTTCTTGAACTAAATTTTCAAATGGAACAGTACTGTGAACTACCAATCTCATGTTCTGACTCCCCTCAAAGTCCCTCATGTGACTGAAGCCTTTTTTTAGGGAAAGTGAACACAACTTGATTAGATGAGATTGTTTGACTAGATTCACCTGCCTCCCACCTTTCATGTATTCACTTTTCTTGTTTTAATGAATGGGTAGCCTATAGCAAGATAAAAGGAAAAAAACATAAAGAAAAAAAAAAAAGAAAAATAAGGTGAGCATACTTCCAATGTCTTATTCCATTTTACCTGTGAGCTTAACTGCTCATTTGGAACAATGGTTCCCTATTCCCTACAGCAGGAGTGATGAATTCTGCAGCAAAACAGAGCAAATGCAGACAACAGAGCATTTTACAAAAGCACGCAATCTGCAGGTAACTATTTTCTATGACAATTTCAGTTACTATCTCTTTCTTTAATATTTGTGAGAGGCTGAAAAATTGATTTCACACTCGGAGAGATTTCCAAAGGCCTTATCTGTCACAGAGGCACCCAGCTTCTGTATATGAGCTCTCCTAACATGGCTTAGATGATGACTTGACTTTAGTATCTCTGACAGCCTGAACCTTCTTCCTAATGCAGCGTCCTCATCTTTGTAAGAATGCATTAATAAATAAAGGTATTGAATAAAGAGTTAAATCTCTATGGCAGCACGTGGGTACTCAACACTTGAAATATTTCATCCTGCTTTATCTTTTTTCTATTTTAAAAGGCTTAATTCGAATTTTAATAAATGTTACTTATTAATTTTTTACATAATTCAGAAATGCGGAAAGACAAATAATTTTAAACTATACCTGTAATTTGATGAGCGTTTTATTACTTCTCATTATTCAAAAAGAGGAAGGAACAAAAATTTCTTGCTTACAAACTTTGCCTTACAAGGTCAAGATTGTGACATATATATATATGTCAAAAATCCAGCAGTTTTTGATCAGGCAGTCACCTTCCAGTTACTGCAGAGATAGTACAGAAAAAA
>JAWWMU010000001.1:67839404-67858479 GCA_035048155.1 Cinnycerthia olivascens | reverse complement strand
TTTACATTTCCAGATGTATTCTCCCACTATGTGGAAATAAATGTTATTACAATTAATTGAGTTACCACTTCATTTGGCCCCAAGAATCTTTTGTTAACCATAATAAATACTTTCCCTAATTAATAACCCTTCCAAAATTTTAATCAAACAGATTAATTAAACTTTTCACTGTACATTACAAGTCTATGGTAATTGAAGAGGTGTGCATGAGGATATGTTCATTTCAATGACCTCATTTAAAATGTTGTCAGTTTCTTAAGAAAGAAGTTGTCAGTCTGAAGAAGTATAGCACCAAGTTTGTGCACTATAATGCACCGCCACCAATATTGCACCTTAGATATAAAGGATTCCAGCTAACTATTTTCCAAAATCTAGTGAATCACATGAAATTTTCCTTAAGCAAATATGCACTTACACAGTATCATTTGACTTGAGCTCTGTAGCAGATCTCAAATATTTCAAAAAGCTTTGCATTTAACTACTCAGAAAGTTTTGGCCTAGGGAAACAATGTCCTACAAGCTCTCTAAGCTCTACATCAAAGTATCTAAACAATAAAAAGATATTTCAGAGAAGGGTAAAGGCAGATGTGGGAATGACTTCTCTCCATGCCAAACCCCATGTCAAGAGCAAAATAGTTTACTGGTTTTGACTGATAATCTGTAAACCATCCAATCAGGAAAGGAAAAAAAAAAAAAAGAAAAAAAAAGAACAAAAAAGTAGGCAAATATTAAGGGGGGAACCCCCACATTTATGATACTCTGTCAATTTTTTCAGTCCTCTAGTATGACTTTAAAACTGTGAATGCATGAGGGACTTTTAAGAAGATACTAAATGATCTAAACCACGTTTTGAGAATTTAAGACATTGTCATATATTCAGATGACTTCATTGGTTTCCATAAAACAACGGAAGAACATCTGGCAAGAGCGGAAAAGCTTTTCAAGCTTTTTAAGGAGTAATGGTTTAAACTTGGGAAAAACAAATGTCAAATACTAAGGGATCACATTACCTTTTAAGGATATGCATGTTCTGAAGAGCAGCAGAAGCCTCAGTCACAGAAACTGGATATTGAGTAATATTGAGATAGTTCCTGGAAAAATGGGTACAAAATCTTATGCAGACTCTTGAGGACACAAAAAATTTTCCAAAACAACCAACAGAAAGCAGCTTTCTTATGATACAAAATCATATCAGAACTTTTTATTTCTTGAAAAGTTCTAAGTCCATTTTTTTTTCAACTCCTACAAATATAGTAGCAACTTGTAGAAACTAGTTATTTTCCAACATTAATTGTTAGTGTTAGTTGACAAGATCTCTAAGATGCTGGATATCAGATTTTAAGGATATTTTTAAAAAATAGCAAAATTAAATACTCAAATATATAATCTGAATTTTGAAGAACTCTCAAAAGGATATTCAATAAGAATTATATGAATCAGGTACACGAGTTGCAATTTCTTGTAGTCTCTACTTAAACCCCACAGTCTTGTGGAATGGCACACATGCCAGGTAAAAAGATTTGCAATGATGAATTATCTTGGAAAACACAATGACACAGTTTTCTGTACACTGAAGACAATGAGATTAGAGGCATGAGCTTCAGTAATGGTATTCAATAAAAGTAGGCTTTGGAAGTAAAATTGAAAGCTTATGCCAGTACTAATTTGCATAGAATGTGACATTGTTGCTATTGTCAGTGGTATAGTGGTCAGTCAGTCAGAAGAGAGCTGGAATGTCCTCGAGTCCATGATGAATGTAAGATCAGAGACACTGGGGTGGGTTGACCCTGGTACCCTGGATGCCAGACACCCACCAGAGCCTCTCTGTTTCTGCAACTAGACAGGGGAGAGAAAATACAGCAGAAGGCTCATGTATTGAGGGCCAGGAGACATCACTCACTGCTCACTGTCATGGGCAAAACAGACTGAACTTGGGGATATTAATTGATTTTATTATTAAAAAATCAGAGCAGGATAATGAGTGTCCTGGGCACTTGCCTGTACATTCCACATACCTTGCAACTGTCCAGCCTTGTGGGAGAGCTCTGTGTAGTATTCTTAAATAGATTAACCCTAAACAAGACCTGAAACACTTTCAGAAGACTTAGCAACAGGACTATGCTCTTTTGAGCATCCCAGGAATATTCAAAATTCTAAGAGCAATTTTAATTAGCCTGGAGGAGAAGATGGAGATGGAAGGAGGTGTCTCCTCCTTAGGTTAGCTTGGAGAAGACATAATTATTAATAGCTTCCAACAGATGGCTCCCGAAGTACAGAGTTGACAATGCTGATTGTAAATACCAGATCAGTTTCATGACCTGTAATTCTATTATACTATAAGAAAGTGTTACAAAGCACAATAGGATGGCCTTAGCTCTGTTCCCATGAGTGATAAATAGCAAAACAGGGATATATACTGCAAGTAAAGTATTACTTAAAGTAATTTTAAGAACAAGTATACCAACTTTATAAGAAAATAAATCAACACTGTGACCAGCAACTATTAGATGAACATAAAGTATGTTTATAATTTTTTTTATAATTCTTTTCACTCAGATTTGTTGTTAGCTCATCCTGTCATGCCTTACCTTGAGGACAGAAAGTTCTGTCATGGTTTAATAAAGATCATGCAAGCCCCTTGATCACACTCACCCCACAGTGGAAAGGCAAAGACAATCAGCAATTAAAATGGCAAAACCTGTGGTTTGGGATAAGAACAGTTTAAATTTTGAAATAAACTAAAATGTAATCATCATCATTATTATCAACATAATCATCATCCTAAAGTAACAGGAAGAATAAGAGAACCCAAGAATAAGTGTTGGACAATACAATTTCTCATTATTCACTGACCAATGCCCAGCCCATTCTGGAGTAGTTATTGTCCCCTTCCAGCCAACTCCTTCCCAGTTTATATGCTGGACAAGATGTTCTGTAGTATGGAATATCCCTTGGGCTAGTTCAGCTCAATTACACACCCTCAAAGCTTCTTGTGCACCTCTTCATTGTTAAAGCATGAGAAATTGAAATGTCCTTGACTTAGGGCAAACACTGCTTAGCAATAACTAAAACATCAGCATGTTATCAATACTACTCTCATAATAAAGCAAAGAAACTACTGCATTGTATCAGCTATTAGAAAGAAAATCAACCCTATCCCAGCTAAAACCAGGACACCAATACAGAAATAGTGGCAGAAAAATACATAAATTCATGGTAACCTGTACATGAAGACCACGATCAACAAAATCAATGAAAATTTTTGAAGTTGTTTTGAAATTCTCTTTTAACACTAAAAACCAGAATATAGGAAAAATAGACATTCAATAAATATTGGTACTATCTGGAATTTGACACAGCTTTCACCTTATTAGTTACCTTATTTTTAGCTACAATCTTCCATACTTTGGGACAGTGAATACTTTTCCTATTCTTTCTGCTATGACTAAAATCAAGTCAGCTACTTTATAAGTTATCGTTTAATATAAATTAATTTGAAGGTGTGACTCTGAATATGGGGGTAGTCTTACAAAGCAATCTGTAACTTATTTGTGACACTGGTAATGATATTCTTCTTTTATATTCCTTATACGTAATATTCCTTTCTGTATCTGTTTTATTCTGCCTGAATGAACATTGTTTCCTGTGTTGCACACACTTGAAAAGTTAAAGGCTAGAGTTCAGTCCTACAGCTAGTCTATTGATCTTTTTAAATTTTTTAAATTTAGATTCAAATAAAATTCTAGAGAAGATCAATCATTGCAGCACCATTCACAAATATGTGTTTTGTAGCTTCAAAGAGACATATGCAATTTGCAAAAATCAATGGACTACAAAAACTAAATCTAATGGAAAGTTCATGAAGTTTCTGCATTCCCCAAGTACATCATGTAACACTACTAAGCAGGATGCAAGAACTTTTACAGCTATAAGTAGAACCATTCAGTATGTGAAACATGAATCCTTGTCTTCTTTGTAATGCAGAGTGTTCATGGCCTCCATTCTCCACCTGATACCCACAATTACAAAAGAGAAATCAAATCTTGAGGACTGAGGGAGCATTGAACCTATGGGTTGTTAAGCCGCCCATATGACTTCCCATAACTATTGCCAGCATTAATTAATAGAGAGCCCTGATACCATCAAAGAGGAATCTAAACCATCCTCTGCCTTTTAGTTCAAAAAGTTTATGAAATTCACTTTCAAGTAGCAGACTGACTGCAGCAGATGGATGCAGAGATATCTTAAAACATGATGTTTGGGGTGAAGCTTCCAAAGGAGTTCTTAACCTCCTTGGCCTTTGTGATGTCCTAGTGTTAATTGAAAATGCAAGGAACAACCAGTCATTCTCTTTTTTCCCCATGGTCACAAGTGATAAATTGGATAGCATGTTGCACCAGTTTTATGAAATATCAAGATCTTCCTGGCATGGAAATTATTTTTTTTTGCCTATGACAGCTTTAGAACCATTTTTCAATGCCTTCATAGGATCTGCATCACAGTAGAGGACTGAAGACTCATGTCTGAAATCTATTCAATACAATAAGATGCAATTGTTAGGAACAGAATGGAACCCTGTCTGTCTGTCTTATCTATGCATGCCAGCTGGAAAAAAAAAAACAAACAACAAACACATATTAGGACTGAGAAACCCTGGACACACAAATTAATCCCAGAATTAAACTGGTTTTCTCTCTAACTATGCATTTGTAGAATACATTAATTTTCATTGCAGTCTTCTGCTGAAAAAAACCCAGCCACTAACAAGTGCTGAGGCAAAATACAGCTTAAGAGAATCCTGCAAATACTTAAACTCTAAATGTGCCTTAAGCAGAAACAACCCAATATCCTGCATGTAAAATGAAAATATATTTCTCCTTTGTGAATTGTTAGCTGGAGCCAAGAACACATCTGTTATGAGGATTCTACCTCGTTTTTATGCTCTGCATTCTTGAGAACAAAAGGTTAAAAAAAATCATTTACAAATGTATATCTGCAAAGAACTTTATATTATTTATTTGCTATTCTATTTAAAGTATTCTGTACATCTGCTGTTTATCATTAAGTTCACTAACATAAAACTGAATCTGCCCTGAGGTGATAATCTAAAAAAGGGGCATTAGCGAGACAAAATGTTATGGGAATGACAGAAGAATGCAGCTATATATTTTGATGAACAGTGAGTGTTCAGTGACCCAAGACAGAGGAAGCTATAAATGATTCATAACTTTGAGAAATTCTGTAGTTTCATTAATTTAAGACATAGAGTTCTGTCTAATTAAAAGTAAGTACAGTATCTATTCTAGTCTTAGCTCTTTTATTGGGTCCTGGCTTCAATAAAATTATTTTCATGAGATGCATATTCCTATTTTAAGGGCCTCTGTATGGTGTATTCGTTGATTTATTATTATCTGATTTACACATTGAAAACTATTGCTCTCAGGAGAATTACAATGGGATTTGATTCAGATGTAAATAAATAACAGAAGAGCCCTGAGATCTCAGCGCAGTTTGCTTCTTTTTGTTGAGCTTTCCAGATTTCCCAACTTGCCAGAAAATCTTTTTCAGACCTAAAGGCATAAATTTGAAATTTGTGTCTCACATTTTTTTGCTGTTGTTGTTTTTAACAGATACATTATTTGTATAATGAACAGCTGCCTTTGAATTCAGGGTTGTTCTTGCAGTCATTCCTCTTTTGAAGGCAGACTAGATAGATGCTTCCAATGCTCTCAGCTGATACCTGGAAATAATACTGTTTTTGCTATTTGCTATAGAAATGCCCTGGTCCTTCAAATATGTACACATACAAATGTATTTAAAACATTTTGAAACTGTTTAAAGCTTAACATATAGAAAAACCTCAGATGTCTTAAAACCTGCCACTTCTAATTTCTAGACACTTGGCATTCTGAAGGGTATCCAAAAGCAGATACATTACAGAGGTAATCAAGAAGACTTGTAACTGCTGGCCAGGGAACTGCAGAGCTAGGTAGAAGGAAATCTGAAATCCTGAACTTCTCTGGGAAGTAGGAAACTGAATGGGACTGCCAGAGGGTTCTTCTGACAGTCTGAGATGGAAAACTGTGTCCAGGAAAAAGTTACCTAGAACAGTGTCCTTGGAAAGAAAGAAAACCACCAAAAACACAAAAACAAAACAACCCAAAACAAACAAACAAACAAACAAAAGTCCCCCCAAAAAACCAAACATAAAATACCCCACCTAAGAATCAAACAGTATTTGTGGATATTGTTTAGTCAAAAAATGGCAGTTTAAAGGAAATTACTGTAAAACAGTTCAGAAGTCTGTAACTCCAGTTGAGGAGCAATAATGGTTTTAATGCCTTGAGACTGATAAAGTAAGGTGGAATTTAATCTACTGGAGTGTAGGAAGGCTTTGCAGAGGGATCTGGACAGGTTGGTTCAAAAGTCGAAGCCAGTTCTATGGATTACAACACGGTGATGTGCTGAGTTCTGCACTTGGGTCAAAACAGTCCCAGGCAGCACTACAGGCTGGGAGCAGACGTGCTGGAAAGTGCTCCAGGAGAAAAGGACCTGGGGGATTCTGGTCAATATGCAGCTGAACATGAGCCAGCATGTGCTCAGGCCAAGAAAGCCGATGACATCCTGGCCAATATTAGCAAGAGTGTGGCCAGCAGGAGCAGGGTAGTGATTGTCACCCTGTACTCAGCACTGGTGAGGCCAAACCTTGAATCCTACGTTCTAGTTTTGGCCCCTCACTACATGAAAGTCATTGAGGTGCTGGAATGTGTCCAGAAAAGGGCAATGAATCTGATGAAGGGACTGGAGCACAAATCTTATGAGGAGCAGCTGAGGGAGCTTGGGTTTAGCCTGGAGTGAAGGGGGCTTGGGGTGGGGGGGTGACCTTATTGCTCCCTACAAATGCCTGAAAGGAGGGTACAGCCAGGTGGGGGTCAGTCTCTTCTCTGGTAACAAGCAACAGGACAAGAGGAAGTCTCAGGCTGAGACTTCCAAGCCAGGAGAGCTTGAGATTGAATTTTAGGAAAAATTTCTTCATAGAAAGGCTTGTCCAACTTGGAACAGGCTGCCCAGGGGAGTGGTGGAATTTAAACCTGTAGTTGTTGGCACTTGGAGACATGATTTAGTGGTGGACTTGGCAGTACTGGGTTAATGGTTGGACTTGATGTGCCTAAAGGTACTTTCCAACCTAAATGATTCTGTGATCCTCTTTGAACAAGGCATGTTTGAGTGTATCATTAATGATCTTGCGTTTGCTTATATGCCTGTATAAAATTTTATTTCTTCACCTTAGGTGTAAACATTTTTACACAGCTTTACTGATTCAGACTTATTGGTGACATTTGGCTGTGAGTTTTTTGTGGGAGTGGAGAGAGACTAGATCTCTGAAATGCTGCAAGTTGCAAAAAATGTTCTTAGATAGTTTCCTCTTATTTGTACCTCTTCTGATCACAGATATCCTCTGATCTTCTCCAAGCAAGTCCTCAGCTAGTTCTCTCCTTTTTTCTTTCCCACATCTCTTGAGGCTACTACTGGGGTAATTTTATTAAAGTTAAGAGGTACTGAAATAATAGATATGAAGAATATGATAGATAACACTGCTAATACTATGATTTTTGGAAAAGTCTTTCTGCAAATGACAATTTTTGGTATAAGTGCCAGCTCACATTGCAGTTGCAGTCTCTGACAGGCAGCATCCCACAGGGGCTGAATGGAATAGCCCAAGACTATGGCCAGTGACAGGGACCACTGAGACCCCCCATAACCTCTGGGGATTGCTGAGACAAGACTAGACCCCAGCTTGGATGTCCCATTACAAACATTTGGATGTGAAGAGCAAAAGGTCAATGGGGAAAGAAATAATGAACTGGGAAAGTCAAAAGATCAATTAGAAAGATTGACCCATAGTTTAAGATAGTTTAAGGCTTTACGTATCACCCAAAAATCAATACACATTCAGAAGTCATATATTTTGTGGTACTTAAGATATATTTTACCCTAGAAGGGTTGTCTAGGTGTCCTGAAAAACTTTTATTAATGTAATGGTTTCAACCTTAGAGACTCCACTACTCACCTACAAAGCATTTGCTCTATGAGACATACAATCTGCCTTCCAACTAGCAGCCTCACCTGGGGAGAGGACATAGGTGAACATCATTTACCAGTGCCTGAGTGGGAGATCTAGGCAATAGATCTTCAGACATGAGGGAGTGGATTCACTTCTTCATCTCCTTGCTTTTTTTACTAGTCCTGCTTTGAAAGCACCATTGGGGCTATTCCTAGAATTAAATAGAGAATATGAGAATCCCACCGCTGCTCAGGTATGGGTCAGAGGGTTTGAGGAATATTCCAAGAGTTGAATAGCTGTATAATATGGACACTAGGAGAAATAGAGTTTCCTATGGACTTTGAATGCTTCCCTGATTTGTTAGAGGATACTGAAAAAATGATTCTGAAAATGTTTAGAGGTTCATAAATATCTGATACTGCTTTAGCAGTGATTAATAAGGATCAAAATCCTTTCATTAATTTAATTCCCTGTTCCTTCAACTCCTCTTTGGCAGCCTCTTAAGATGTCATGAGAATGACTTTGGGGTTTTTTTAGACTGTAAACTCTCTGCTTCTTTCTCAGTATACAAAATAAATCTCAGGTGTCATCTGACAATTATAAGCATCATTGCAATAACTCTTAGAGTAAACCAAGGTTTGGTTTAGGGTACTTAGATTGGTAGAAGCGAAATTATTTAGTTTGAAAGCTTTATTACAGATTAAGCAGAAAGAAGATGAGGGAAAAATTAAAATATTATAGATTCTTTAAGTTTCAGATTCTCCAAATCCTTCAAGGTCAGTAAAGAGATGATTAAGATTAATTCCAGAAATTGTCTTCAATTTAGTAATTGTAAAAGGGTTGCAAACACACTTTTAAACATGATTCTCACAAGAGAATAAAAGAGTGATTTCTGATTCTAATAGAGTTTGAGAACTAAATATAAAAAGATAAATATTGTAATATTAAAAGCTGTATAGTTGTGGAAGAGTTATCAGGCTGGTGTTAGGTACAATTAAAGGTATAATTAGCCTGCACAGTACAGTCTCATGCAGAAGTACTTGAGCTATTATGAGAATGACAACATAATTGTATTGTGTCATTTTCTAAATACTGATCTTTCCTATAGAAATAATTGTTTTAAAGTACCAAATATCCTGTACCTTGTAAAACCATCGATTCAGTTTAAAATAAATAAGTCCTGGCTCACAGACATTTAGAGCACAATGAAGTTACGGTGAAAATGTTTCGACATTTACATATAATTGAAACTACTAAGTTTGAAGGGTACTCTGTGAATAAGTAGTGGTCCGCCTTGCTGGGTATAATATGAAATAATATCTAATGTATATACACACAGGCCTTGCTGGTTTTGGATTAATAGTTACAGATATTCTCTTAAAGATTCCTACATTTTATGGGAAACAATGAGGCTTGAATAATTTTTCTCTCAATCATCTCAATTTTTGCAAAATAATTATTGTAATCTTTTGCTTATGGATATCGCATTAGGTTCTTGTGGATGAGAGGTCATCATTCATCTGAAGGGGTTGGTAAGCTTGGAAGACAATATAGTAATAGGGAGATGTTAATTACTTTTATTAATTACTTTTAGAGCAAAAATCTGTTACCAGATTGTGAATCAACTCCCATCAACCTCCTTACATGTCTTCGTGAAAATGAATTTGTTCAAATATAAAATAAGTCACCTATTCTTAAAGAAAAACACAAATGAGATGAAGCACGTGACTGTCACTTCCTAAGTATGCATCACTGGTTTAAACTGCCCAGCAAAAATTACTCAGGGTACCTAGAGGTAATATTGCAACAAGCCAATGAGAAGAAGACCCAGTGAGGGGAAAGTTAAGTCAAATGGAAGCAGTCTTAAATTCTTAACTCTAGAAAGATGAAATAGTTTAAAACATGATATTTTGATAATTTTTCCATTTCTTTCCCTAAAAAGTAAAAATATTTACCTTTTTGTTAATTACAGTTAGGAAACCAATCTTCTTATGTTTTTATTTTCTTCAGAAAATGTTAATTCTTGATAATATCATCATTATTAGGAAAATGGTAAAAGTATTTTTCTCTAATCTGTTTTGGAGGGAAATGTCAGAGCTAAATTGGGTAAGCATATAATTGGCTAAAAGTTATAAATCTTAATTTATGTTCATGTCAGTTAGTTCAGACATATTTAAAATCCAGCAGAGCTCTAATAAAAAATTATCTACATAAATGTCATTAAATTGTCAGTTTCACTGGTACCTATCTTTTTTTTTTTCTAAAAATAAACATTTTTCTTTATTATTTCAATCTACAAAGTGAACGCACATGTTAGACAACAGCATTAAAAGATTATTATTTAAAATTTTATGGAAATTTTGATCCATATAAGAAAACTGTGTTTAGGCCAAAAATTGTTTTCCTCATCATTAAGAATCCTTCATGTGATTAAAAACACTTCTACAGTCTTAAAGGTCCGTTCAGAATCAATCTTGCAAGAGTAAGTGTGCAACTGGGCTGTGGATTGCAGACTAAGGTGTTAACAATTAGCTTTGTCACTGTTTGAGTATCTGATCCTCCAGTTGTGCATGTGTGTATTAACTCCAGCAGAGCTCTGGGAGGGTGCAGAGATGTGCCTACATAGCCCCCTGCATATCCACACTCTCTTTTATTTCCCACTTTTTTAAGAGGTATTTTACCACTTCTCAACACAGCTTTCAAATTAACCTTTCTGAAAAGGAATGAAGAGAAAGGGAAAAAACAATTTTATAAAAAATTTTAATTTGTCCATAAAAGTTATGTCGCTTAAACTCTGAATTAATAAAATCTCCTTAGAAAATATATGAGATTTATTTTAAATGCATGCTTATCTATGACTGCATAAAAATGCAGGACCAGATAACGATATACAGTGTACATATATATTTCTTTTCATCATTCAAAGAACTTCAAGGTTTTATTAGCTTTAGAGTTGACATGTTTGATAATAATATATGGATAACACTATATAGGAAATGGTGTAATTAAGTGTCACTAATCAGGATATTTTCAAGTAATAATTATCTCCTGCTATTATAGAAACATCAGATCTGTTGCAGTGATCCTGGATACAAAAGGCATGATCCTATTTATTTACAAAAGAGAAGTATTAAACCTGTAGTCACGTCACAGTATAAAACTTTGCTGAATTGTTCTTAGACTATTTATGATCTGTCACATTTGGAAAATGTGTATGCAAAGGCAAAACAATATGATTGTTAATATAGTAAATAAAAAATCTATTTGAACAGTTCCCTTTTCTCACTAGACTGGTGATGAAAAGTGGAATTAGCTGTGTGTAAATCATTAGAGATGTGACAAAACTTAAGGCAACAGGGTACTCTCGGTTGTTCATAAAGATAAAAACTAAGTAGCAATAAGAACAAAATCAAATCACACCCAGCACATTCTTATCTTTACAATGAATGAGTTGTCGTGATTAAATCAATGAATCTCCTTCCCTGCCTAAAGCACAAATGCACAACAATCTGAAAACTCTTAGAAACAAATGACCATGTCCTTTTCTCTCTTTCCACTGTTCAAGCAATCTTATCATTGATATCACATTCATGTTTTACATAAACCACACAGCATTAACAATTGCCTTTCCATATCGTCTCAATAGGTTTATTACTGAAGGAAGAGTGGCTGCATCAGAATGAAAAACTGTCAATGAGCCCACACCCTGCTGGACAGCTCCAAATTAATCATACAGTTCATTACAAAAACAGCATTTCCCTTCTTTTCCAGATGACTGTGATTATAGCCAGCCATGGAAAAGTTTCTCCAGATGAGGTGCCTGAAGGAGAGCACTAATCTGACTCTTCTGAGACAGCTATGCTTTCCTTTCCCAGAGGCTGCAAAACACCATAAAAGTATGTTCTCCTTGGCTTCCCCCCATCTTTTCCCCTCAACATACACTTCTCAGTTTATTAAACAACTTCAGAGCTTGAACTGCAGAATTTAGCTCCTGCGTGTCTGAGGTAAAGGGGATTCGACCTGATTAACTTGACTTTCCTTCAAGTCCCTTTGTTCTTTTCTATCTTACATTGAAAAGAAAAGAAAGGAGCAGAAGTGGGGAGAAAGCACACAAGCAGCCATGAATGGATAATCTAATTCTTTAAAATATCCCATTTTCTAAGGTACTTAACCCATGAAGTGACACAGAATAAGACAAGAAGGAAAGACTTTGCATGAGGGATAACCTACAATGTGGTTAATCAAGGCCAAGAGGTTGTGCTAAGTTTACTGGTGGTCTCTTATTTATGAAAGACAGAAAAATGGGATAAGTACTTAGGATAAATCCACAAAATAGTCATGTGTTTGCTTTTCAAGAGCCACTATGCTTTCTCTTGACCAAAACAGGAAGAGGAAAAAAACAAACAACCAAACAAAATGAACCTGTAGGATACTCCCAACACATAAATCTTAATTTCCTCTAGGGAAGGGAGGAAAGGGTTTGATACCTGTGGAGCATAAAGAGTACTTTGACCTTTTCAGAGCAGTTTCCCACTTGAGATTCACAAGTAACAAAACAGACAAAGATTAAATTGTATGGCACTTTGTCACTTCGTTTGCTGTTCTGATAAAGGATGTGGAAATATTCCTCAAAAATATTATTAGCTTGGGACGCAGTAGGTGTTTTGACAAGAATTTCAGGAAGAGAAAATCTTGAACCGATGGGTTCTGGTACAGAGACAATCTATTCTTATTGATGAAACTTTTGCTGACCTGGCAACTCTTATGAGTCTCTTTAGGGACCCACACTTGTCTGCTTAATAAGAAGGCAAATCTCCACACCAACCTGTTAGAGTTCTAAAGGTCATGAAGATTTTCTCCTTCTCTAGGCTTTACTGTATTAATGGATTTTTTACAAAATGGGGACTATTCTCAAAAAACCCCCAAAAAAAATCTCCAAAAGTACAAATTGAAGGAGCTGTTTTTCCTGTATTCTGATGTTTGTAATGTATCTTCTTATTTCCTATTTCTGGAATCTAAACCGCTGTTTTGTTTCTCATTACAAACTACAGAAATAATCTTATTCTATATCACTATTTGATAAACAAATCAATGCAAGAGACATATGTTATTCCTCAAAAACAGCAAAAATGTAAACATCTGCTCTAAATCCCCAAATGAAACACATTTTCCTTCGGGACATTTAAGTTTTCATTTCCTGATATATCATCTTTCTTGTCTCAGCCTTCTTATGGGAAATCCTGAAGCCATTACTCTGGATAAGAATAAATAAATGTAAGAACTCTGAAGCAATTAGGGAAAAAAACCAACCCAAACCAAACCAAGCTAAAACATCCCTGATTAAATTGTTTACAATATACATAGGCCATGTGATCACAGCTAGATAAAACAGAGTTAAAAAGATTGACAAGAGTTTTTCATTTTTTTCCTCCAAATATATGTTAAGAGGTCTTTGTACTTTGTATTTGGAGGATTAATGAAGATGAGAAAGGACTGGATAAAACAGGTTTCTGCTGCTTTGAACATAGACTTGAATACCTTGATGTGAATTTATGTAATGGAACTACTATACAGGGTTAGGGCCTGGTACAATCTGAATCAAAAATCAAGGATCAGAGGGCAGTAAGAATGTCCTTTTTGATCAGCAAACACTGATGTGGAAGTATTAAAGGATTGCTTTCATAATGGTGGGAAAAACTGGTCTGAAAAACTATTTTGTGCCTTTCCACAAATAAACGTCTTTGATAATGCAAACTTTAATTATATGGTTGAAATCACCTTTGTTGGAAACCTACCTAAGGACTGAAAAGGAAAAAGACTGAAGACACTGACCAGTGCTCTCACTGTGATGTCAGTACAAGCAGATCTGAATATGCAGATTTTTCAGAAAGGTTTGACCTGGAATGAAAAGTACAAATTAAATTTGGTTTTATGACTCATCACAATGACAATTTACCTTTTTGCAACTCAGGATTTTTGCAAGATGCAAACAGATTCCACAGTGCAACCAATACTGTTCAAAATGTGCATAAATCTATGAGACAAAAGTAACATGGGATTATATCATAATGTTAGAGACAGTGGGCAATTTTTTAAATCAATGTACCTAGAATGGGCTGTCAATCTTTATTGCTTTCTGACATAAAATAATCACTGACATGCTATGTTTCTAAAAGACCAGATTTAGACAGTACTTCCTCCTGAAGCACTAAGGTATATAGAGTTTATATATTTAAAATTTGAATTAAACTGGGTACTGCAAAGGGAGGGTTGAATATCAGTCAGTTGATTTAGATAAGCCTGAAATTAAAGCAGCTGGAGAGGCTGAAAATGTTTGTCTCTATCCACAACCATGGTATTACATTGATCATTTATCATGTTGTGTTTCAATACTGAGTCCCAACCTGGTTTTCTGCTCTAAAAGAGAGACTGTGTCTTTCTATGTCAGTGAAACTAATATTAGGACTTCTTTTTTGCTGGTACCTTCACTCACATTTTTCAAGTTTAAATATAAAAATCATTAACATTCTCTCCAGTAACAGGATTTAGATGTTTATCCTTTATCTTTTGCAAATCAGCATGTTTACAGACATTAAATCTGTGAGTGGATTGCAAAGTGTTGACATTAAATATTACATTTCAACTAATTAGACAAACCTTACTCTTACTATAGAAAAGTGAAAGTAGAGATTCTATTTATGCTTATATTTTAAGAATACTAACAACTGTACTTCTTTTGGCCTGTGTAACAAATGGAAGGATTTGAAAATTTTTGTTACTTTTTCATTCACATTGCTTGCTTAGACTACTGCTAGAATAGTACTTAGGATATCTTTCTTGATCCATCTGAGATTGCTGTAATTAAAACTGTAGATTTGTAAGTAGCCAACTGCTTAAATTAGAATCTGCACTCTAAGCTGAATTTTAAGCATGAATTCTGTAAGGCTTTGTTCCAGTTTCCTTGAACTAACAGGGTCAAATTCTGCTTGAGATGTACATCTGGCCCCGGTTCCTGAAACAGGACATACTGTATTTTACAAAGAGCACTGAAGATCAGCCAAGTGACCTTTTATGTATTTTACAAATGCAATTGCACAGTGTGCAGCTGCTGTGGTATTCTTCCAAGGTGTTCCCCTTATTTGTCCCTCAGCTTCTCCCAGTGTTACAAACTGAAGTTATTCCATTGCTAATTACAGATTATATTATTATATCCCAGCTGTTAAGTAGGAGAGCAAGAATGTCTGGAAGTAACATCAGCAGTTCGGTGTCCCAAAAATAAATAAAAAAAAATCTCAAAATATTTCCATTTTCTTTTCTTCCAAAATAAGTTTTAATACTGTGATTCACCAAAAGTAAACAAAACCAGACTTGAATGTATGTTCCTTGACATAATTTGTCTTTCTGCTATAATGTACAGAGTAATGTACCCCCAGAACTCAAAATAGTACAACTTCCCTGAAATTCAAAACAGAAGAACAATTTTTTCAAGCATACATCCAGTGATTACACGCATCTAGAAAGGACAATAATGCTATAAGCACTAAATTAGACAGTGAAAAATTATTAGCCAATGATTTTTGCTTCAGTTTGTAACAAAATTATTTCATATTGTAAATGCTTTTAATTTGACTGATATGCAGTTAAGGTTTCTGTGTAATTATTTAATATATAATAAGTTAAAATTTATTTATGATACTAAATACAATTTTAATATTATACCTGTAAAAAATTAATGGAGTCTTTTCTTCTCTTGAGAACTCATACCATTGGCCACAGCAATAATTCATTAATTTCTACCTCTTTGAATCCTGGCTTCTCCTTGGAAGCTTTGTTTTGTACACCAGAATCTATTGAATTCTCTAAAATATATACAATAAATACCTCTATGTGTTTTATGTAATTAAGTATATATATCAACATGCATATCCACACACACGTATGTGTCTGATTGGAAAAAAAGAAAAAATAATAGAAATTCAATATTAGAATGTCAAGGTTAAAACAAAGAAGAAAAGAAACAAAACATCACCATTAATGGAAGAGGTTGACAGGATTCAAAGCTCTATGGTAAAGACTGTGAGAAAAAACTTAGTACAAAAATCATGTTAACTTGATAAATGTAGTATACAGAACTGGTAATCATGTAAACTCCACGCTGCAGGACAGAATTGTAAAAGCTTTTGGAACATATTAAAGTCATATGAATCATTAAGTCATCTTAATTGTTTTTTTTAATTGTTCAAAGTGAGTTAGAATGTTATTATCTTTAAATGCAAAATTTCTGAAAATCAATGATCTCATAGATTGTAATAGTTTGATTTGCTAGAATTTTTTGGGATAGTCTCATCAGTACTGAATTTTGCCTGTTCAATGAGTGTTTTACATTCTAATTAATCCAATATAAATATTAGTAAAAGAGGGCGAAGTTCTTCATGATGTCAGATGTTCCTTCATATGCTTGTTTTGATTACAGCACAAACCCTTACTTAGATTATAGCAGCCTGTGAGACAGAAGTGGGGCAACACCATGTAAAGAGCACCTTTTCCATTCTCTGTGACACAGCACTCCAAGGTGACTTGGAGTGCTGTGTCACAGAGAATGACTTTAACTGGGCTGAAGGAGCTGGGATTTAACTAAAAGTCAAAACTTCCCTGTTTTTCTCTTATCCCCTTCTCAGGATCCAAGCCTTGTAGTGACAGAACTTCAGAGAAACTGAAGTGCTGGAAAGCCAGTTGTCTTAGATGTCCTGAGGACCTGAAGTAGCAGAATAGCTCAGTTGACTGATGCATTGGTGAGACATTTATTTCCGCCTGGCTAAGGTAAATGTAATCTTCAGAACAATGTGATACCAGTGATTCCTGTCAAATCAGAGAATTTCAGAGAAATCCGAGTCAGATACTTTAGTCCATATGTCAGATCTGGGCCTGAGGACAAAAGAGAGTTCATTTTATTTTCAAGACTGAGCCACAACAAATCAACTGAGCTTATTTTACCCCATCAAATAAAGCCTCTTTTATTATCAGAAGAATACCATAGCTGTAACACTATTGAGAAGATAGAGTGAGTAACTTAAAGAAGGTGTAGGTTAGGAGGTTTGGAAAACACAGGGTACATTGATCAAAACTGATAGATAACTCCTAATGGTATAAGCTAAGAAAAATAAAGAGATGTAGTATTTATTCCATCAGGAGAGAACAGTCAGGCAAACAAAAAAAGTCCCTACTTTATGAATAAAATAATTCAAGAAAAATAAGGAAATATTAATAATAGTTTTATATACTTCCATTGAGCAAAAAACATACCTCAAGTATGGATAATTACTCCAAACTGGCATAGCTTTGCTCCTCTAGAGATGCATGGGCTGTCAGTGCAGATCTTTTTGTGCTTGCAGGTGATACTGAGTCTTTAGGCAATTACAGCCCTTTGGGACTTTCTATCTGCTAAGAGATCAGGGCCAGCTATCTGCTGTCAGTGAGCTTCACTGCAGCCCCTGCAACTGCACTTTGTCAGAATTTCTGATATGGAAATTCTAATAAAAGTTGTTTGAGAGACTGAAATAAAGCTGTAAATTAACAACCAATAATCAATCACTCCTGTGCTAATCACAGACTGAATATACACATGAAAACTCACAGAAGCCTTAAACCACTTGCTTTTCAAACTAGTAAATTTTTTGAACTTTGAGAGGTTTTCTCACTGTTGTAACAAATATGCTTGTCATGCCTGTTTCAGAAAGTATCAGGGAGGTAAACAAGAGCTGCTTCCCAAGTAACAGGGATTTTTATTGTATAGGGATAAATTAATTGTCAAAAATAAGCATAAACACAATGGAAAATAGGTAATGTTCACTTGTCTTCTTTCTTGCTTGTTTCAAACTGTTCTAAGAGATTTAATTTCAGAACAGGAAAAGATTCTCTTTGGACTAAATGAATCCCTTTTGGCATTTGAATTCAGCAGCTTAAGCACTTCCTATAATTAAGTCCAAAGAAATACTTATTTTAGGCTTAAATAAATCCCTTTGGAGCTGTCAATGAATACTAACTTCTCTGGGCTCCAGAGAGATGTAGGGGTCCAGGGATTTCTCTTAAGTGCCTCATTACCCATTAGCTTGCAAAACACATTTATTTTCAATACCTGTAATATGATATTGAGTTTTAAGAGAGTGAAATAAAAAAAAC
The DNA here is from genome assembly GCA_035048155.1 of Cinnycerthia olivascens. Classification (NCBI taxonomy): domain Eukaryota; kingdom Metazoa; phylum Chordata; class Aves; order Passeriformes; family Certhiidae; genus Cinnycerthia; species Cinnycerthia olivascens. Next base: position 67,840,235 of record JAWWMU010000001.1, on the reverse strand, counting down.
AAAAATCTAGAATCCAGCAGGAATGTCCCCTTATGAAATTTAATATGGAACTAACTTCAATCCTAGTTTTTATTCCTGACAGAGTGTAAGCTAACATGAAACCCCATACAGGAAGCACTTTACTTTCTGCTTTTTAGGCTCTCCATCCCCTCCCCCATCTTTGAAAACAATGTACAAAAAGGGACTCTTCTGCTGCCTGCAAGAGGTGTCTAATTACTAGCTGGAAACTCCATTCATTGCCCAGGTGTTAGAAAACACAGCTCTCTAATAGCAGGCCATTGCACTCCAGTGAACTTGCCCTGCAGGGGACTGGGCTATTCAAGGCCAAGCCTAGGGCAACCTGTACACAACTATAAGGAGGAGGTATAGTTCTGTTTACAACAGTCCTCCCTTAATTCCTGTTCTTCCTCCGCTATCCCCGCAGATATTTAAAAAAAAAAAAAAAGTAATTGCAGGAAGAAGCAGATGCCTACAACCACCTGTACAGCAATTATTTTATGCTTAGAAAGCAATTCTTTTATGCATTGTTGGCTCTCTTATGCAAAAGCAAAACAAAATATGCATGCATGAGCAGTTATGAAGCATTAATGTAGAAAAGAAATATAATTTTAAAAAAATAAATAAATCCACAAAGCAGTCACATAAAGAAATAAAAAAAGAAATCGAGAAGTGACTTCAAGAAATCAAAAAGAAGCTCGTTTGAGGTAGAGTTGCAAGTTACTGATTATACTCTCACTTCTAAAGATCAAATCTAATTCCTTTCCTTTCCTTTCCTTTCCTTTCCTTTCCTTTCCTTTCCTTTCCTTTCCTTTCCTTTCCTTTCCTTTCCTT
>JAWWMU010000001.1:67827820-67839304 GCA_035048155.1 Cinnycerthia olivascens | reverse complement strand
CCTTTCCTTTCCTTTCCTTTCCTTTCCTTTCCTTTCCTTTCCTTTCCTTTCCTTTCCTTTCCTTTCCTTTCCTTTTTATATATTTAGAACTGGAGACTGATGGCACAAACAGACACACTGTCTCATGCACTTAAATAGCTGAAGCATCTGTGCACAATAGTCATATAAACCCCCATGTTTGTCTTCCTGACATTTCATTTTAATTTTATAGCCATTCTTAGAGCACTAGCAGAGACAAACACATCCCTTTCACACAATTGGCCAGAGCTTCAATCTTGCAAGAGTTCAATTTTAGCTAGTTTCAAACAGTCTACTACTCAAATTCCACAATGTGTATGCCAAGAGACCTATCCCTGTTGGTGAAAAATACACTGGGTGTAACTATAATTGAGTTTAAGTCAAATCAGGAATGCACTTTTGAAACCAAATCTCCTGATCATTGTGGAGGCACTCTCCTCACAATGAATTCTGAAAGAGTGAGTGCTAAATGGATTTGTAAAATGCAAAGTGAAATGCAAGATGTACAAGGAACAAACTTTGTTTATCAAAACTGGTAATGGATGTTCAGCCCATGGGACCACCCTAGATTTTGTGAAGTGTCCTAACAAGCATTCAGTGTTGACACACCAGGCCCTCAACACCAGCAGAGTCCTGTGTGTGAGTTGTGCCACAGGACTTACTAATGCTGACATGATGCGTGAACATGTGCTGAGCACCAGATATTCATCAGACCAGCAATCTCTGGATAGTCTTTCTACTTCTTGTCTGTGTCTGAAGTGATAGATAGACAGCCTTTCTGTATCAATTGTTTGTGAGACACTCACTGAATTGCAGAATCAGTGAGGTTGGAAAAGACCTCTGAGATAATTGAGTCCAACCTTTGACCAAAAACCACCGTGTCAACTAGATCATGGAACTAAGTACCACATCCAGACTTTTATTAAATATCTCCAGGGATGGTGACTCCACCACCACCTGGAAAGCCCATTCCAATGCTTGACAATCCTTTCTATGAAAAATTCCTCCTAATGTCCAGCCTGATCCTCCCCTAATGCAGCTTAAGGCCATGACCTCTTGTCCTCTCACTGGTTGTCTGAGAGAAGAAACTGACCCATATCTGGCTGCAACCTCCTTTCAGACAGTTGTAAAGAGCAATAAGGTCTAACCTGAGCCTCCTCTTCAGGCTAAACAACCCCAGCTCCCTCAGCTGCTCCTCATCAGACTTGTGCCCCAGCCCCTTCATCAGATTCATTCCCTTCTCTGGACACATTCCAGCACCTCAACGACTTTCATGTAGTGAGGGGCCAAAACTAGAACACAGGATTCAAGGTTTGACCTCACCAGTGCTGAGTACAGGGTGACAATCAGTGCCCTGGTCCTCCTGGCCATACTCTTGCCAGGATGTCATTGGCTTTTTTGGCCACCTTGTCCTGTATGTGCCGTGTGATCACACTCAAGATGAACTGATCCATAATCTTGCTGTAGCTGGCTTGATCCTCCTTCCAGCCCTTCTTGTGGATGAAATCCCACTGGCCAACATCTAGTCACCTGGGATATCCTCAGTCAACCAGGACTGATGAAAAACAACGGACAGAGTCTCGGTGAGGTCTTCTGACAGCTCCCTCCATACCTTCCAGTGAATCCTATCCAGCCCCACAGGCTTATGAATGTCTAAGTGGCACAGCAGGTCACTAACTACTTTCCCCTGAAAGGGGAGTCTGTTCTGCTTCCTGTCCCTTGTCTACCTGGGCACCGGTTGCCTTGAGGATCGCTGGTATTTCTGTTAAAGACTGATGAAAGTACAGCATTAAGTACCTCAGTCTTGGTGACAATTTCTCGCCCTGCCCCTATCCAATAAATATGAAGACAAAGAATCCAGAAAGTATAAATAACAAATATGAATATATGAATATGTGAATAACAAAGTTTTTGTAAACTCACAAATAACTGGTAGAAGAACAGTGCAGTTCTGTATGTTGAAGTAAACTCAAAACTTGTGTCTGTAGTGTAGAGATATATTTACTTCCTGCTATGTGGGCAATGAGATTCTGCAGGAATCACACAGAGTGGTTGCACTGAAAAACTTATCTTAGGACAAGATACATCTGTTGATATGTCACTGAATATATATCTACACACATACATTACACACATACATTATACACATATATAACATTATATTATACATTATACACATATGAAGTTAAACGAATAGTATATTAGTGTATATTTGTTGGAGTGAATAATAAACATAATTCTTCTCACCTCTATAGCTGGAGAACAGTCTGGTGTTTACACAGAGTGTTACCTGAATTAAAAGACATGGTACCTTTTCCTTCTTCTGTAACCTGGGCTAGAGAAAGGCAACTCCACTCAACAAACTGTGTAGCTATTTTTGGCTGGTGCTATTTCTAAGTAAGTTTGACTCCTAGGAAATACCAGATATGTCTGACTGAATGGCAGCAACATGAGCTATATTTGTTGTGGCATTGTGCCACGTTAATGTCGCTCAGTGGTATCCAGAATAAATGGGCTCAGTCCTAACATTTCAAACACAGCCTTGAGAAGCAGGAGCCCATCTTCCTCCACCCATACCAAAATTCTCTGTGTTTTTCTTTCCTGACAGGACTCTAAGTACTCTGGGAAGTGCTGTCACTTTGAGGTCTTATAGTACCACCCTGGGTTAAGAGCTCAGAAAATAATGTGCACAAAAATACTAATACAGGAAAGGTGTGTCTTCTCTTATAATTATTTACATTCATTTGAAGTGCCCCTAATCTAAACAATAGGTTTTTATTACATTCAGACTGAGCCACTGAATGAAACAAAGAATTAGTCCTGCTTTTCAGAGTACATATTTGCAAAGCTGAACTAGATTCAGTTGCTGCCTTTTGAAGCACAGTAAACATTGCTTGGGCCTCAAGTTTATGAAAATAGTGAAATTCTTGTCTTTAAATTTTTCTATACACCAAATTCTTGAAGTATCACAACCACCTCAGAGGCGCCCATTCTTAAAATTTCCATTTCTATGTGAAAATTTTTGCACCCTGTTCCAGGTTTTCCTCTTGTTAATAAATATTTTCAAAAGTATATTACAGACTGCCTGCTCATGAGAATTTGATATTTACTTTAAAAATGCCTATATTCAATCAGATTTTTCATGATATTTTTACAAACACTATTTCTGAATACAAAAGTTTTACAGAAGTTTAATTATAAGAACCTTCTAAACTGTTCTTACAAGAGAAAATAATGAATAAACTCATATGTTTTATCATATTTTCCCAGTAACTGCACTTTCTAATTCTATTTGCTGATATTACTTGGGTTTTTTTAACTTTCCCAGGCCTCTACTTCCTCTGCAATGAGAGGTCTTTCCAACTGCATTATCTCCAAACTCCCTTGTTGACAGAGAATTATTCTTTCAGTTCCTTTGGAAGGACATTATCCCTTTGAACCATCTGCTGAGGAGATATGCTATTATAATTTTCATTCCTTTTTCTTCCTCTTTCCTCCCTCAAGGAATAAAATGTGTGTGCCTCAATCAAAAACTGAATGAATAGCTATATCTCTCAGATCTTCATTTGTGTTCTTTACATTTTACCCATTCCAGAAGAGGAAGCTGAATGGAACTTTCTGCGTCAGCTAAGATAAATAATTTATGCCTGAAACATCAAGTGATCTTCTACAGATCATTGCTTACAGTCTCTCTCTAATCTTGCATTTTACCAAAAAGAAAGAAAAAAAAGACCAGTACGAACAGTAGGGAGTCTAAGACATTTTTCTGGAAGGTATCTTCATATTAAAAGATTTTAAAAGCATACATGGAAATCTGTAAGCCTGAGATCTTGCCTCAAAATAATCCCTCCAATAATAATAATAATAAATAATGATCTGTATTTTTGAGCTGTGTAGCAATTCTATGAAAACATTACAGCATTAGACCACTGCTTGTTCTACTTACTTACTATCATAGGCAAATCTGTTCAGTCTCTTTGTCAACTACTCATACTTCTGGATTCAATGTCATTCTGTGGCTCTGAGCTCCATTACTTTTTTTTTTTTTTTAATTTAACACATTACTGAATATCATTAGATTTTTTAAGAACCATAAGAAAATAACAATGTAATTAAGTTAGAAATCACAATATCTGTCTAATTTGTGCCAGCATGTTCATATATATATCTATTTCTGACAGTATTTGAGTGACACAGACTACTCAATGTGTGCTGAGTATGCCCTGTTATCTCCTTAGTTTTAATTTTTTATTCTTTATCAAACATGTTCAATTTACTAAAAAAGAGCTCCAACCACACAGTAGTAATTTATTACTGGTCCTATCTGCCACAGCTATAGAAATCAGATTACTCTTTTTGGTTTTGGAAAAATCTTTATAAATTTCATGGATGTTATCATGAGCTCTCTAATTCTCTAATTCTTCTGATCTTTAAGGTAAGACACACCACAATTTTAATTATTTTGTCATACAATACATTTTTCTATAGCTGTTGATATTTTCTTTGTTTTCATATTGACTCAATGAATTCCAGCTCATATTTTAATGTTGCTCAATAAAAAAGAAAAAAAAATTACTTGTCTTGCAACCTTAATTCCTATTTAAACATCTCTATTTGATTGTTTTCTTCATAAAAATATGGCATAGTGAAATTCTGAAAATAGTGAATCTCAGAGCATTTTCTTAAGTACTGCTGTAAAATAGTTTTTCTCACCTTCTATTTCTCCAACCTAAATAATTTTATAATTCTCTATGATTACTCTTGCTTTACAGTGGCCCTTTTAAAATATCTCTTTCATTTTCTTCTCAGTCAATTTCAATTACAGGTCAAGATCATTTTGAACTCCTGCCCTATGCTTCAGTTTGACAATCACAGATGATCATGTGTAAGTCCCATCTGAATTTTAAAGATCTCTGTTGCATATCACTCATATTTGTCTCTTGCTGAAAATTCCTCAAGATGTCTACAGAGTCTTCATGGGAGTCATTCCATATCAGTGGTTAGTCAGTTGATTTTTCAGTATATTTTTTCTACTTCTGGTGTTCAGTGGAATGATAAAATGTCACAAGTTTACTATACAAAGTGTTTCTAAACACAGTTTATTGAATAGCAGATGTAGTTTACCTTATGGAGAATGGTTTGTAAAATAAATACAAATATCAGAATCAAGCTGCAGAAAAATTAACACATCAGTGAAAACCTCAAATCTTTCTATACTGCTCAGTTTCATCTCAGAAAGTTTTATGCCACATCTCCAATTCACAAAGTAGACAGGTGCATTCTGTTACTGAGAAACCCTTTGCACACCTACCCTCATCTGGGTTCCTGGTTTGTTGTGCAATTCTACAATGGCTTTTGTTGGTGAAAAATGTTGACACACATTTTATAGGTATGATAGATAACAAGTAGTTATTTAAATTGTTCAGGAAATTGTCAGTTTGAGTCTTGTGATATAAAAACCTGTCAATTCATGCATTTCTACTTGTTTTCACCTTATTGTCAGTTTCCTCTAGGATTCAGTGAAATCATGAGCTTCATGTAAATATTTCCTCTCCATTTCAGTGCTTTGTGGTGAAGCTTCAACTCTGATGGTTATTTCTTCTGGTTCTGTTGAACCAGTTTTGGTTTTGTTTGCTGAACCACAGATGGACTCCCTGGTCTGGAACTGTCTTAACAGCAAGGATCTGGTTTTCACCATTAGACACTACACTAGTCTATGGCAATTTAGTCATTATTATATTCATCATATGCTATTTTTGGTATGTTGGCAGACATGAGCATTGATGAAATTCCAAGTGACAGGAATTCATTTCAACTGAGCTCAGGATATTTCTTTTTTAATTGAAAAGTAGTACTGGCAACAAAACACTAGGTTAAATAAAAATATGAAATATTGTGCATTTTTTATTGTTTAATTAAACGAGAGCTTTAAAGTTAGTGTAATATTTTAGTATGCAAAAATGACTTAGCACAAAAATGCTCATGACTTGGGAATTGCATGTGAGTGTCATTTTTTGTATGCATTTTAACTGGAAAAATAATACATTAAGGAAGCAATAGAAAAAACATTTTTTCATCAGTTGAACATACTAGGTTTTATAAAGTTCCTTACTACAGATGTCTAATTGACTTAGCATTCTTAGTTACAGTATGATCCCATTACTGCAAAATTAGAACTAGAGATAGAGATACAATTTTTTTTCACTGGGAGGTATAAAAACACTAAAAGTCCATATTCCAAGGAGAGGACTCACCTCACATAGCTGCAAATCAGTCTAAAGCTGATCATCAACATGTATTACAATTGCCTTGTGCTCACTGTGCCATCAGCAGAGGAACATGAAATCTTCAGGAGCACAGGTTGTCTCATCTTCAGATCTAAAATCCCACCTCAGGTCAGTTCCCCTTTCTTCTCCACTGACTATAAAGTAACCTGTTATGATCAACTCAGATTGAAACATTTAAATCTTACAAGCCTAAACTAAGAGAGGAATGCTCCAGACTTTGAGAAACGGAAGTTTTGAAGATATTAGTGATTTCTTTAAGTCTATGACAAATCAATAATCATGACAAGAGCTTGACCATAAGCATGCCAACAGGCCCAGTAACCTCACTTGTAATATAAATTTAATGCAGTGACTCAAATAATCAAGGTTGGAATTAAGTACTTGTTAAATGAGAACCAAGGATTTGATCATCGTCTGTCTGTCGAATTTCATAAATTATGTGGGCTCTGTACACTACACTTGATATGCATTGTCACCTAAGCTTATTTAAATTCATTTTGTAGACTTCTTTCATTTCAGTTCTGAAAGATACTGGAAAAAGAAGTGCTGATTTGTTTGTAAGGCATTTGTAGCTTCAAAGGAGGTAGAATACAGTGAATTTTCACACCAACCACTTGTCACAAGGTTTGTCAGTCTTCCATTGCTTAATTAAGCCAAAAATTTTTAACAGCTATGAAACTGACTAAACATCAAACTGTCTTAATGCAAAGTCTGAAGTATGTCCATTTTTAATTTAAAACTTAATTGAACTGACTTTCCTTAACACCTAATCAAATTCTGATAAAATATTTTTAATTGTGATATAAAATGTATTTTCTCTTTAAATAAGGAGTACTATTATTTAGTGACTAGTGACCTTAAGAACTGTAGTGGAGACAAATTTAATAGGGAAATATAATCAGCTTGTCTGAAAGAAAATTCATGCTACATTATTGATGTGAAGCTGTTAACAAGATTTTCCTATTGTTAGAAACTGCTTATGGGGATTAAAAACACATATCAAAAAAGATGTAAAGTGTCTATGGGTGTAATATTCTATGTCACTGTTATACAACTCCAACACTTTCAAAACACTTTTATTCACACATGGTGGTCACTATAAATTCATGTCAATTGATCCTTCTTTGATGACACAGAACCATAAAGAAAGGTCATTATACATATTGCAGTCATAAAAATCACAAATAGTACTGTAAAAGGCCTCTTGTGGAGCACAGGAAATAAAAGAGCTTGAGCCTGTGGTGTAATGTGGCTGAGGAGAGAGAATCTATTGTTGCCAGTGGTGGTAAATCAGCTGGCATTCCCTAAGGATTTTAGTCCACACCCAAAAATATCCCTCTGCAAAAACAAGCTGATTTCCTTTCCAATCCCACATGTTGCTCACCCTGATGTCAGAGCAGTGAGGATATTATTGACCAGGAAAATAATAAAAGTAAATTCTATTAAGAGCTTTTTTTCTTACAACTAAATTGATTTTATAGTTAAAATAAACCTGAGCTTCCTCTGGAAAACACATACAACTACTTCATGCTTAACAATTCAGCAGTTTATATCTCACCATCCTGTTCTCATCTCAGTACTCCAGCAAGTGAAAGCATTGTCTTTGTACAGAGATTATTTTCCTCAAAATATATCTTCTCCTTTTTATTTTTCTTCTCTCTTAAGAATAAGGTTTTAAAATCTGATAACATTTCATTTCACTTTAACACAACATTGTGGTGCAGATTATTTTCCTTATTGAATTGCTGTTGGGAATATATTTCTGAAAATTTTAATTAGAATGGGATAGAAATGACAATTTTCTTTCCAGTTCCTAATACGCTTAAAAACTGGTATGCAAAAGACTGATGACAGCAAAAAAACTTCAAATATCCTCAGTAATCTAAAACCTACATGCATTTTTCTGTTATCCTTCATTATTAGAAATTTGAAGAAGGAAAACATGGAACAAATTGATTAAAAAAAGCAGTTAGAAAGTCATAGAACTGGTCAGAAGAGGTACTAACATACAAAACACAGATGTTTTCCCCTTATTGTCATTGTTTCACAGATGATTTTTAACTCTAGAACTATTGATTACATATTTTTAATGCCTTTGGTGTGTTCTTTCATCTATTTCACCTAAGCATATGAATTGATATACCTCCTTGTACAGAGTATAACCGTGGCTTTTCAACATTGATTAGAATAAACAGGTTTTTTACTTATTTTTTTATCAAAGAAAAATTCTCATTACATGCAGATCTCAGAGGCTGAGATAATTCTGATTTAAGAAAAAATAGAAAGCACATTTTTATCATTATACAGCAAACCCAGGCTACAAGAGCTATTTTATGGAGATATTTTCCTTTTTGCTGAGTCCATCTGGGCTCATTGTAAGTTAGTTGTATAAAATTACAGGTTTACCTTTTTTCAAGTATATACTATAAATTGAAATACTATGACTACCTTATTCCATTCATGATCAAAACATAGCTCATAACATTTAACATTTTCCAATATATTTTCATGCAGTTTTACTTAGAGTATAATTTCTTATATTACATGGGAAATCTAAGATGAAAAGCGCTACACAAAAGTAAGGACAAAATTTCATCTCTGCATAAAATGGAAGCCAGCTTGTGTTTCATGCAAGAGTTCTGAATAGGAATGTAACCCTTTTTCACCCTTAGAAAAGAAAAATCCTAGCACTAACATAACACCAACCCTACCATCAGTTCTTCCCAATGGTAACTGCATTTGCATTATTGTCTAATTTACCTCTTGAACTATCTTTGCAACATTTAAAAGTCACCATTCTCTCCCAAATATATTCTGCTGTATGGTAGCAATTAAATAGAAAATTGTAGCACCTGTTTTATTTCATTTCACAGTTTCCAGATGTCATGGAACAGGTGATACAGCAACATAGAAAGTCTCATTTACAACAGGGCAACCCTTCAGTGTGCATAGCAGCACATCTCATCTCACTGCAGCTAGATCTCCACCAAAAGGAAGAAAAGGACCCCTACAAAAATATGAAGTTTACAATAGCTAAAGTACACCACAGAAGACTAAAAAAGGGTATCCCTTTCCTTTAAAGAAGAGTAGAGGCAAAGTTCCTGCCTCTCTGCCTACCCTGAGAGTTAGTCACACAGCTAAAAGACTTATCACAAGATCACAGCCAGCAATTCCAAACCCTATTGTCATGTCTTCTTTTCTGAAAGACAGACATACATCTCTTTTCTAATATATGTCAACTAAAGACTGTTAGTTAAGATATTTATTTTTCTTTGCGTTAAATCATTTAGCACACGCATTTTGCTCTGTTTTATGCTTCAACTAAGGATGTTCAGGCCATATGCATTATGAAAACAATGGCAATACTGCCACCAGGCACATTAGTATGGCACAATGGAATGTATTCACTGTCAAACCCATTAAGATCCAATCCAGAAGTCTCTAAAAATTACTTAAATTAGCTTTTACCCATCCATCTCTTTATAGATACATTCATACATAACATATATAAAAGCACATTATTTTATGCCTTTTTTATTTTTGTTTTACTCAGTTACAAGACAGTGTATTTTCTTCTGGAATCTCAAAGTACCCATCCCCAAAAGCTCTCGTTTTACCACTAGAGGGCCAGTAGATACTAGAATTCTTTAACTTTCCCATTATATAGTTAATGGAGGAAGAATCCGGAGCAGGAGCAAGTATTGTTTCTGGCAGTTTGTCATTGCTTTGTTTTCTTTGCCAGTGGACACTGCTCACAGAATCTGTTTAAGTTTTTGTGCCATGTAAAAGGATTTGAAAAAATAATTGCTTTAGGATATTTATGTATTTTTACTTTTAGGTGAGGCTGCTTTGTGACAATTGGGATAGAATAAATTAAAACTCTTGATCAGAGCCATTAAATATTGATTCAATGCAGAAAGATCTGATGGAGCTTCATGAATCTACCTCAGCAATACTTCAGCAGTATCTGCTGGAATGATTTTCAAGTACTGGCTAAAGTGCGTTCCTGTGTATTTCCACTCAAGCCGTGTGCCAATCTTAATACTTATTCCTGAGGGAGGAAATCTTCCAGTGCTGTTTTTCATTTGATTTGCAAGGACATCCTGTTTAGGTACTTATCAAAAGAACAGAAGAATAGATGCCAAATTCCACAAGTCTTGCTTTGGAAAACTAAATGTGTAAGACTAAAGTAACAAGCTATATTTAAAAGCAGTTGCAGCATTGTTCCTTTATATTTGAAAAATGTATATTGCTGTTTACAGGCCAGATATATTTATGCATGACTCCACAGGAATTGCTCTGTTCCTTAAACACTAAAGGATTTTGCTAAAAGTTGCTAAACTCCACTGGTTTGATGATTAAGGATGAAATCCAAAAGAACGACTAAACAAGTGAGCTATGCAAGAAGAAATCATGACTGACTTAGGGCACCAGTTAGCTCAGTTGCCTAAGCAGTCATTGACCAAAGGACGCAAAGCACGAGTGTTTACATACTCAGATGACTAGAGTTCTGCTACTGTACTTGTGTGGAGATACTGCCAATGTGTCTGAGCCAAGGTCTTGGTGCTTATCTCATGCTTCAGGCTGTTCAGATCAAGCCAAAGACTGTGCCTAACTCTCATAAAATGCATATGTTGGAGGGCAAGGGGGAGGGAGGAGAGAGGAAGAGGCCGCACCTAAACCACTCTCACAGCATTTAGTACAACACAACATACAGCTATATTCCATGCACTGCCACTTACTGAAACTGATGGAGAGAAGCTGCAGGTTTACCCTGAACTATTGGTGTTCATTTCTTCTTCCGAAAAGACACTACCTAACTAACAGTCCGTGTGCAAAGCAGAAAGTGCTGTGGGAAGATTCTTGCATTAAATGTTAGGCTACTGTGCAAAACTAGGTCAGTGAGAAATGCAGGAGAGCTTATGCACTGCCCAGTAGTTAATACAGCTGCACACCCTGGCAGGGGAAGGGGTTCTTTAAATGCCATTTCTTGATTCAAAGACCTCATAATTTCTGCCTTAAAGAGTCACTGGACAAAATGCCTGAATTTTAATGGCAAGAATTAAAATGCAGGGAGAAAAGGGAGAAACAGGCAAGCAGGGACCTCTCTCAGTGAAAAGTTCTGTTTTCTGCGCACCTAGAGTTCGCATTGTTTTCACAGTACAAAATTCCCATTCCA
>JAWWMU010000001.1:67808651-67819104 GCA_035048155.1 Cinnycerthia olivascens | reverse complement strand
AAATTTAAATGACTGTATGATGACTTCAAACATGGTTTTCAGAAAGTTAAACTGATCAGAAAATGGAAATTCTTTGGTTTGGGAGAACTTCCAAAGTATTTCTATATTTAGTTCTCATAATTTCTTCATGTCCATTTCAAAACTGTATTACTTGTAGTTTTAAACCATATATATAGATATATATACATATATAAGATCTATAAGTTTTCACAGATATAACTCAGTTTTTTCAACTTCTTCCTCTTCAAAACAAAGGTGGACATACACTTAAGTGTATTCATTTTGAAAATAAGATTTTGTTTTTTGCTGCATGTAGCCAAACTGAGATGAAGTCTAGGAATTGTAATTTCTAAGCAGATAGTAAAATATAACAGTTTCAAATACTTTTGGGTCTGAAACATAGCTAACTAGAATGTTTGGTATAACAGAGGGGGGGAAATCCATTGCTTTATTTCCCACTAGTTTGAAAACTGTCAGCTGGTTGATATCCCTGTTTAAAAAATAGCTGACATGAAACAGCACTGCAGCCTCTGAAAATGTTTTTACACTGTTCACAACTGTAAGCATAATCTCCCTCTCAACATGTAAGCCTTCATGCAGAACAAAGCTGCTGTGGCTGCTGCCTTTATACAATTCAAAAGTTTGATGTGCCAGACTTGGCATAAGCCTATCTCTCATTAACATCAAAGGCTCTCAAATAAAACACCATTAGTGTTGTTTGGGATTTTCATGAGCAGTGCATATACATACACATCTCTTACACTGTCATAGTTGTATTATCCTTCAACATTAATGATGACTCTGGGGGACAAAACTGATTCAGGGCTGGGTTTTGAATCTCCCATATTCAACCCACAGATATTCTGGAAAGTGGTTTGGTGCCCAGTGTTTTATTTACAAGCATTTAAAAAAGAAAAGAAGTGTAAGATTTGCAACTGGGTTTTGCAGACTGTTCTAACATCTTCCATATGTGACTACCACTCTCTTCCTCCTCTATCATTGCCTTACAGGCCTCATACCTGACTGTGACACATCTAATTTCTCAGTTATAGATGCGCATCCCTTCAAACATTCTGAGTAAAACCCTTATTTGGAGGGAAATCACTCAGAATAGACTTCTAAGCTTTCAATTGTATGTAGTTAAGGTGTTTAAAGAGAAAAATTCAGATGTGTTTACTTTCTTTGAACCTGCTTCTAAATCTATAAAAAACTCATATGTTTCTAATATTACTCTTTTTTCTGTTGTTTGATTAAGTTAAGCAACTGAATGTAATTCAGAACTTCCTGAAGATGTGATAATATTGAAGCTTGCCTGGAGTACATGCCCTAAAACTTATAAATCAGCATATGAAAATTGTAGCAATGTTTTGAAAAGAAGTGAGTCAACATATTAAATGTGTTCTTTGGATTAAACTTTTTGGTTTAGTCTGTCTCTCTTGTTCCCAGTTCTAATTTCTTTAGGAAAAGTCAGGACAGAAGAGATGCTATAAACTTAGCAGGTTATCAGCTCACTGTAATACAATGAAACTTCCCATTCTGGCAATGCTAGTAAGTCATTCCAGGTCTAACCATTATTGTTGCTGTTCTCCTAGCGAATGCAAATTTTTTAGAGCACATAGTTATTGTCTACAGAAATCACAGTTAATATCAGCAAAACAAATCAAATGAGCATGTACAGTGAAGAAGAATACAAAATAGCCATCAGGGAAATGAAAACAAACACAAGGCCTTGAAGAGACCTTTCTCACCTCCAGCTGAGTAAGGCAGATGGTTTGATTTTAATTACTTTTTTTTTCCTGTATGATGAACTGCTTTTGGCTAAATTTTAATACGTTATATTGTGTATGTGCAAGTTAAAATTTCAGGTACATTACATTGGAACAAATATATTGTGTATATATATATATAAGCTTTTAGAATTCTAGGTACATTTTTTTTTACCATCACATTGTAAAAAAACCTTATGTATTTATCATGAAATTGTGATTTAGGTTTTAAACAGATGAGTTACCCAATATTTTGAGTACTTTTTCTTCCAATAGTGATTTTCATTTAAATTATATGAAGAAAATTTAAACAAGCAACAAGCCTGCAGTTATAGATAGTTACACACAGAAACACTTTGTAAGTACTGTTTGTGATATTCCCTTTAAACACATTCTCGAGTCTCTTCATTCCCACTAGAATTTGGGAGTGTTCACCATGGACATGTTCTTAGTAGTTTCTGTATGAGAGATGGAGGAAAAACGTTGTATATAAATGACTCATTCATAAATGTGTATGATGTTGGCATTCCCGTGTGTATCCAAAAGCAAATATGATGACTCTTTCTCAATTTATACTTTTTTGAAAATCAAAAATTGCTGATTTTGTGTAAAAATTTCACAAGTACTCTTTTGGATACAAAATAATTTCTTTGAAATATTTCTGAAAAAATATGTGGCTTTTGACAAAATTCTATTTCATTGAGAAATTATTCTTGAGAGCAATATGTAGCCAGCAAAACAGCTTAAAATTATTAAAAAGTCAATGATCCAGTTGAATAAACTGCTAGAGGTATTCTAGCAAACAAACATATTCAATAAAATCTTAGCATCCACAAAATATCTTTAAAGGCTTCTTAAAATTTTTGCTTAGACATTAATCTTTTCTGCAATGTTTTCTCATTGGTGTTATAAAGTGTCATTATGCCTTGTCTCTTCCTAGCATTCAAACCCACCACAGGTCTCAATTCCTTCAGTAATTTTAGCATGTGAAGCAATCAGCACTGTCCTAGATTGCTAAAATGATACAGAACAGCACCACAGGTACCACCAAGATTCAGGCACTGGCATTGCAATTGTTATTTTGTTGTAACTCAACTGTTGCTTATAACATCAGAATTGCCACAGTCATATTTGATGGTGATTATTTGTCATAGAATAATGAGATACCGGGTGTTATTTCTTGTTAAAATAGAGAATATTTCTGAATTCAATAAAAGCTTTGATTTGCTTTATTCAAAATGGCATATTGTAATAATTATAAACTAAGAGTATTGCTGCTACAACTCAATTCCCATATCAAATAAAAAATGTTGAAGCAACATAGAAGATTCTGAGAAACAAATATGATAATTCAGTGTCTTTATAAAGAAACTGGATGATGATAGCTCCATTTATGACTGTTGCTAAACTCTATGTCTATTCCAAGTAGAGTGTGGATAAAAAACCCCAGAAAACTGGCAAACAAATTATCTGCTTTTTATGCAGCTAAACAGGAAACACTAGTTATAAGTCAAAAAAGTGATGAGAAGGAGAAAAGCTTTTATTAGCAGGGAAGATTTCAGAAAGTTCTGTAAGACATTAAAAAAAAGAACCTTATGCACCACATTATACACCACTCTGCAATGAATATGATCAAGTCTCTTTGACTAATCAAAAGGAAACACTGGACGTTTGACAGTTTTCCAACATATTCTTCTTTGAGCAACATGAAATGAAACTTTGCCCCTTCTAAAAGCATCTAGTGGTAACTGTAAAAAGTGTAATTAAGGCTCTTAAAAGCTGTTGCAAAACAAGGCAGGAGCTACTCTAAGGTCTCTGCAGCAGAAATCATGGACATCATCTCCTAATCAGAATATCAATGCAGACTTCTTCTGTTAAGTACGGATACAGAAAAAGCCATGTGAAAATCATGCACCTTTACAAAGAGAAGGTTACTGGATGCCAGGATATATCACTTGTTTTAGCTGTGGGATGCATTACTGTTTGGATAATACAGTGAAATTGTTTAAAAAAAATCCTTTGGGAAAGTCAAAGCTGTTTGTGATTTCTAGAGCCAATAGTACATATAAGTCTATGCCAACTGTTTGTCTTCCTAGCCACTCTAACAGAACTTACCACAATAACTTTAGATACTCCTGAAAAGATCTGCTATCCAGACAAATTTGTAAATATTCTTCATATTTTTTTTTTTTGTATTAGGGCAAGATGGTAGAGGCTTCAATGTAAATGGAATGACAAAATTTTTAAAGATACTTCTGCCAAAGGTTGTGCCTTGATTGAACACACACAATATAATGTCCAGCACATTACTGACTCTTTTAATTGGGGTATCAAGCACTCCAGGCTGAACATGACCAGAAATCCTTCTTCAACCCCATTTCAATGAAAAATATTTGAGGCAAAAATATGTGCGGTGTCAATGCAACCCTGAAATTTATGAAAAAGTTTTGCATCATAATGTTTCAGTCTATTGTGACTAATGATACATAACTTCGAGACACAAACCCAGTGTCTTTTGGGAGACTAAAGCATCATTCCTAGGTAGACATCTAACTGTAACAATTTTTCCCCATTAAATGGAAAATGGCAGAATAAATCAATAGGGCCTGCCATGATTGTTTAATAGTAACAGAAATGACAACTTTACCAGATATGTTTTATTACTGCTTTGAAGGAAAACAAGCAAGCACAATGACAATCAAACAAGCAAATGGGTCAAAAAAGGCTGTCTGCCTTTTAACTCATGGGGATATCCAGAAGCATTGTACTAATATTACTGGCTATGGTAAATTAAAAAGTATTATATACCCCTTTCAGGAGGTTCTTCTTGAAAATTTCCCCTCCATATTTCCCTGGATTTGTTATGAATTTTGCTGCATTTCTGTTGGGTAATACCTTCTTAAAAATACTCAATGTGGGTAAAAATTTTCATTTCATTAACTGTAAGAGTATATTCTATGGA
Source organism: Cinnycerthia olivascens (assembly GCA_035048155.1). NCBI lineage: Eukaryota > Metazoa > Chordata > Aves > Passeriformes > Certhiidae > Cinnycerthia > Cinnycerthia olivascens. The sequence goes on along the minus strand of JAWWMU010000001.1, from coordinate 67,814,376 downwards.
AAACTATTTTATTTGAAAGACCTATTATACGAACATGTAAAATTGTTGGTGAATTGGTAGAAAATAAAATATTGAGGAAAATAAGCATGTACTATTTGTTTTAAACAGACACAATTATTTCCTTGTGAGAAAAAGAATGAATCTTTTCAAAAAGATTCTGGGGATAGACTGAAGTTTTTTTTCTTCAATTTTTTTTTTAATCTTATCTTTATATAGTTCATAAACATTAAACATAAAATGCAATTTTCAGAGTTCTTCAATTAATGCTAAAGTATAAAAACACTGCAAAAACAATTCAAAAACATTCAAGCCTCAAAGAAAATATTTACCTTTGATAAGTCAGTACAAAAGCATTTCTTGTGCAAAAGAAACACTGAAACTTAGATGGTGGAGTACGGATGTTTCAAAAGAACAAAGTGCTGTCTTACTGAATTCATGCTGGAGTCAGGCAAAGAATGACAAAGAAATATTATGACAGATTATGCCGTGAGCTGTTCATTTCCTGTTACCAAGGAAGAGGCAGTAGCCAAAATATTTCAGCCTTCTGGCCTTTATTGTACATCTGCTGTTATACTGTTGTTTAGCACACCAAGTTCTCATTGACCAGAGACTTAGTTAGCACAGTTGTTCCCCCAAAAATCCTAGTCAGTAACAGATGTTTTAAAATGCACATTATGCTATTTTGAGGTTAGTTTTTTTCAGATAACTTGGGAGCAATTAAGTTCAGACTATAGACACATAACCATAAGATAATGTGCATTTCTTCTGAGAATAGGCAAGTTTGACTGCAGTAAGAAAAAGAATTGCTTAACTTGTAGATTTTATATTAGAGATATATTTATCTAATTTACATTATGTGATTCAGTTTTCATAAAGCATATGTATCTGTGCCAAGAAACAGAGCTAAATTTTCTGTATCTATTGTGGGATCTTGCCCAACACACTACAGAATTCAGATAACACAAAATACATTTTGCAGTCATTACATAAAACCCCAAATACGACACAATACAGAGATACTAAGAGGAAGGAGCATAGTTATTAGATTACTGCTTAAAAAGAATGAGTTTTACGTCTCTTTAAAACTATATTAAGAGACAGTGTAAATAGGAAATACACACAAAATTACAGCCTCCTTTATCATTAAATCTTTCCAATTTCTATTACTTTGCACTACATTCTCTTTATGATGTAAAAATGCTGTTTATTTCATTTCTTTAAGACTTTAGTGGGATTTGTTGTAGCTAAGGGATTGTTTTCAATGGGGTAAAAACATGTTTTTGCAATGAAAGAATGGGCTGTGTTCTCTTTGGTGACACAAAATAATCCATGAAATGAGTAAACATAATTATTAAAGGTTTTGTCCCCTGATGCTTCCAGAAAATTAGTGCTTACACTATCCTGCAATGGAAAAAAAGTTTTTAAAAAAGTGAAAAGAAACTAAAAGAACAGTACAGTAAACATTCTTCTAATTAAAGAGAGCTATCTTTTTCAAAGCTGAAATAATATGATCATTTGAATATTTAACTTACTTTTATTTCATTGATGTTTGAACTTTTTTTTTGCAAAATAAGCTTTGCAGACCTTGTAAAGAATAGGAAGCAACTTAGACAAAGGTATGCATGAGCTATTTTTTCCTAGGAAGAAAGAAGGACAGAATGGTACAGCAAACAAAGGCTATAAATCAGATGATAAAAAATGCACATTGTGAAAGAACGATTTCCTGTTTGGGAAGGAAGAATAACTAAAATAACATACCCTCAGATTTCACTACCTGAAGCAGGAATGAGTTCAAAGAAATAGCTAAGGAATCAAAGGTTAAAAGGAAGCACCCAATCACATCTGCCAGAATATTTTTTAACTTTTTTGATGGAGATATGCTACATTTACACTTCGCTTTTAATTCCAGAAGAAAAGGGAACAATTAGAAGGTTCTTCATTATCTGTTTTTTTAGCACTGAGATAAGCTTAAAAAACTTTCTTTAATCTCTATGATGCTAATAACTTTTGTCCCAACTTTATAGAGTGCTTAGAATGAAAAAAAAAACAACTTAAAAATCCCTCAAAAATCCAACCAAACAAAAAATCTCCAGACCCAAGCCTCTTATCTTTGCCAATAACATTTTCTCTTCCAAGGCAAATGGAGAAACAGACTTATTTGGACTGCTGTTTAAAAAGTATGCTCAAATGTATACCAGAATGGTAAAGCTCCCTTTACATACCAGGCAAAGGAAACTTTTCTTAGCTTATTGTTTTTCACATTTCTTTCAGATGCCTGGAATCACCAGACATTTCTGGCATGTCTGTTTTCCTGACTATTAATATATTCTATTTCATTGCTGTTGTCTCTATTGTGATCACTTGTTTTACATCCTGTCCAGCTGTGCAGATCTTTCAGATTAACAGCCTATTTTGGGGAAATTCAGACACCACTGTTCCTAGATAAACATTATATACCCTTTAACTAAATTATGTCATCTCAAATTCATTGTCTTAAAAACTAAAGGCAAAGAAATTTTTTTCTTTCACATTAGAAAAGTGTTTGCTCTTTCTCTGTGCATGTATTTATATATTTGTGTGTGTGCTTTAATTCAAAACAGAGAACATCTGTTGAAAAAAAATTGTGTTCTCCTAGCTTTTCAAATGGACTTTTACTGTTAATAAGCCCTTTGAAATATATAACTAGTCACTGTTGAAAGTGTATACTGGAAATATTAAGAGCCATAGCTTGGTCTGAGACAAATGAAAATATTTTATTATATTTATCTGTAATTTCTTTCCTCAGAAAAGACCAAGCATTTCTCCACAGAAATTGTGAACTATTGAGGACTTAAATGAGACAGGGAACATATACATTTTGAGTTTTTCTAAAAGCCCAATCTTGAATCTGATCCAATCTAACTTAAAAGGCAGTTTCTTGATGTGTGACCTCTGTTGGTTGCCTATTTTTTAGTGAACTGTATCTGACTTAATCAGATTAAGGTAAATTTAACTCTACTTGTAAAAGAGACTTTACAATGAAAAATCCCTTGAATCTTCGAACTTTGCTGGTGTTATTTATTGCAACATCCATGCATAAAAATGCACCTCTTCCAAAGGCAGCCTGCAGAAACCAGGAAAGCTTGCTAGAAGCTTGATCAATAGAAATTAAGTATTGTGGAGGAAAAATGTGGAACTACCCCTCTATATATGTAAATATCACATCCTTTTAATGCATCTTAAGAAAATACTGCATTTTCCAGGCCTACTGAATATCCTGTAAGGCATGTCCTGACAAAATGATCCCCAGGACCATCACTTGCTGGGAAGTCACTGCTTTCTGAGCACGCAGAGAACAGTTCTGCTGTGCACATGGAGCACGCATGCAGTGAGTGGCCTCATGACTTGGAAAGTGCTTGGAAAAGACAGAGGTGAAAACCAGGATGCTCTTGCTGCCAGAACTGCTTTATCTGACTCATGAGATCCCCCCAGCATGGTGCATGAAACCTCTGAAGGTGACCAGAGGCTACAGGAATCTCTTTTATAGGACAGCTATGCCTCATATGTCTCCTATTGAAGCTACTTGTACAGAAGCAAGGTGTATTTTGCCTCATACATGTTAAAGAGGAAGACTACAGAGGAGGAATATGTCTTTTACAAGGGTTTTGTAAACTGTTTTTTAGCACCCCCAAATGCCTTTTTTCAGAATAATGGCATCTAAAGTCCCCTACACAGTTGATGAAGAGGCAACCTCCAGAGGGATTCAGACTGTGTGAAGACTGAATCCTTACTTCTGTTTCCTTCTGAATAGCTGAAGACTTAGGGAAACTACAAAATAGGCTTCAATATTAAGAGAAAGTACTCAGAACTAGGAAAATTCTGACTCTGCACTTGTTCTATATTTTATGACACTATATGCTGCAGAGGGAAGCTAAATCATGGTAAGTGAATTGCGAAAATTCTGATATTTTAGCAGCTATCACCATAAACAAAGGGAAACATAGCTGAATCCACAAAATATCACATGACTCAAATATTTTTAAAAGCTCTTACTTTGCTGAATACTAGTAGTGCTTAATTACTAATTTTCTGGGTCACAAAATCACAGAATCACAGAAAGGATAAGCTTGGAAAGGAGCAGCTTATGTACTGATTGTAAAAATAAAATACTTTGAATTCATCCTTAAACATTTAAAGAAAAGACTAGAAGTGAATAATAATTTTCTGAAGTAAGTTCTTTATAACTCCTTTTCCAAACAGGGGCACTTTATGTCAGCAGCACTATATCCTGCCAGAAGCAGTCTGGAAGTAAGTGAGACAGCCATTTAGAGATGTGCCCCAAATGTGCCCATACACCTTCTTTTCAGCACAGTCTATAGTCAATTCAGGGCACAGAGTAGCCTTTGGGACCATTTAGGTTATTTTGTGTTAGATTTGTATTACATTTTGGAGCATTTCAATTTTTTTTGGTCATTTGTTCTGAGCCAAGTAAGCACAACTGCAAAAAGTAATAATTACAATAAGTCTTATTTCCAATAAAAAGAATTACACCAGAAACTGAAAATGTATATGACTACTTAGGAGCCATCACATCTCATAGAGACAGTATTTATGGTTTGTTTGAATACTTAAGAAAGCAGCAATAAACAGCAAGAAGAGCATTTAAAGCCTCAAAAACAGCACATCAACCCACCACATAGCATTCCTGTGCAGAGCAAATTGGTCTTTTCTCATTTTTGTTTACAATCAGCTCTTCATAGACTAAACTCCAGTAAGTTGTGGAGTTTCTGATGTCCTCTCTCTATATACAAACAGTGCATTCACTATAAACACAATGAGGGAGGTAGGAAATAGAACCTCACAATCAGACCCTGAAAAACTGACCCCATACATGAAGAGCTGGTTGATAAAGAAAACTGGTGGGGTGACAAAAGGTAAGAGTAGCTTAAAACACTAATGATTTAAGCAAAAAAATATCAGCTTACTCTCTCTGATTTCTGCAATACTGAAGCTTACAAAGATTTCGTTTTCAGCCAGAGACAGAAGCTCATTTAGAGGCAAGTTCTATGAGAAACATTTTCTGTTTGCATATGTAATTGATAAGTACCCTGCAGTACTAAACAAGATCACTTTGGTTTTAACTTAGGTTTCAGTGTTTACAAAGCTTCCAGACTACTTCCTATGAACTACAAAAGCTGTTTTATATCCCATAACTTTCTACTATACAAGTTTTATAAAAGTGAGCACACAGTAACATGGCTTTAAATCTTTCCATAATGTATTAATATGCAAAGAAATTAGTAACATGATTTAAGCTTAATTTTCCAATATTCAGGCAAATAAAAAAAACAACTCTTGAATATGGATCACCAAATATCTACTGCCCTTAAAAAGATACATCTGTCAGATATGCAATTACTTTGGCATGTTTTACTTTCAGTTTTAGGAGTTCGGTGGTCATTTGAGGCCATGTTGCAAGTACAAGAGTTAAATAAATATAGTGTTGCCAAAACCTTGCTGAGTAATCAAAATTTCAGCACTATTATGCTACTCACAAATAAGTAACAGCCACTATGACAACAAGAGTATTTAATACAAAAGAATACCTACATTTCTAGGTTAGAAATGAAGCATAAATAGTAAAACAACCTTAGAGGGAAGTTAAGATTTGAAGAAAGGAAAGGAAGGAAAGAAAGGAAAGGAAGGAAAGGAAGGAAAGAAAGGAAAGGAAGGAAAGGAAGGAAAG
>JAWWMU010000001.1:67795337-67808569 GCA_035048155.1 Cinnycerthia olivascens | reverse complement strand
AAAGAAAGAAAGAAAGAAAGAAAGAAAGAAAGAAAGAAAGAAAGAAAGAAAGAAAGAAAGAAAGAAAGAAAGAAAGGAAGAAAGGAAGAAAGGAAGAAAGAAAGGAAGAAAGAAAGAAAGAATCAAATCTGAAAGTCATAGAGAATGTCTTCATCCTGTCAAAGCACCAAAGCTCTGACTACAAAGAATCTTTTGTATTTTGAGTATACTGGACATATTCTGTTTTGCTTACAGTGATGCAGATGTTATTCCAACTATTCTGTCTTTTCACACAACATACACTATGATACCACTCATTAGAGATGATTTCTGAGTTGATATAAAGTTAACAATAAGGTAGACAAAGATCTGCAACTTTTATTTAGTATTTCTGAGGATTTCATGGCAGTAACTAAAGATGATTTGGAATTTCAAGTTACAGGACAGTATCTGTAAGTTGAAATGACTGAAAGCCCTCCAGCTCCCCATAATGTGATTTCCATATTTCAGGCTGCTAATACACATTTGTGTTCACATCCTGAACAGAGTATTGGATCATTCCTATTTCCTCTTCTGTATTAAGGTACCTAAATTGCAAACCGAGAAAATTAAATTAGTGGACAGCATTTTCCTATAATTACGTGCAGGTCAAATTTCAAACAATAATGATTTTTTACCATTTGTCTACAGAAGCAAAGTCTACAAGGAATAGTGGCATCATCCCCTGTCTTCCCTTAAAAAACACTGGAGAGTTTTGAGCCAGATCAGACTGAGGAACAGTGACCTTAAAAGGTATGAAGTTCTTACAGATTTCCTATATATACATTTGTTCCGAAGGAAAGAAATTTTATCAGTGTCCTAAGGAATAGAAAAGCTGATGATCTACTATTTGTTAGAAGAGAATCTAGAGATATTATTAAAAAATCAGTTACATAAATTCCCATGATTGCTACTTTCATCTTCTATAAGAGTATATGGATATAAGAGTATCTACCAAATATCTGATTTCATTTCACTGATTGTTGCTCATTTATTCATAAAAAGCAATTGCCTAGATATGATCCAGAAACTTAATGTATTTCTGACTGATTAGAAGGGACATATCACAAAAAAAAAAAAAAGAAAAAAAAGTATAATCAAAATATTTTAATCTCCAAAAGTACCCATGTTCAATTTGATGTTGCTGGTTTTATTATTTCCCTGGTCAGAAGGAATTGCATCCAAAATTTTTGATGCATAGGAATGAAACAGCCGTTTCATATTTCTCAGGGAGATATTTAGACCTTGATTTGGCAAATGAAGCAAGCAATCTTATCATGATCTCTCTGTTATTTATATTACAAGATGTTAATCTACTCTTGTGCTTCTTGGAAGAAGAAGCCTGTTTTTCATATCTTTGTATAGAACGCACAAAAATTCTCCTGTTTTTATATACTCAAATAGCAATCTAGGCCACTGATGGTTGTGATGGCCAGTGCCTGACTCTGCTTTCACAAAAAGGTCACTCATTTCCTTGAACTTCAGTATTGATTTCCTTTCCTTCAAGGATATTCATTCAGTTTCCAGTGCAGTGTATTGAGGTAACTAGTTTTATTTTAAGAAGACAAAATTAATAATCACAGATTTTTCTGCTTTTCTCATCAACTGCTTTGAATGAAAGGAAAATGGAGTAACTATATTTTTGAAGGGAAACTGGGGTATTTGTGTGCTTTCATCTTCTGAATAAAGGAGAAGTTAACCTGTGGCATGCAGAGTAGTCCATACATGTGCTGGATTCATCACAATAATAATTACATCAGTTAAGATTTAGAAAACTGGATTACTCTGGAAACTCTGGATACTGTTTCTTTCACAACATTATCAAAGACTACGTGTGTTTCTTACCAGCCATTCCTTCAGTTCTTTGGGATCCTCCTTTCCAGACTTCTCCATGGTTATACATCACAAAATCTCACTTGAAAACTTGATCCATACAATCTACTCATTAAATTTCTCCGGGGTTTTATTTTGCTCCTGGAAACGTTTTTACTGCTCCCATTCTCCCTGTGGTTGTGTTGTCTTACCTTTGTTTTTTTATTACACAGATAAGAAGCAGGTGAGAGAAGATTGCACTGACAGATTACATTACATGCAGAAATTTCAAGAAATCTCATACAAATCCCTACTACTAAAGGTGTTTTCCTGTGTGGCCCAAAAACATCTAATTAATTCCTGCCCTCGAACCTGGAGAAAGTCAGTGAAATATTTACAGAGAAATGTCCAGGCAGTCTCCCTTTTTATGAAGTTCTTTGATATCTTAATCAAATGAAAGTAAAGAAGAAACAAAAAATGAAGGAATATGGAGTAGTAATTCGGGGAGAGAAGATAGTCCATTTTCAACACAGAAAGACATTAATAGAAAAACGGGAAACTTTATCCACAAAATTACTGAAGAAGAAATATTTTTAATTAGTCAAGATTATTGTTATTTTAGTTAGAATCAGGAATGCATTTTCAAAACAAATTTTCTGACTCTCAGAACAATTCCAGAATACTACCTGTTTTGATTGATAGCACAGAGCAGAATTGAAGTACATAAACTATTTTAGTTTTGGATTAAATTACTGGAAGATGTGATTCAGAGCTTCACCTAATGTGCTTGCTCTCCTCACAGAATCCAGTTTGTAGGATTGAACAAGAAACAGTCTGAAGTAAGCAGCCTACCCTGCAAAATTGCTGTGCTACAGACGAGGTTTCAATGACAGCTGTTTTATTCTACTCCTATTGGTATTCATCACTTAATGACTTAACCATAACTTCATTGAAAAATAGTATAAAAACAGAAGAAAGTATTAGTGTTGTTTGTAATGAAAAACTTAGGTAAATGAACAATCTGAAATTTAAAATATAAAGCTTAGGTTTTGAGTTCTTGTTTTTTTTTTTTTGAAGGATATATTTTTGTAATAGTTTTGGATGTTTTGAGGGACAAGTCAGCCAGTAACTGACATACCAACCTATGGAACTTTTTTACATCAAATTTGCTACATAGTTGAGTTGATTCATTTTACAAGTGACTTTATATACTCTGTATTTGACTGAGAAAGAAATGTCCCTATGTTCATGAGTTTATATTCATTCTTTGGTACACTCTCAGAGCACAGAAGAATGACTCTTCTGAAACCAATGAAGATAAAATTTGTCAAAATACAGTGTAGGATACTAATCAGGGTCCAAGTTAGGAGAACCATTGTGGTGTAAATTTGAATTTATTTTCTTTTTCTGATTTCAGTAGTGCTTCTGTACATTTCTTATTTTAAAAGGATGCAAATATTATCTTAATATGTTCAAATGGTAGACTCTTACCTTAAAGGGAACTCAAGCACTTACTCTTATGTACTTTTGAAAAATAAATTTGTACAGAGGCTCATGAACATTGGAACCCATTGCCACAGGTTGCTGTAGAAGCCAGAAGCAAAAGCAGCTCCAGAAACTAAAAACAGAAGTGCACAGAGTATAAGCTCATTGAGGTTACAAAGAATATCTCCAGGCTTCAGTTCAGGAAGTTCCTGGCATGCAAATGTCTGGAAGCTGAAAAGGTACGCTTCAAAGGTGGTGTTATTTTGTCTTTTCTCTCTTTAATGCCTGACACTGGGTACAACATGTCTCTGAATAAAAAATATGACTTGATCCAATAAAGCTTTTCTTATATTAAAGTTAACTTATTCTTGAAAATTAATACATTATGTTATAAGAATTCTCTACATGTAAATCTGCTAGATTTCCTGTTTCTCAGTCTAATTAAATTTAAGAAAAAATTATGAAGAGGTAATGTATGACATGAGATGGGAACTTCATGAAATTCAACAAGGCAAGTTCAAGGTGCTGCACTTGGGTTAGGGCAATCTTAGGCATGTGTACAGACATGAGAAGTCACTGAGAACAGCCCTGTGTTTGAAGAAGGGCTTGGGGGTTCTTGTGGCTGAAAAGCTGGACATTAGCCAAAAGTGTGCACTTGCAGCCCAGAAGGACAGCTACATCCTGGTCTGCATCCAAAGAGATGTGACCAGCAGGGCCAGGGAGGGGATTCTGTCCCTCTGCTCTGCTCTGGTGAGACCCCACCTGCAGGGCTGCATCCAGCTCTGGGGAACCAGTGCAGCAAGGACAGGGACCTGTGGGAGCAAGTCCAGGGGAGGGACCCCAAAATGTTTAGAGGAAAGGAGCTGCTCTTCTGTGAAGACACACTGAGACGGATGAGGTTGTTCAGTCCAGGAAAGAGAAGGCTTCAGGGACACCTCATTGAAGCCTTCCAGTACCTTAAGGGGTACCTTATCAGTGCCTTATAAGAGGGAGGGTGAAGACATTTTGCACAGTCATTTAGTGACAGGACAAGGGGCATTGGTTTTAAACTTAAAGAGAGCAGGTTTAGATTAGATGCCAGGAAAAATTTTTTTACTCAGAGGGCAGTGAAGCACTGGAACAGGTTGCTTAGAGAAACTGATGCCTCATCCCTGGAAATGCTCAAAGGGAGTTTGGATGGAGGCTTGAACAACCTGAACTATTAAGAGGGAGCCCATGGGAGGGGAAGAGAACTGGATGATGTTTAAGGTTCCTTCCAACTCAGACATTCTATGATTCTGTAATCCTGTGACATTCCAGCTACCAGGGATTAAACCGTTCCTTTTCTGGTTGCTAAAAAATCTCATTTTGTATAGTTACCTATGTATCTTCTGACATCACTAGGTATGAGAAATTTAACAGTGTTTGTATCTGGAAAAGAGAATCATAGAATATATGATTTCATCATTACCAGACATGGAATAATGTACTTCTGAATAGGAAGTATTCTCCACTACTGCATGAAACTCTATGTTCTACAAATGATAAATTGTGACAGAAATAAAGCCGTTAGGAGATTTTTGCCAAATAGTACTATTTGTAAGCCCTCATAGGTCAAGTTCAAAAGATTAATTCCATATTTTTTCCTAGAATTCCTTGTTTCACTTACTATGTTCATGCCAACATATACTGTCAACTGAAAAGGAAATACTATAAAAAATTAGGTTAATTTCCTAGTGTAAAGTATATTAAGGCATGATGTGGCTAGCTCCTTGTGTCATTCAAGTACTAGGCTGTCATTGGACTTGTAGACAGAAAAAATATTGGCAGCTATGAACAACATATTTGATTTCTGTGATATATAATTTTAAATTATAACCAGAAACTTGAAATTGACATTCTTCCAGCCACAGACTTTGTTAGCAATGTCTTTACATAAATTTAAAGCTTTTATTCAACATTATCACAAAAATACCAAAGCAAAACTACAACAGAAAGCATTGTTATTCCAAAGAAGATGCCACATATTCATATTCTCTTAAATTTAAATATCTGCTTGTAAGCGTAGCCTTTAACCTTTAAGCACTCTCTAGTCTCTTAAATGGGATAGCATTCCTCTATTTTTATGTACTTTAACAGTTATGAAATGTACCACAGCGTCAATTCTGTGCAGTGCAATTTAAATAAAAAGAAAAAAGAAACCGTCATAAATTAGAGAAAAAAACATTTCAAAAGCTTTGTTAAAAGATTTGGACTACCAGTTATGGTTCTAGCCGATGGTGGTGGTGACTCAAATATATTACTAACTGTTTCTCATCCTGCACTAAAGCCCTGGTCTCAATCAATATCTAGTTTATCAAAATCACAGTCACATTTGGTATCCATTGCTACCCTTGTTTACAGTGTCAGAATGGTGACTAAGCAGTAAATTAGGGTTGGAAGTAAACCCTAAACTCTTGTAGATGAGCTGTCAGATTGGGCTCCATAAAGCTGGCAGGAAGAGTGTGAGGCCTCAGCAGTAGTTGCATAATGAAAACTAAGAAACTGAGACTGTCAAAAATTGAACATACAGTTTTATTTCCTTCTTCCAAATATTAACAACAAAAATAAAGTTTTCTGATTTTACAATCTAAATACATCATAGGTACAAGCCATCATTATACAGTGTACTTCCCAGAATCATCACGCTCACCAGGAAATGCCAAGACATGTCAGAGAGTGGGTTCAGCCATCTTAATCTAATCTCCAGGCAGCAGAAATTTTGCAGTCTCCACAGGCAATGTATTCCAATATTCCCTTGGACTTCCTGTTTGAATTCTTTTTTGTTATATCTAACCCAGTTCTTCCTTGTTGTAATTTAAATCCATTATTTTTCTTCTTACTTACTATGGATATATAAACTTATTATCCTTTCCTCTCTGTAAGACCCTTTTAAGCAACTTTCTGTTGATATTGGTATTGAGTTCCACTCCATCCTGCAGATACTCTTGATGTGTTGTGTCTGTTCATTTCTAAATATAGAAACTTTTTCTTTTCTTCATGAATTGTCCTTTGAGAAAATATTTTCTCAACCTTTGCTTTCCTTATAGTGAACTAATTAATCTCTCTTTGACATGCCTCTATCCTCTATCATACATTATAATTTTTTTTAAAGTCTACTCTATCACATTATCATTGAGAAACAGTTAAAACACAATTATGAATATTTAAATTTATACACCCTCCAGTTTAACAATGAGCCATTGATAACTACCTACTGGCTTTCAGCCAGTTTGAGTCACCTTATGGTAATATGTTTCTCTAACCTACTTACAAGAACACCATGGAACACTGTTTGGTTAATTTTATTTGAGTCAAACCATAATTTATTATAGAAAGTTAATCTGGTCTGTAATCATTTGTCTTTACAGTATTTTTTTTTTTAATGCCATATTCTATAGGATTGCTTACAAATTTGGATTACCTGTTTTCACATTGTCTGATGACTGAAGTTGGACTGATAAGTATTTAATTGCTAACCTAAAGGTTTGACAACAGATCAGATTTGCATTACGTGCATTACATGCTTGACAGTTAGAAAAGAAAACATCACCTCTAGTGAAAATGTTCAAATCTAAAGAGGGGCTACTGGGAAAGTGATTAAGAGAAGCAGCATGAACTCCCCTTACACCCAAGCAATTCAAATTCAAAAAAGAAGTAGCAAGAAAGCAAAGACTGATTGGCCTTTCTTCTATACTGAAGGCACCAAGACAGACAAATCAAGGAGTAAAGTAAAAGTCCTGAAGATATTTCCTTTAGAGAACAGAATAAGAGTAAATTAATATTCCTAATTTAAAGCATTTATAAGATTGTATAAGCAGCTATTAAGATATGCTGCACTAACATTTAACAAGGGAAAAAAGTAAGGGTTAGCATGAACAATGTCAAATATGTACTACAGTGGAATATAAATATTTGCTTAAGGTGTGGAGTAGTAATGTGCTTCCTGCAGAGAGACAGGCTTATAGACGGTGTCTGTTGAAAAAAAAACAGCAGAAAATAACCTTTTGCTGAATTTCTCCATTAAAAACATTAGATTTCCATAAATAATTTATTTGTAATAAGAAATGGTGGTGAATAAGATCTTGGAGTATGTTCTTTCATATGCAACCAAATAAGTACGCATCTTCAAGGCATTAAAGAGTTTTTAAAAAGCAGCATGCAAATATTTCAGTCCTCTAAATATTGTTTGAAATAGACCATGTGATGTTTAACAAATCTCTGGCACTTACTTAAACACTTAGGAAAAATGAATGAAGAAATATAGGACTGGGAGTGGGGAGCAGGATTGGGAAAGAAGAAGGAAGGAAAAAAAGATAAAAAAATAAAACACAATTTTACATTGATATGAATTTAGAATAACATGTCATTGTCAGTGCAAGGCTATACAAAAACTAAGAATATTTGCATTGTAAAAATATGTTCATTATAAAGGAAAAATATGAAAAAATCAGCAGAAATAGACTGCAGAGTCTGCTATAGCGCTGTATTCCTTGTTCCTTAGTAGAATTTCTACTTTAATAAAAGTATGTGAAAAATTGCAAGCATTTATAACCAGTCTGCTGGCTAAAAATTTTTTTTAAAGATGGATTGGAGAGGTTGAGTCATTTTAGGAATAATTTTCAGAGCACATTCTTAAAAAACTATCAATACCATGCAATGTATCAATTGCATAAAATCACCGGACATATTGAAAGATGAAATGAGTTGTTACAGAAGTCACTTACCAACTTTCCAGTCATTATGATTTTATTAATATAAAATGTTACACTGGTCTCTCTTGTTGTGAAATAAAATTACACAAACACTGCATTTGTATATAGAACCATATTTTAAAATATTAAGAAAAAGAAAGTATTACATTTCTAGACAGACAGTTTGAGGAGATTATTAAGAGTCTGTTTCCAAAATTTGTTTGGACTCAGGATACAAAAGTTACTTCAGTTATCAGGAAATAATAATCCAGTAATTCTTCTCCCATTTCCTTTCCACAGCAGAGTGAAAGCACTTTCTGGGGATACTCTGTCTTAGTATGGCTGTGATTATCTATTTCCCAATATACCCTGATAACCAGCCTGTCAGTAAGGTATTGGGATCTGGTGGGATCTGGGAACTTTATTTGTTGTTCTTTTTTTTTCTTCCTCCCCTTCCTCCCTACCTCAACAGTTGTTTGCTGCTAAATTATGAAAGCTTCTAACCAGCAATAATCACATACAAGGAAAACTTCATCATATTGTTTCTCTTACCCAAATAAGAAATCTTAAGGAATATCAAGTTTTGACAACAAACCTTTGTTATATACATCCAGAAACCTGTAAGCCAACACTGATCTTCCCAAAACTCAATGTATTGTAGAATTCAAGTACATCATTCAGGACTAGGTTTAGATGCATGACTATAAATTGTGGGGTTTGGTCCTCATCGTTAAATTTGTGGCTACACAATCTTTTATCTTTTTGTCTGTGATTTTACATCTCCTCTACTTTTTCTGCTTCCATCTCAACTACTATTTCTCTTTTGACACCTCTTACACTTGATATCAATGAGAGTATACACGAGGAAAGACAAATGTCTCTTTACCTGAATTAATTTAGAATGATTATGAACAAAATACCCAAAGACAAAATTTAATTATTTGTTTACCTTCCACTATATTTGAAGCAACTTGCTCATGTTTAAATAGAGGCGGTAGCTTCCTTTTAAGTTTAGCTGAACATTCTTGAAGGCACTAAGAACACTTTGGATGCATGGGAAACAGTGATAATTATACTAGAAGCAGTGTAGCAGCCTGACATTGCTAAGACCATTCTGATTGCTCCTGAACTTCAGGCACAACAGAAGAAAGAAATCCTCTTTAGATAGACACTGTTGTCATAAGTAAAGGTTGGGCACATCTCAAGACCTCCCAAGAGTGCTGTAGTAAAGCTCCTATGTCTGCTGTTCATTTATATAAGAAGCCAAAAAGAAGCATCACTTCCACTTCTCCCAGTCCTGGTTTCCTATTCAAAAAAAAGTTCTATATGTTTGTTTACTCTGTCTCCCTTTCTCTCTTTCTCTCTCCCAGACAGCAGTAGGTATATTAATCGTCTTTCATAGTCCTTCCTAACAGATTACTTGCTCAGAAACTGCAGAACTTCAGTTAAAATTGTCTATAACCTAAGAGGATGAAAAAAAAGGTTGACAACTCCCTTTACAGTTCTCAAATGAACTTATCTTGTGGTGATATAGAGAGCAAAATTACAGCATGTATTTCAAACTGCTTGGTGGCCAGGATCATTTAAGCAACCTGGAAACCTTTGGTCACATCCAGGAGCCAACACCTTCTTCCACTTGCATCATCATCCATTTGTTCTATCTTTATTGAAGTAGTAACTTCTTACTTTGCTGTTGTCCCTCATAGCCTCTGGATTCTGCACTTAACATCCTTTAAAACAGCTCATTGTTTCTTTCCATGCACTTAAACTTCTCTTCAGCCTTGATGTGTAGAAAAGACATTAATATAATTAAAATTCTGACTTGCTGGAACCACTGCCAAGCACTATGAATAGTTTTCATGCATTTCCTTCTCTACTTCTTGGTTTGTGTTTTTAATTAGCACATTATTTAATATCGTGATATCATAGTCAGTGACTTCAAAGAGCTTCTTAACAAAACAAAAAAACAATTGAGGTGCATTTGCAAAATCAATTAACTTTTAGTTTCAAAACATTGAAAAACATTAATAATTGAGTTTAATTTTTAACATAAAATGTACAAGCCAATGAAAATAGGTTCAAAAACTTTATAATAGTACTGGTTTAAATATTGCATTAACGCCAACAGTTGTATTCATTGCAAATGTACAGTTTTTCTTGGATTCAGATATTTATTTTCTCTCTTTTTTATCTTTTGTTTTTGTTTTTCTGCTGTTTTCTAATTATTCTTCCTTCTTCTTCTTAATATACTATTTTCTTTTTTTCCTCATTTCACCATTATACATGTAATGAGAGTAATAGAGACCATTTAGACAGAGGAAAAAAAGAAATCCTGTCTGTTTCATGTGGAGGTCAGGACATCCATGTACACAACAGTACATTTTATAGGTTTTATATGTGCACTCATTTAGGATAAAAGGTACTTAAAAGATTCAAAATTAGTTCTTAACCAAAACATTAGTAAAAATGAGATTCAATTGAGATTTGTGGTATTTATATGATGTGGTCTACTGTTTAATATGATCTAGCAGTATAGACTATTCTTACATCCTTATTTCCCTTATGGGATTAGAGGGCTAAACCACTGAGACTTTCACAAATAAGTTTACTGAATGGAATATATACAGTTCTTATTCTTATGTAAACAAACAGGCTATAACTTGAAGCTACACAAAGGCTTTAATTGTACAAACCACGTATTGTTAAAATCAATCCAAGTCATAACTGCGGTAAGCAACCATCTTAGTCTTGAGCAATCTGTCAGTAAACTAATTAATTACACTAATATGGAGAGAGGAATAGCTCCTCTTTTCTTTGGGCATCTTTTCAGCAGTCGGGAATAACTGGGTTCTATCTTTGCCAGCTCTAATCAAATAAGTAAATCCTTTTTTGGTTAAAAGTTTCTCTAAACCTTTTAGGAAGTAAGCAAGACACAAGGGGTTTTTCATTTGACTTTCTCTTCAAGACAATTTGAAAGCATGCAAGCCTGTGAGGACTGAGATTTCAGTTCATCTCTTAACCCTTCAAACACTCCTTAAAAGATCCAATACATTTTTTTTTTCAATCCTGACTACACACACATTATAAAAATAGATCCACTGATTAGAAAAGCTCTAGGGTTTTCCTCTTTTGTAACCATAGAAATCATAGAATCGTAAAAACTTTTAAGAAGGGTCCTTAAAGATCATCTAGTTCCAATCCCCCCTGCCATGGGCAGGGATGCCACTCTCTAGACAGGTTGTTCAAAGCCCCATCCAGCCTGGCCTTGTACACTTCCAGGGGTGAAGCATCTGCAACTTCCCTGGTACATCCTGAGGAAGTGAGGGTCACAAAACCAAGATTGTAAAGAAGAATGTTCCTCACTTTTGATATATGATTTGTCTCACTAACTTCATTAACTACTGTTATTCTTTATTTTTTTAAACCAAATGCATGATGACACATTGCACAGAGAAACAGTCATGGCAATAAAAAGAAGGGGCTGTGTATACTTACTGTTCAGACAGTTTGATCTGTGATATGTTCTGCATGAATAACACCTGTCACATGCACACTTCATTGAGATATCTGCAAGAAGAGATGCCTTCAAATGAGCAAACTTCTAGTGAATGTCAGTATGAACAAGTTTCTCTGAGGAGGGCATGCCTACATGCTGTAGGGCATGTATTACAAGGCAAACAGCTTCTGATGAATGAGGAAGTCCTAATCTAAATGACAGCCTGAAGGACATCTAGAATTTCCCTTTTTCCACCTCCTCCTCATGAGCCCACAGCTGCTTAGACCATCTCTACATAAAATTAGTTTCAGGGCTGAATGTCCAGCAGTAAAAGAACAAACATCACCATTTTGCATAGTAAAATGGAAATTCATAGTAAATGAATTTTTAAGTTATTTACCCATTTAAAATCCATGTGAAGTTCCTAGAATAACCCTTATTTTTTAATCCCAAATACCACAGATAGATTGCTCCAGATCTTTATGTTGGCACTTTGGGTTGTACTAGGTGATCGAGAATGAACTTGGAGATAGAAATTAGCATTTTCATTTTTCGTAGATCCTTTCCTTTCTATACACTCTGTGAAAGTGTCAGCAACATCTTCAGCAGACTAGGATAATACCAAACTGACACCATGAATGCCATAGTAATGACTATTTATGAAGTGTGAACCAAAAGCAGGAAATGCAGTAAAACAGTCTTCCATTCCAGTTCAGCACTAACCTTGTCTGTATAAAAGCCTTACCAGGCCTGTTACAAAGCCTGATGAAGCAAGAAATCAACTCTGGTAAGCAAAAGTTAGCAAGAAGTACAAAACACAACTACAGCAGTGAGTTCATGGATCATTTAATTTCTCTTTTCTCTGTTAGACAAAGCAATATCTATAGTCAATTAAAATGCAACATTGTTTTTCATGTCCGTCAAAACACCTATACTGTCACAGCCCTTGTTACAGAAAAGCTTAGACATTGCAGTTGAAAGAGAGACTATGTCACCAAACTTGTCAGCAAAGAATAAAGTATAGTCTTTACCCCTAGCAGTTTATAAATAGATAAAACAAATAAAGGGTAACAACTCAAGAGATATAACATAAAAGACAGAAATTTCATTAATATTTTGCAGTACTCTTATTAGTTCCTTTAATTTTGTTGACTGATGATATTAAAGATGAGGCAAGGGACAAAGCGAGTGCTGGAAGCAGTGGAAGAGGAATAAGATAAGACGAAGGAATATATGGGTGGCAGCTAAAGTGAGGTTGAAGTGAAGCAACTGTAAGGGAAGGGGCAGAGGAGATTTGTAGCAAACATCTAAGATGAACTATAAATAAGAACGCACACAATACAACACTCTATATCTTCAAAGCACAGGAAAAGTACGTCTGATGTCAAGTCAGACATTTCAAAGTATTTAGTCTTCAGAAAAGTGTTTATAATGGGAAAATATAAGTAAACCTTTGAGGGCAAAGGCAGGGAGAGGAGAGTCTCCAACTGTCAGGTCTTTGTAGTGAGGCAGTTTTGGGTTTAACCACCATGCAATACTTTGAAAATGCAGAGCACCATAAGTATCGACTACATTGCAGTGAAAAAAAGTTAAACTCCTACCAACCAGGTATCCTTTGCTCAAGCAAAGAAAAGGTCACTCTTTTTAATGTGTTTCTAAGTAATCCTCTGCAATGAGTTATGTTTGCATGATTTAAAGATTCTCATGAA
>JAWWMU010000001.1:67741216-67795237 GCA_035048155.1 Cinnycerthia olivascens | reverse complement strand
AGGTCACTCTTTTTAATGTGTTTCTAAGTAATCCTCTGCAATGAGTTATGTTTGCATGATTTAAAGATTCTCATGAAATTTTGGAATAAAGCTGTATTATTCACTGTTTCTACACAGATGAAATCCACTGTATGTCAATCCATGGTTTGCAAATCCATGTCCACATCTCATGTACTTACGCAGGTCCATTTAGCTTAACTTCTCAGTGTGAGAAGCTCCCAAATACAGAAAAATAGAAGAAATATTCAAAAAAGTAGCACATAAACTGACTTCTGAGCAAGTGATAAGAATGTTTTTATAGAGAGATAAAATTAAAGGGATGACTTGTGATTCAAAATATTTCAACTTGAGAATAATCTTGAAAATTTTCCAAAAAAATAAAACAAAAAAGTAGTTAAAAGTTGTGAGGAAAATGGGATAAGTTTATGATTTGTATAAAAATAATTACTAATTTCTTCCATATTGCTATAACTTTTCACTAGAATCATTCCCGTGGAATAGTGGTGTCTGTTTTCTGCTATGGCTATTATTTCTTCAACAATATCAAAGTACCTATAAAATTAAGACTGTGTAACCGTGTGTGCTGAAGTCAAAGAAGTTATTCAGAAGTCTGAAATGTCAGTATTCTTGCAGGAAACTCTAAAGAGGATCATTGTTGTCGAGTTGCAATAGGGACTGTGACAAAAACAAATGTGCTAGGGATAACCAGGTGGGGAAGAAGCACTGGATGATACTCGAATATTTAGAAACCTTAACATTTTGTACATGCAGCATTTTAATCAATACAGAAGGTGAGAAAGCACACATAACCAAGTAACAGAAGCACAATTTGAGCTCTATAAATTGAAATAAGATTGCTGGTGTCTGGGGTCAAATGCAGTAGCTTGATGAAGGTGAGGGTGCTGCAACTCCATGACCCCAACTCCAACCCACAGCAAGGTTGGCAGTGTATTCTTTCTAAGTACATTCACGCAAAGACATACACACCATATATATATATATATATATACATGACTAGCCACACAGATCACAGGCATATTCAGCACCTGATGAATACAGACAGCACCAAGAGTCTCATCTGCCCTCCACTTAGACTGGCCAGATTGAAGGTCCACTAGTGAGAGAATCTCCCTTTCTCCCTCTCTCTCTTTCTGCACATATAGATATCAAAGTGGGTCCCTATGCTTACTCAGTGTGCTCAGGAGCTGACCCTGGATCCCTATCTCCCCAAACACATACAAACACATACAGAGCTAACTGGGACTCACAGATTCATGAACAGCCATCTCGTTCCGTGTTCTTTGAGACTATCACATCCCAGCTCTGAGCCACTTAACCTATTCTTTTTCTTGTCCATCTTGATCTTCACTATTCATCATGCACTCAGACTCCCAAATCTATTCCAGTTCCTGGCATCTCAGGGACAAGGATCCCCTGTGGTCCCATGGCTGGACATGGTCCCACCTCTCTCATTGTCATTTGGTTTCATTAAGTCCAGTCTTTCCAGTCCTTAAACCCATGCTCATGGACCCTCCAACCCATGATGTGACTATTTTCTGCACCCATATCCCCCTATATACACACATGTTCGTTCACACACCAAATACAGAGAGCTCACGCAGAAAAAGAGTTAAAAAGAGATTTAATAACAAGGTGGGACAGACTACACTTTTCAGGAACAAGGAATGAGCAGACAAATATACCTACCAGTAACCATTTATGTAAGATTGTCATCTCTGGGCTCCTTGCCCTTTGTTTATTCCTCTCCAAATCAACTCACACCATTCATTTTCCCATCTTTGGTTCATCCCTTAATAATCCCATAGAAAGTCCTATATGACACAAAATACTTTTCTCCTACATGTCATAATATGTCCCACTCTCCAAGTATCCATCTCCTTAGCCCAGAAAATGCTCTGACATTGACCCATCCTGAGCATTTTCCTACCAGATCACAGGGGCTGAGGGTCTTATGGGTCAGCTCTGCGAGATACTCAGATATTGTGTCATTTCTTTGAGCCTTTAATTTGTGTTCCCACATGACTTTAGGTCTTTGTACTCCTCTAGATTTGTGGAGATGGACCCCTATAGTCTGCTGGCCCCTAGGATTGGCCTTGGTTCCCCCAGCTGTCATTGTTTGTCCATATTCCTTTTTGGGTGTGAAGATGATTGTACACAATCCTACATGCATTGTTTAAAATATGTTCTACATCATATCTTATAAAAAGAATGCAGTGATCATAAGTGATCATAAGATCATAAACAATGGAGCTGGAGGGCATCACAACGAGTTATGCAATTCCTTTCTGGACTCAAATATATAGTGGATCTAAATTATTCCACAAAGTGTTTTTATTATTTTCTTCCACAGAAGGAGTCATTGATTAAGACACTCATTTCTAAGGCTATTGCAGAGCTCAAATAATTTTGCTCCTAGAAAAATTTTAATACTGTTTAGACTTAACTTCACTGAATTCTGTTTTACTTTGCTGTTATTCATGCTTGCCATGGAAAACTGCTTATTCCTATCTCCTCTTTTTACCTTTCCTGCTGTCATAGCTGCCTTCAGTATCCTCAGCTCTAGACTAAACAAACCTAATTCCTTCAATTTTTCTTCAGAAGTTATGTTTTATAGACCTGTAACCATTCTTGTTATTTTATTTTGGACCAAATCCAATTAGTTTGTACCCTTCTTGAAGCATGAAGCCCAAAACTGGTCATAATATTGTATCTGAGGCCTGACCAAAGCCAAACAGAATTTAACTACTTCATATGTCACTTAAACAGTGCATACAATGTTTATGTGTTTCATTATGATGTTTGCCTTTTCTGTATATAATCTCTAAACTAATTTTGTTGATCATTTCCATCTTGGATTTCTTATAACCTACAGAGATCCTTTTTAGCAGCATGACTGTCCTTTCTCTTATTCTCTAAGCTCTATATAGCTAAACCTTAATATATTTGATAAAGAATTTCCGCATTTTAAGAAGTAATCATAATCTGCAGAAGACACTTGATGTTACTCTTCCTTCTTATTATTACCTTGGAAATATTACAAAAAAAACTAATTCAAACAATAATTACAAAACTAATGTCAAAGTAAGTTTGCTAAAATGCTTCAATTTTTTCTTGTTAGAATAGGGCTTAGGAGAAGGACAAAAAATTTGTTTAAAGAATGTACACATGATCTACATTACGTTACATATCACTTTCAAGCCTTTAAAGTTTTATTGTCTTTGAGGTAATATCTATAGTTCTACTGTTCTACTTTTATTCATCTTGCTCAAGTAAAGAGGTATTCACTCTCCACTGCTGTAAAGGAAATGAGAGAACGTAACTAAGAAAGAAAAACTCTACAGACTGGATTAAAATTTCCAGACTCTCATAGTGGCTGGAGAGGAAGAGACTTCTGGCATAACATAAAATATCTAAACTTGGTTTCCTAACTAATTTCTGAGGTTTGCACCTCTACTCTGCTCTTGTGAAACTGAATTTGGAGTATTCTGTCCAGCTCTGGGACCTACAGCATAAAAAAGACATAGAGCTGCTTAAGCAGGTCCAGAGAAGGCCCACAAAGATCATTAGAGGGCTGGAGCACCTCTTCTATGTGAGAACACACTGAAGGAGTTGGGATGTTTTAGTGGTTCAGTGGATTTATTTTAACAAAGATATCCCACGCTATTTTTCATTTATGCAATAGTAGTCTAGGTTGTCATAGTCATGAGCAGATTGGGAGTTCCAAAGATTATTAAAGCCTTCCCTTTGAGTCACAAGGTACAGAAAGCATGCCCTTGTTTTCTAAATTTCTTCTCAGAGAGGAGCCTGAGTGTGGCTGGATCCAATCCTGGCCCCAGATTTTGTTAATAGTTTATATCTAGAGTATTATGCAGTTGTAATTGAACCCTTATACAACTTTGTCCTTCAGGATCAAGGATGGCAAACCAAATTAATTTATATAAACAAAATGAATTATATATTTAAAATGATTATGATAATGACAATGAGTAGGAAATAAATTCTGCTTAATCAGAAATATTTACTGCACTGTATGAATAGCTATAACTTCAGATATTTTTGAAACAATATTGAATCAATTATCTTAAAGCAATTGTATTAAAACTAGGAAAACAATTATTAAGTAGAGATTAATACTTCTCACCCATACCAATGACTGTAGTCATATCTCTCACTGTAAATTTGAGGGAAAGACCTTCACACATCTTAGGGAGACATGCTAAAAGTTCTTACTGTACAAAACGGGGAAAAGTGGGACCAGCTTTTCTATAGTATAGGATGTCAGTTACACACATTTTTTTAGATTATGTGTTGCCAGGCTTACTCAGCAAAATGTGTTTTGCAAAATGCACTCCAGCTTTATGCTAAAAAAAGTGTTACCTGCCCTTTCGTTTGTTCTGCTCAGCACCTCTGACTCTCTTCTGTGTGAGTGCCTGCACAGCCTTGCTGTTCCTGACCTCAGGAAGAATCTGTCTTCCACGTCCTCATGGTGAGTTTCATATTTTGCTCCAGCTGGTCTCAGCATTCTTCAGCACTAAGAAGAGAAGACTGTTCTTGCTCAATCTTATTACTAAAAACATGTAAATGTGGCAAATTTTGAACTGCTGTATCCCTGCTTAGGCAGATAGTTCTGCTACAGTAATTGGTAATTTTTCTTCTATTTTTTTTCACATCATAAGCTTTTACTTACATCTTCTCCTAAGTCCACATATGAAGTATCTGTCACATTTATGACACTGTTTTTTACATAAAATCCAGCAGATGAAGTTTGGCGAGAAACAATTTTTGAATCTAAGAAAGAAGAATTAATCTTGTGGAAATAGGGACATTAGCACTCCATAACTGAAGATGGTGTCACAAAGTTATCTCTTCTTAACAGATCAGAGGTTACATCCTGTTCTTCATTAGAATAACCTTGTAATAGTTTTCCAAGTAATAGTAGATTGATTATGAAACACCTGTAGCTGGAGGTATCCTTGAGAAGAATAAATTCATAAAGAGTAAATTACACTGTGCTGTAGTAATCCGGGGTAAAGCAATTCTGCTAATGTGATTTTTTTAAGACCACATATTTTATTGAAGTGTGGAGATCTAAAGCTGATTTGAATGCTTTCTAAAATTACTCCAACTTTTAAAATATTAAACATAATAGAGCTTAATTCTGTGTTGGATGTCATTTCACCATATCTACAAAGTCAGTAGAGCACTCTAATCTCGCACTTCCCTCCCAAATACCTCTTACACTTTGGTTGATTTTAAGCATGATGCAGATAGCAGTATTTCTATTCATGTTCTTAATCCTGGGAATACACTTTTGAAAGGAGTGAGGTGTCTTTCATAGTGCTATATTTATGAAAGGACAGAAAAGTATGTCTCAAGAATTCAGACAATAAAAGAAAGCAGACCTTTAATTAAAATATGACAGTGCCACTATTTCTAATTTATTATCTTGTGTTTAAATACCAACAGCAGTGTGATACATAATAACTTATGATGCTGGAGACTTCTAACAATCTCCAAAAAAATAGAAAGCTAATAATAAACTAAAATGGTCCTAGAAATATCAGAACTTGATTTATTTTGCTTGTTAGATTAATATTAGTTTAACCTAAATTTTTCTCCTGTGTAGGGTGATACAGATTAGTGTTTTTCATTATTAGGGCACATTTTCTTCTCGTCAGTTACTGCCCTTAATGAAAGAACACTCCCCTCCAGCATACAGATTGAATCATTTCAAGTCGCAGCATAAATAAATGCCTAGAAGATGTCAGCTGAAAATCTTAGTTATTTCCTAAAGGTGCAGGTGCTAGAAGTGGTGTAATGAAGTAGAGACAGCTGCAGCCACAGGCTCTGGCCAACTGGAATATGTCTTCAGAGTGACGTTCAGCATAACAAGACCTCACTATGTTTGCTTCCAAGAATGTTATCACTGTGGTTTTAAAAACAGCATAAATCAAGAGACATACTCACAAAGTATAGCTGAAGTCACATTATCTTTATTATACCCCTATATATTTTCCTCATTACAACATGAAATATGTTGACATAACCACTCATGCTCATCTATAATATAACTAATAATTATGCTGCCAGAAAGAAAAATGAGAACAAAAGGTATTACATGGCTGGAATTAATCAAACAACTGACCCATAAAGTTATGACCAAATAGATTCATTGAAACTTTAAAACCTCAGGTACAGGTAAATCTTAATAAGTCTTCTTGAAACTAGCAGGGAATAATAGATGAGTCACTGTCACTGACAAATCTTTTTTTCAAAAAATATTTGAACCCTATTTTATTTTACACTTGTGAGTGACAAAACACTTTATTGAGGCTGCCAAATAGGAGAAGGAAAAGATCAGCACTGCAGATACTGAGTACTTAATGTTCTACTCTCTTTTACAGAGACTTCATGAAAGAAATGTTCTTATTTTTATTAGAAAAAACAAAACCATTTTGTGACATATACAATCACTTTAGCAAATATAGCTAGTTGTAAACAAGCAATTATTTAAAAGATAAAATATCTTCACAAAAATTTGTCTCCTTTAGTATTTTTTTCAACTATATTGTAATTGCTATCCTTTATGAAATACTTCTACAGTCACTATTTTGGACTCAGTCCTCTTGTGTGAAGATGGAGGACTGGATCCCAGAGATGCTAAGTGCTCACCTTAACACTGCTGGTTAATCTAATGGTTAAAATCTCAAGTGGTTAAAGCAGGACTTTTAAAAGCACTTAATATTCTCTGGATATTTACCTAAATCTAGTTGTCAAGGAACAAATTTCAGTTTAACCATTAGCTTTGCACATTTTTTTCCTGTTAGATAAGAGACTGGTAAAATCCATTCAGGGACTTACTTTTTCTAGGGAGGTAAAGCTGATGTTCCCAAACCCATTTTCACAATATATCAACCTATGGAAGCAGACTCTTTTATTTTACACGTTTACAGCTAAATTCTTAGGTCAGTGTGATGTAACAGGTAAGAGAGTGAGTAGCCCCTTTCTACTCAGCTTCCACAGATAATTTTGTAGACTTGTTCCTTTAGAATATTTCATAGGAGGAACTTATATTCCATTCTCCTGGCATTGATAGTACATTTAGAATTTTGAGTTCGATGAAGAACGAAGGGGAAGGAAAATAAAGAACTCCCAAATTAGTGGATATTTTCTCCAAAATAGAAGTGGCAGTATGGCAGAATCAAATTAAAACTCCTGAAACTTCAGTTCCAGAGTAGAATGCATCACTATGCAAATGTCCTTAAGACCAAATGCAAATCAGCTGTGATTTTGCACCAGAACAAATTCTTTTGAAATACTGTTTTTCAGCAAGGTTTCTTCATGGCTATGTATATTTAAAAATGAGCTTCATTCATGACCAGAAAAAAATAATATATAGAAATTTGCAAAGCTACATGTAGATTTTCTACCTCTTACTAATACTCAGAGTTTAGGCACTGTCAGCAGTGACACTAAGAAAATCATTAAAGTAACCAGCAAGCCTTGGCCACACAACAGTGAGAATAAAAAATAAAAGGTTATATAAAGAATTATTACTGTCCTGATGGGCAGACAGATGTTAGACAAGATTTAAAAGGGAGAGTTTGCACTGATGAACCCCTTAAAGTTTTACTAATATCCCTTTTCAGCTGTTCAGGATTTCAGAATGTACCAACCTGAATTTCACAGGACTAGCAGAGATAAACAGTTACCTACTTTCAACATATATTTTTGTGAGATAAAGAAAAATGTTACACAATCCTACCACAGGTTTTCATAGCACAGTGAGTCAGTTCCAGGCCCATATTTTAAGTCACAGAAGTGCATGGCTTTTCCCCTTCCCCTTCTCATATTTACAGAAGATTTCAGAAACAAAAGACTTTTTAAGATTATTGTTCCATATTACAGTTCTCAGCATAGGAGTTCAGTATCATAATATTAAGGGAATCATTAAAACAACAAAACAAACAACAAACCAACAAGTCTGACTGATTTTAGCAATGAAGAGCTGCTAGATATTATTAGGATACAAACTGTTTCTTATATCAGAAAATGTAAAGAAATGTCTGTCTCTTCTTTAGCTGCTCTGGAAAAGACATGACATCTTTTCTCCTACTTCTAAGGGCAAAATCCACATCTTTAAAGAATATAATCTGATCTCCTTCAGATTCACCTTACTCAGTGGACCTGTTCTCAACTTCTTCTGCTGTGTCTCTTTCACTCTGTACTCAGCAGTTCCTATGTCCTGTCAGTGCAAATCAAGGAGCAGAGGAATTTCTTATCTCCTTTCCAAAGTATTTTCACTTTGACTTCTAAATGTAATATCCAACTGTCTTCAGTGCTTCTCTAGGATATCCTGTCCAGAAGAATTATCCTACGTGTAAACAAAAAATGGCAATTTAAGTCAGTCATAGTTCCAGACCTGTATTTTTTAAATATTTGTGAGCTAATCACATACATTAAAGAGCTATAAATTCTTTTTTAACAGTAACAATTTATTAAGAAATAAGAAGCAAAATTTTTGGAATTTCTCTGGAGACTACTGGTTTGCTGAAAGGAGTTGAAGGCTTGATTAATTTAGTGCATTTTTTTGGGCATTGTGTTTCTTTCCCATTCTATATGTATATTTTCACTAAGCTAATCATCATACAGTTCATCTGGAATTTTGAGGGAATTAATTCTCAGTGTATCAGGTGAGAATTAATCATATATTTGTTAAAATCTGAGGCTTCAGGACTAGGAGTTACAAAAGCCCTACCTACTGTAATTTTCACTCTGTGAACTCATACAGTCACATACAATACAAAGGAATTAACACCAAATCAGGAAAAATACTATATATTTGTGCCTGTCTGAGAAATGATGTCACTAGATTTGGGTTTGCTTCCTTGGAGGAGCAGGTAAAGTATATTCCTGTGCACATTGCATCTTCCAAAATAATTATCATTCCAAATGCAGAGAGCTGACAGCTGGTTCTTGTAGTAGGTGCAGTAGCAGCATTTTCCAAAGATTAATACTGAAATCTTTGTTAAATGTCTGCATATTCATATGTTATATTCAGGACATTTACTAGGCAGCACTTGGTAAAGGGATTTGGTTGGTTTATGTCAACTGCTTTGAATTTTTTATTGTTTTGGTTTTTAACCAACTATGAGAAAGAAATCCTGCCAATTAGAGAAGCAGGAATGTAAAGTACTCACCAGCGCACTCCTTAAGCATAAATCTGCCTCATAAAGCCTGGTGTGACAGGCTACCCTGCCCACAGATGTCAGGGTCTCCAGGTCAGAAGGCGGCGGTGGCTGCCCCATGCAGTGGGTCACGAGGCTCCTGACGCCAGAGACCTCTAAGGGCCATCCCTGCCGCTCCAAAACCGCCTGCCAAGCCACCAGGCAGCTGATCCTACAGCTTGAAAAATAACTTGAGGCATTTCTTCCAGTGGACAAATCCCAGGAAATTAGGGTTCCCCGTAGCTTAACACTCATCAACCTGTCTCAGCTGGTCTGTGTGCCTTATTTTAATGGATGAGGGGATAAGAAATTACTTTTGTATCAGCTTATCAGGGCAAGTAACATTTTATCCAGGTGCAGAATCCCATCGAGCTTTATTGTGTGTATTAGACAAACACATGACAAATGGACAGAATAATGACAGCTGAAAGTGTGTGATTCCAGTAATGAGTACCCAATATAGGCAGTACCAATCTTTCATCAAAGTAATTCTTTCTTCTATGAAGATGCTTGTGTTTAGTAGATAATTCTGATGCAGTCATGCTCGTAAACATACATGTGGAATACACTCAATTTATTTTTTTAATCTGAGAAACATGTCTTCATATAACCTTACCTCCAATTGAAATAGTGTATATTTTTTATTCATTCGAATCACGTCATTTCGTAAACTTCTTGGCCAGTTTTTCCTCTTCACTAAATTTCCATATGGAAACCCCCTTTTAGGAAACCAAAACTCAAAACAGCCCTGAAGGAATCAATGTATGTGAGTAATCCGCCCCTGAGCTACATTGATTGTAACACTTCTCCTACTTGGAAAAAACTCATTTCCTCTTCTGACTGCCACTTTATCCAGCTATTTTGTGTCACATTCTTAGGACTGTGGTATGGTATGTTCTGCTATATTTATTTGAATTGTTGTTAAATACTATAAGCCTTTTAAAAAAACTCTGTAGCAAAACTGGTCAAATTTTGTACGTGTGTGTGTGTAAATATTTGTACCAAAGTTCTTCCTTTGATGAGAAGTGAAACTTGTATGCATGACCACATGCATGTAACAACTGGAAGGATTTTCATCATTAATTACACCTCTAAATTCAGATATGCCTGGAGGTCAGGAATTAGATTAAATAGATGAAAAGAATAAAGGAAAAGAGCGGAGAGAATGAACCCTTTGTAATTGTCTCTCACTCATTTTCTATATATTATAGCAATAATTACTTCCCTGATGATAAAAAGAAGATATACAGGAGAAAAAAAAAATATGCACATAGTAGGAGAAGAGGGTCTTGAGGTGTATATAGACTTAGTCATAATCAGCACCTCTGGTTGCAGGCTGAGCAGTGCTGTCAGTCTGCAGGAGCTGTACTGTCCCCTTGAACAAGGGCAGACATTCCTGGCTAAGGGATATAGCTGGGCTGCTGAGGACTGCCTCCCACACTATGCTGATTCTGGAGGATGTGCTGGCCCTCTGGAGGAGCTGGAGAGGTCCAGAACAGTGCCAGAATATAAGCTACAAACAAACATCACAATCCAGTATTCGAATTTCTCTCCCCTATTGCTTAGCAGCATGGATACACCAGGGTGGCTCAAAGTCACAACCAACAAATCCCTTAGAGAGGAATAGAAAGGATGGCAGGGAAAATTAAAACAGTTCTTGGATGAATGGAAGAGTTACATTTTTATAGTGAACAAACTGCAGAGTCACAAGTATGAACCAGCTGTTCAGAGAGCACTTGCATAGTGGAAAACTTTATTTCAAAGAATGGAAATAAATGTAGCAACACTAGAATCCAAATTCAAAAGGAGGCATAGAATGAGTGACAAGTGCTATGGTGCAAACTTCCCAGAGAAAGCAATTGTTCCTTAATTTCAAAAGGAGACTAGGCCTGAGAATTTTAATAATGAGATGCACCACCCACCAAAAATAAAAATCACATCTAAAAATAATTTTACAAGCAGAAGTGACCACGAGGTACGTTAACACCTTCCAAAGCCCTGTTTTCAGAGAAGGATTAATCATAACAATACTTTTAGTCAGTGGGTCTTTTCTTTTGTTTTGCTTTCAGGCCAGGGTATAGCTGAAAGGGAAACCACAATTTGCAGAATAATAAATAAACAAATATATTTTTATAAGAGAATTCAATGCTCACACTCAGTGTAAAAACTTTGCAGAACTTAATGAAACATTAAGCTGGATTGGTTTTTTATTTTTTTTAATTGTTTTGAACTCATTTTGTTCAAATTCAGCTTTTGACAGTTGTAATGCAAGTACTGTTAATATAACATCTTGGTGATTTTTCTCCATATTCTCTAATTATTCACTGCTTTTAGATTGAATCTTTGCTGGGAATGTTTGCTGGTTACTTTCATGTTTGCACAATTTTTTACTGGGGAGGAGCAGCCCTTTTTCTTCTTGTGTGTGGTTTCACACTGCAGCTGCTGTTTGCTGGTGATTTCTGTTGCTACTTCTCCCTCGTTTGCTTCTTGTTTTTGGAGCTCTCCCAGCAAAGTGGGGGGAAAATTGAATTCTTACCCTTTTTGTTGGAGGGAGCAGGAATAGGTGGGTGGAACCTTTTTCTTTGTTTTTATTCTTTTAGTCACTGTTCAAATTGGGCACCTTACAGATGAGTGAGAAGGATCACTAATGTGTGCATCACCTAGCATTCAAACACATGGCTTTGGGGACTTTTTTTTGTTTGCAATTTTTTTGCAAAAAATTCCTAGCAACTAGATACAATCTGATGCATTCCAAAATTTAAAATTATTATTCAGAAACACACTTTTATGAGCAAGTAAAATACAGAAGTCAGACTCAAACCTACATTAATTCGGGATATGTTTTAGAGCTGGAGTTTGAGGCAAAATTAAGGCTGGGTTGCAAGTTTGTCTTCATACATAAAAGTGGCAAACTCACATATAACTTCTTCCTTCTTGGAACACAATCTGATGAAAAGAGAATTTGGTTGTGTCCAAATTGGAACCATAAAAGGTCCATTCTAATTTTATATTTGACCCAGGATCAAAGCCACAGTGGTGGGTTAGAACATAGTGTTCATATGATCCTTTCTCTCTGATATTGGAAATATTTGGATATGAAGTTCTGCATTTGGCTCATATCTATCCAGAAATGATAGTAAAGCTCGCCAGTGGTAAGGCAAACCTCTCCTCAGCCCGCTTCAATTTAAACAGAACATATCCAGTAAATTAAAGCACTAAGCATTAAGAAATACTTTTAAGTGAAGAAATAATAGTCATGGAAATATCTTATCCTGGATTTTCAGCTGTCAGAATCATTTTGCCATCTATGTCATCATTTACAGAAAATGTAAATGAAATTTTACCAACACCTGAGTCTATGGTAAAAATTTTGTCACATCAAATTGTCATACTCAAAGACCATTTAAAATGGCAACCTCTGACCTAGATGTGGATGCAGAAACTCACTTTTAAAAGTGAGGTGACAAAAGACTCTTTAAAGAGTCTCTTTCGGTATAGATACCAAACAGACACGAATATTTATGCTTTTCTTTTTAGTGAAGAGTTTGTTACTCGTACATTCTAAACTATTCACCTGCATAAGTTACTTTCTATGAAAGAGGTTTTTTTTCCTTATCTATTAACATCATAACTGTCTTGATTTTTTTTTTCAAGCAAATAAGGGAGATCCAGTGTTGCAGAGAATATTCTTTGACTGAAATACTAAGTCCAGTTTCTGGTACTGCATGAGATTTATTTACTTCATAACCTATAGCAAAATGCTTAGTTTCCTCTGTTGCTGAAAATTTATATTTTGTTCACCTCATTTTTTGTAGGTACTTTACAATTCCACTCAAAAATTTTTTTTTTTTTTTTGAGAAAATACGTTTTCTAGGATAAGCAAATATTTTCAGTGAATACGTTTTGTGGTAGCTGGAGTCTGGAATGGAATTTCTTATTAAACCCAGGAGTTTCCTGCTGTTCAACCACATTCTTTGACTGAGGCTTGGAATAAAGTTGAAATTTCTACATATTTAGGAATTTCAGTCTTGGTCTATCAGATACTGAGGTAATATTGTATTCAGAGGGATACTTACAGTCCTCCGCTGACTTCCACAAAGTTGGATGGTCTCCACTGTGTTTTCCCTTCTGCACTGCCTTTTTGAAACCAGCTCAGTCTTCCCACTCTGGTCTCTCTTCATCTCTATTGAACTTCCCAGTGGCAGAGTGTCTTCGTTTCCTTTCATGAGAACTACAATCATCTTCCATGAAGGAACTATCTACCCGCTTCCCACTTTTGTTTCGTGTTCTGTACTTCTGAATGCAGATGACTCACCCAAACTGCCTTTCTATCTCTGTTTTCCTGCTTATCCTGACTGGTTCTTGGATCAATATGCCTGGAGAGGTGCAGTCTCCCTTCAAGCAGCCAGTTCGGTTTATTGCTTATGGATATGTTTTTCTCCCTGGGTCCCACTTTTTGAAAAGACATTTTGATATTTCCTTCATTCACTGTTTTGGTTCTTTGCTTCAGGTTCTTTCCATCTTATACTAGCCTCAGAGTCCCATTATAGTACTGAGGGGCTCTTTTCCCCGCTATGTATGAATAAAACAGATTTTCCCTCCACACAATATCAACGCAGGAAAGAAAGCTTTCTCCTATCATTTCATACACCACTCTTCATGAAAATTTAGGAAACTCTTGCTCATCCCCAGGGTGGAAGACAGACAATTTGAAAACATTAAAATCACAAAGTTAAAGGTTATTTAGTTCCCATTTAGGTATCTAGATTTAGCAAATTAGTTCTCTGACAGATTCACTATAAAGTTCCATCTCAGTCTGAAACAGATGATCATCTTACCCAGTGATAGATTCTCATCACCAATCACAAAGATACAGGAATATTGCGTAGTAAAGGTCATAATTTTCAAATTATTGTGCTTATTTCAATATTGATTGCATGAGTGGTGTAAGGGGAGAAAAGTTTATCAGCGAAAAGTTTATCAGAAGAGCAGTTTGCTGCAATGTTATTCTTAGAAATAAATGAAGGTAGGTTTGTTGTTTTGTTGAGGTTTTTATCACTCCAAAAAAATTACCTTAGATAAGAATTTTTACTTCAAGTGTTGAAAATAGAAAAAGAAGAATCATCTAAAATCAAGCATTTCTGGTGGAAAGTTAGAAACAAACCCAGTAATAAATAGTGGTAGCAGATCTATCTAGAAAATATTTGTTGTTGTATAACGTACAAAGCTGTAGCTCAGTGAAATATATATGGAAATGTGGAGGGATTAACTTGATTTTTGTAACTTCCTGTAGCTAATAAATTCTCCAGCGTTTAAGGACAGCAGCACAGTCTTTATGATGAGCTGTCAACAAAAGTTCTGGACAAGAAAATAAATTCGGACAACACTTTATATTTAGATAAAAGATGCACTGGGTCACTACAGCAATTTTTATTTCCACATGAAAGACCATACATATGTGAAAGCACACAAAGTGCATAAATTTTGGAGGGGAAAAAAACCGTCTCGTAATTTTGTGCTAATTTAGTCTTAGAGACTTCCAATATATAATCGGTCTTTGCTTAAGGGTTAAGTGTCAGCAAGATTAATTTTATTTGTCATTACTACAACCATGTTAGCTTCCAAAAATTAATTGTTACTGAAATTTTTATAATCCTGATACTAAATTTTGCCATTGACTTGAGTTTTCAGGAGATTGATCCTGAAATCTCTATCTCAAAATTGTGTTTGGATTACTTTGATTAAGATAATTTCTGAAGTCTCTGTTACAAGATTGTTCTGGTTTAATCTATCTGGATAAAGATAATTTTGTGCACATTGGTTAGAGAAATCATGTTTCACATTTCAATGACTATGAGTTAGTTTTAAAATAAAGAAATATTTAAAACACAAATACATTACTATCTGCTCCTGCTCCTGCTTTTCAATTTGTTAGAAAATGTGTTTGTTAGCTAATCACTGTTTATCATCCTATGTAATGTCCTGACAGTCAAATCTGTTGAGGTGAGATCATCATCCCAGCCCTTCACAATAAGTCATTCATATAAATGCACCTGTATTGCAAGTAACAGGCTTGTGGAGAGGAGGAGGAAAGAAAAACACACGTTTTGGCTAATCCTGGGTGGTCTCTTTACCCATGTTAGATTAAATATGTTTTTTTCACAACAGGTGACTTTTTAATTGTTTTCTTATAGCAACTCATTTATTCTAGAGGTTTTTGTTTGGCTCTTGTTAGTTTTCTAAGTTAATGGCTGCGTGACAACATGCTGAGTACAGGTGGCAAAAGGCAAGATGAAGAATGTGGATATTGCTTCATGTGCATGAAGCTACTGATGTAGAGCAAATCCTGCTTGCCTTGATTGTGCGGGTCTTCACCGCGGTTCATGGTTTGGAAAATGGGAAGTCCTTACCACTCCAAAGCCTGGAAATGTCTTCAGAAAAGGCAGGAATAAAATGGGCAAATTCAGAACACTCTGAAGCTGATGTTCAGTGTGGGTTTCACAAAGCATAATTTTCGTTTTCTGGAATGACATATTTCCTTCATGTGCACATTAACTACACGAAAGCTTTCATCTTGTTCACCAGATTTTCTTCACTGAGCTAGTGATGAATTGTGAAATTCTTCCTCATCACTCCAACTGGATGCATGCATGTTATGTCTTTCCTATCATCATCCTGGCTTCTCTACTGTTTATGCTCTGAATCATCCATCCTAACAAAGGAAACAGAAGGAAAAGGCCAAGAATTGCCTGGCAAGATTTGGTAGAAAAAAACTATTCTCACTTTCAGATATAAAAAGCTGAATCTCCATATCACAGCATACAAATCACTGCTGGCAATAAACAAAATAATAGGGCAGAAGCAACAACAAAATAATTAAAACCAGGCAGCACAGACTATGCTAAACTGCTGGACAAAAGCTACACAGAGAGTATCAGCTGTGGAAGAAGCAATTAACCTGGTTAGTGGGTCTGATACTTGCATACCTCCCTTTCTGTCACAAAAAGCATATGGGTGCAATTAGCTGGCGTAAAGGAAATACCATCTGAAGCCCCTGTTTTCCGATTGGGGTGACCTCTGGCCTAGTATGAGGACAGTTGGGAGTATTTGCTTGGTGCTGGTTAGCCATATGTCGTGGGCAGGGGGCAACATGAAGATAGGCAAGGATTTTCCAAGTGTGTTTAAGCTACAAAACTATGCCTTACCACATAACAAACTGAGAGAGCACTTAAAGCAAGTTGGAACTAAAGTAAACCTCTGGCTACTGCCAGTTCCAGAGTTGTTACAAAAAAATCCCCAACAAAACAAACAAAATTCACAGAAGATTACTACTTTATTCTCATCTGGAAGTACTAGTGGCACAACAGGTTCTCAGCGGTGTAAAATGTTGGGAGACATTAAATGTGTAAATGTAAAATGTAAATGTGAAATGCAAAATGTAAATGTGAAAATGTAAAATGTGTTAGACACACTCAGACGCTTGTCATAGAATATACCTTAAAAGCCAGAAAGATTGCAATTTTTATTCAGGTCAATTGGGCTGTCATTGCTCTGTCTCACTTCTTCTGTCTCTGCTCTGTCTCAGATGATTCCGTAGGATGCACATAGAACT
This sequence comes from Cinnycerthia olivascens, assembly GCA_035048155.1. Classification (NCBI taxonomy): domain Eukaryota; kingdom Metazoa; phylum Chordata; class Aves; order Passeriformes; family Certhiidae; genus Cinnycerthia; species Cinnycerthia olivascens. The sequence goes on along the minus strand of JAWWMU010000001.1, from coordinate 67,778,377 downwards.
TCTCTTCTTGGATTTTCAAGTGGTTGTCATCTATCCAGTATGTCATTTTCCTGAGTCATCTTTTTATGAGAAAAAAATATTTCTCATATAGAAAAATGTATTTGCTTGAAATAATTGCAACATTTTTTAGCATCTGTAAAACTATCACATGCAATGAAAGTGATATATTTGTCTTTCAAATTCTAGATATCTGTTTAATGGTTTCTAAAAAGCTCTTAAGTTCTAAACTTCTGAGGAAAAGAAATAAGGTACCCCTATTTCATTGTTTGAAGACAAAGTGGGTTAGTTTTACTAAGTTCAGTAAGACTTTCCTATCATATTTTTTGTTTGCAAATGTACATATAGAATGACCAAATTAACTCAAAATATATGTTTAACAGATATGAAAAACAAAATCTGTGGGAGTTTTGCAGTCAGATCTGCTACTGGTTTTATACAGTTTAATAAAAAACATCACATCTATTATGTCTGTATTTCTTCACTACATTTTAGATACGACGTGAAAAAATCTGGGAATCCATACTTCTATGGGGACATACATTTATCACCTTAAAACTCTCAGATTTTATGTGCAAATAAGTGATTTTTGTTTTTTTCAGGTTTGCCAGTAAAACCCAGAACGATTGTTTAGTCTTATTGTGTAAACAAATGTAAAATTCTTATGTAGTTCAGTCTTATTATTGTTATACCAGAAAACTGTGGTTTCCTACCCAAAAATCCCCACAGCTTCAGTATTTCCATTCATACGGATGCACTGGAATTCTCCAAAAAGAAACAACAGTGGAACATGTTTAGCTTTCCTTTTTTGTCAGTGAGGAGGAGGCCATAAAGCCTGGAAGGACGCCAGCGAGTGATAATCATCAGTCCTTCTGGGACAGTTTATAATTTTGCAGCTGTATTGTTGGCTACAATTTGCAGTCCCAGAGATATTGCTTTATCTGTTTTTGTTTTCCTTCTGGATAGGATAGGAGGCTCTATTCCTTAAAAAAAAGAAAAAAAAAAAATAGAAATGAAAAAAAAAGGGCAACTTTTTAAGGAGAAGGGGAACTGTTGCATCTTTCAGTCAGTGTAATGTCAACACCACTTAGGACAAATTTCAAGCATTCACCATTCTTAGACTCTTCCAGCTGCCTGCAGTGTGAGTTGTTAAAAGACCAGAGCACGAGCCATAAAATGTGTCTGTGGGTGTTAGTTAACAATTTGCAGGTGCATATCATTCCAGTAAAGCTTTCAAATTACATGCAATTTATAAGCTATGTTTGAAGCTTGTAATTGTTATGTCTGAGCAAATTAGTATCTTTTCTGACTTCAGGTTTTGAGAGTTCAATCAAATTTGTGGGGTAGGGGACAAGAAGGAGAAGTGGTTGTTTCAAGCATACAAAAGTCAGATAAATAGTTTATCACACTCAGTTTTTGTTAAATGTACTGGGGAAATACTGCACCTGGAAGGGGAGAGGCAAGCAGTACTTCCCTGACTGATAATTGAAATTAGGGATCAGTAATGATTTGGGTAAAACATGGAATATTCTACAAATTTTCCCCAATTATGAATCCATCTTTTGGTGAAATTTGTGTTATTACTTTTCTTATGGTTTGCAGGAATTCGATCCTTAAAATTTTGGTTCAAGTATAGAAATGAGGACCAGCAGTTGTAACTGTTAAAACTGTAATGGAATATTTAACATGCTAAGTGTTTACAAGTATGATTTAACCATTTAGCCTACTCCTTTCTCTCTGTGAGATTTCTACATTATGACTTTTACCAGGTAGCTACCAGTGTACAGTAGATGGTCTCATGTAGTAGAGGAAGTTGGACAGAATGGAGCTCCAGAATCTTGCTTTTTGATTCTGAAGTGTGCCAAAACAGCAAAGCTGCAAAGTCCTTAAGTGTAATATTGGGTGAACTTAATATTACAGAACAAAAGAAAAAATAATTATAAAAGCTGATACATTCTCTTCTAGTCATTTAGCTGCATATGGACAGTAACAGCACAGGTGCCTGTACCCAAAATACAGTCAATTATTGTATGTATGATGTACTTAAGGGTGAAGCAATACACCACTGGATAAAGTATTGACAAGGGGGAAAAAAGAGCTCTTTAAAATCATACTTAAAGGAATAGACTGGTTATTTTCTAGGTTTTAAAGTGGAATGGCAACTATGTGTGTTTAAGAAGTATGAAATACTGGCAGTTTATATAGAAAAAAAAAAAGAGATTCCTAAACTAATGAAATTTGTTTATATATATCTATATCATCTATATCTATGCACACACATCTAAATCTAATTATATATATTTCAGTGATTAAATATATATAAAAAGTGACTGCATTTGGCCATGCTTCTGCATGAAAATGGTACAAATTACATCCAGTTTAATCCCATAGAGTTTTAGGATGATTTTTTTTAGGATGAATTTAGAATTATTTTAAAGAATTGCAATTAAATTGTTCAGTGCTGCTAGCAACGTGATTGCAATGAGTTGCCACCATTCCTTTCAGTCTGGTAGTTCAGGTAATAAAGAAAGAGCTGCATACCAAAGGTAGACAGGCATGTATTGTGTATGTTGACACGGGATCAGAATCTGCAGAACTGCAATGCTGCACTATAAGAGCTGGTCCTTACCATAAGAATGCTATGCTGTGTTTAAAGATGCTTCAAACATCCTTGGTGATAACAGCAAAAGTTCAATTCTCTCCAAAAAGATTACTCCTGAGATAAATACCATCAAAGAGAGCAGCATGTAAACAATGTAATCACCTCTGGCTTGGGAATACACAGTGAACTACTGGTATCATGTAGAAATTGAGCTGTGAGAAAAAACTAAACAACACAGAAAAAAGAGGTAAGAGTGCAGGAAAATCATTTCTGTGGATAATACATTTTCACAGAATAATCTAAAAAAATCCTTTTTTTGTTGTAGGAAAAAAATGAAAACAAAACATAACAAACACAAGATTTATTTTTTTTCAAAACTGTATGGTTTTTCTTGTCTCTGAAAATATTCCTTCAGACAATTGGGCTTAATTAATAAAGTTCTATATAGCCATAAAAAACAATTACTACATTAAAATAATTCTATCTCAATAAAGATAAAAAGGAAATTATTTGAGAGAAGCTGTTTGTGTGTGGTTATACTAATAAATTTTTAATTGCAAAAGGTAAAGTACTTCTGAAAATAAGTGTTAAGATTTTTTTGCTTCATCACATCTTTAGATTAGCAAACTGAGTAGTAGTTTAGTAAGAGGTTTGATACTTACCAAGTGGTGCTAGAAGTACATATTTATTTTCCTTGCAAATTCTTATAAGAAAAACAAAGGGAGGAGTGAGGCATGCTTAGCCTTGAGATATATCACTATAAAATTTAAATCACTTGATTTTTTTTCTAAAATTTCTCTGAAAACTTGTCATAAGAATACTTTGATATTCCATGCTTTATGAAACAACTGATATTGTCCTGATTGCACTGTAGTATTTCCAGGCATTATTGTTTGACAACATTATTAATTTTAAAAAGAAGCCAAGAAATTATAATAACTGGAAACTGAGAGATTTTTTCTTCTGCTTCATGTATAAGATTTCATCTTGAGACATAAATAATGAAATTATTTGAAAGATTAAAATGGTCCTAGGAAAAGAACTGAAAAAGTGCAGCAAAGTGTCATCTTTTTGTTTTCTCAAACACCACAGTTTTTTTCCTGTGCCTGGTTATTTTAATTTTATTTTATTTCTGCTGTATTAAAATATTTAACCCCAGAACTCCACTGAGAAATAGCCTTTCCATTTCTGAAAGGGCCTGGGGACGTGCAATGGAACAGCACTAGGCAACCTTTCCTACAAACAACCATGCACAGACTGCAAACACAAATAACACATATGGGAAACAGCTACACGCAGATTTTCAGCTCATTCTGCAAGAAGACTGAAATGTAGCATATTTAACCTCAGTGCATTCCTTGTAGAGTGAAGCCACTCAGGATTCCTTGTCTTTGTAAAACATTTTATAACTGTATATGAGAAAAAAGGCAAGTGCAAAGCATTACTCTATTACTATAGAAAGTCAGAAGAAAGTTTCAGGACTGTTTTACTAAAAAAAAGCCAAAGAATGAAAAGAAAAATCTCATTTGGGTGGGTTTTTGGAGTTTGGTTTCAGTTTGGGGGTTTTGGGGATTTTTTATGTTGCTGTTGTTTGTTTTGTTTGGGTAGTCATTTCATTGGTTTTGGTTGTTTGGGTTTTCTTTTTTTATTTTATATTTTTAAAGGATTGTCATTTTATGGTTTCTTCTGGAAGAGTTACATACTGAAAATTTAGTTGAAACCATAGACTTCAGGTGTCAAGAAGATTTTTACTACAATCTTGTTTTTTTGAGATTTGTTGGAATTTTAACGTCTCTATGACCTAAATTGTTCAAACTTCTAACAATTCTTCTTCAGCTGCAATAAATACACAATCACTTCTGAATTTATACAATTGATATTCTTAAAAGTTAATTGTTTCCTTCAAGGAAAAAGACACTGATAAATAAAAAGAAATAAAAAGTCACAGACTTATGCTATTGTTTACTGAGCTACATGAGCTGGTTAGGAGACAGCGAAATAGGTTTTTGACAGAAAATATAGTTCTGTCAGGATGGCACATAAAATATAACAGAAGTTTGTAGAATCCTAATTTTCCTCCTCGTAATTAGAAGACAAATGTCAACATGACTTCAATTGCAACTATTTGTCCTCTGTGTCTCTACTCTATTCCAAAGAAACAAAATATGTCTTTCAGAAAGCTTCAGATGATCCCACTGAACCCAGGCACATGAATTCTTGATCAAAAATCTGCTTTCATATCAACAGGTTTGTAGTGTTGTTTAAACATACATTTTTATGGGGAAAGAGCAATGCTGTAATCCTCCTTTCCATTAAAAGGCAATTATTCATCCTTTCAGAGGTCAGTTTTCTCCTTAGCTCTGGTCCCTCATATTAAAACCTTAAAATTTACTTAAAAGGATGTAAGTGCTTTATTTAAAAGGGAAAGTTAAATATAAACTTAACAGATACAAATATTGCAGGTTTGCTATCTGCTGGCAGAAAAGGGTAGGAGTGTTGAAATATTTAAGAGTGTGGCAAGCTGTGTTATGGATGAGAGGATTAGAAATATTTTCTGAACCCTCTAAAACTTGTTTTCAAAGGTTTTGATGTCAGGAAACTTGTTCTATTTTAGAAAACATTATTTCCCATCATTTAAAGCATTGTTTTTCAAGTAAGACATAATTACTAAAACCTGGGGATTTTTAATTACTGGAAGATTTAAACAAGCCGTCAATAAATTATTTTAGTGTGAAAATAAGTCTTGCTCTATTTCTAAAACTACTGAAGGATGTGCTCTAGACATTTGTAGAGAAAGCCAGACACCTTCCATTTTGCCAGAGACAAATTTAACTACAACCTCAGAAGTTTCTGAATTACGTTGTAATTTATAACACACATTCTTAATTTTCTCACATTCTGTTGCCATATGTATGTGAAGGGAAGATGACGAAATAAATATTGTCTGATTATGAAATAGAGAGTTGGGCCCCTTTGGATCACAGGGTTCAGATGGGTAGAAAGATCCAATCCCAACACAACTGATTAGGATATTTTGTTGACTACCACTGAGATTGAAAGTTATGAAACTGATGGTAGTTACATGCTAGTAGTAGTTATATCTATCTCCTGAATTTATGAATATACAAATGTTTTATTAATGTGCACTTAGACAAGTTATACATGTTTTTAGAGAAATTGGGGGTCTCTTAAAGCCATTCGTTGATTCCTGAATATTAGTGACATTTATGTCAGGGACACACTTCAGCTGCAATTTAAATTTCTCAAGAACCTACTCTAACAGGTTCCTGAGGATGCAAAGTCAGAGCAAGGTAAGAGTACATATTATCTACTTTGTTTTGGAGATTGGATAAACAGAAATCCTTTTTATTAGAGACCTATAAATTCCCTGTGAGCTTTTCACAATACTTCCTATAGTGATTGTTTACAAGTAAGCTTCGAATATATGAGACCTTGAGAACTCTCCCCTGTTTCCTTTGTTCACACTGAGAAGTGCAATGGTGATTTCAAACTTCTTCTGGGCAACATGAGAAGCAATTTACACATAATCAAAACCATTAATTATTCACTCCCTTTTCCAGCCTTTTTGGTTAGTTGGTTTTTTTGTCTGTTGGCCTCTACATTGTTTTTCACAATGTTAAAACACTTTTTTTTTAAATTTCACAAGTATAAAATGGAAGAATACGTTGCTAGAAACAATGGAATCTTATTCCTAATATTTAAAAGTCATAATGGACTGAAACTAACAATCTGATATTGAAAGCATTTGTCACTAGCTACATATGGAAGAGTGTAAAATCAAATTAATGGAAGGAGGAGAATCTATTAGAATAAATAGGATTGCCCCTGAATATAGCCATCTTCAGAGAAACTCATAAAAGAGAACACAGCTGTACTCAGACCTGTTGCATTGACAAGATGCAGAAGTAAGAAAAGAAAGCTTCAAAAGACATGTAAATGATACAGATATTAAAAAAATATTAAAAAATATCTCAAACAATTACCACCCAACTTCAAACAATTTCCACTTCAAAGTAAAATTTCCACTGTTAAAAAAGTAGTTTGAAATTCCAGGATGCAATCTTCTTGATCCTCAACCCACAGTAGTCACTGCAAGTTCCTTCATTATCTTTAGTTATATAAGGAAAAGCTTGCATCACAGAGAAAATAAAAATTATTCCTATTTTTAAGATGGGACAGTTGACTACTTGTACAGTATCAAGGAACTTCTAAGTAATTCCGTTTTTGCCCTTCTGAAGGCTTCATCTCTTTCCTCTTATGTTCTTCCAACACTTTGGTGTAAATCAAACATAAAATTGAATTTTTCCTGAACTTCTGAATTAGAGCAGAATGGACTAATTCAATTGGAAGGGACCCAAAATTATCATCTAGTCCAACTACTTAAGCAATTCAGGGATGACCAACAGATCATGTAATTAAGGTCACTGTCCGGAAGTCTCTTGAACTCTGGTAGGCATGGGGAATCAACCATCTCTCTAGGATGCTTTTTACAGGGTTTGACCACCCTCTCAGTAAAATAAAAGATTCCTATTATCAAGTCTGAACCTTCCCTGATGCAGTTTTGAACACTCAAACACATCCTATCCATGAATACTGGAGAACAGCACCTCCCTCTCTACCTACTGTCTTCCAGAAGATGAAGAGAGAATGAAATTGCCCCTTAGCATCTTTTCCTTCAAACTTGACAAACCCATGGTCCTTAGTGGCTACTTGTGGGACATTCCTGCCAGCCATCTCACCAATTTTGCTGCCTTGCTCTGGACACATTCAAGTACTTCTCAGATTGCAGAGCCTAGAACCACACAAATTGTTCCAGGTGAGACTACAACAGTCCTTAATACAACAGAATAATCACCCCTTTTGGTTTGAATCAAATTAAAATATAGTTTTAATTCTAGGATCAAAAAGTGTTATTTGAAAGACTTTTTGTTGGAGGCTTTTTGCTATTTCAAAACTGATTTAAAATCAATTTCAAAATTTGTTTTTGCTTTTGTTTATATCACTTCATTTATCATGATAGGAATAAACATTTGAGCAGCATTCATAAAACAAGGATGTTCATTTAAAATTCCCCTAATCTAGAAAAATTATGAGAGGGACAGTAGGTATTTTTATAGGAACATGAACATATTTGTTTCTTTTGCTCAGCTTAATATGTAAGGGACTAATGGCTCCTGGGAGTGGGCTGGCAGAGTATTATTTGGCCTCCCCCCACTTCTATGGTCTCTCTGAACATCTCTCTGTGTGTAGATGAGTTTTGTAACATAACCTGATCTCAACCTTACGAGTTAAGCAGAGGTTTAAGTCTCTGAAGGCTTTTGTAAATAGGTCCAAATGCCACTTGCCCATATCCTGAGCTGTTTAGCTGCACACTTGCTGGGCAGCACACCACACAGGATTGGGGTCCCTGTCGAGGCAGAAAAAAAACCCAAGCACAGAAGAATGGTTCCACTGCATTCACAGTACAGACATGTGACTTAGTTAATTACACACTGCCAGCTTAAGTATTTAGCCTTTCAAAAGCTACATATGAAAAGCGTGTGCCATAAAACCTGACTAGTTCATTTGCTAAGGTCTTGTGAGACTGATGATCAATGAATTAGGAAATTAATGTTATTTTAATAAATTTTCAATATTTGTCATGACAGAAAAGTTTGAAGGCAAATCCTTTCTAGTTTTCCCACTGCTTTATTTTCATTCCAGCTTGCTATGGACCTGCTCTTCTAGGAGCTGAAGCAGGAGCATGAGCAGCGGCCAGTAGCTGAGAAATCAAGGATCTCAGCCTTAAAGACAGCTAAATTACAGCTCTGTCTTGAAAAGAATCTGGTACCTGTTTGCAAAATCCTTTTAGATTTTGTCTCTTTTTTATCCCTCGCTCTTCATTTCCTGTCATCGTCACATTGGCACTGAGGGAGCATAAAGGCCTGCATTCATTCTGCTTAGCTTAAAAACTCAATTACCACATTAAATTGAGGCAAGCTTCAGCACCTAAAGAAATAAACAGCTTGCTGGAGGTAGCAGTCTAATTCTGTTGACTTCCTTAATAGACTTGTATGAGAATGTGGTACCTACATGCTGCAACACAGAAAAAAAATGTATTGCTATTGCTGGTAGTAGGCTACTGGTATTTTAGTGATTCTTCAAGGCCCCAGGACTGAAATTTGTTAGCTTTCCTTTCTCTGAACTTTTCTAATCTTACCTGGAGCTCTGTGTCCATTTGGTTTAGCTGTAACTGCAATTTTCCTAATGTTGAGCTGGCTATTCTTAATTTGGAGTTTTCACTTATCAAATGGTATGACCAAAACTTTGTATAAGCAATAGTAAACATTAAATTTTCTGTGTAGGAAAATTTTTTATTACACTAACAAAAATATATATGAGGAAATATAGGCCTGGCATGAAAGCAGGTGACTTGGGAAGTGGAGACACGATACAGTTCAGGCACAGGATGTTTGTAGTGAAGGTACAGACTGATGCTGGATTCATCATCATGCTGTTTTAAATAAAACACCAGCGGTCACTTAATAAAATGCAGGTCTGGACCTCAAAGAAACCCACTGTAGTAGAAACACAGAACAAAAACCAAGCACCTGCTTATGTAAAATGCACCAGCTTCTCCTACAAATGTATGTAATATTTCCCTAGTAGAGTTACACCCTTCCACTCTTGTCTTAAATCACAAAATATGAGATATGAAGGCCTAAGAGGCACAAATCAATCTCATAACTACATGGCAGCAGCTACTTATAATTCTATCAATGCAACATAGTCATAAACTTAGCTTTACAGGTTAGTTAAGCCAGGTTTATGACAATTTTGCATTGCCAGAGTGGAACAAAGAGCCTAGAAGGTACCACTGTGTCCAGTCATCAGATGATAGTGTATGAACTGCAGAACTGGTAGTAGTAACTTATCTGGTTCATTGTCCAGCTTCCCTCTCTAACATTGGCATGTGACTAAAAAGTTATTTCAGTTCTTAATTCTAAGTAATTTCAGGGAGTTGTTGGTTCGGAATTTTTGATTTTGTTTTTTTACATAATTCAAGTATGTTTTAGCTAAGTTGCACTTCATCAAATAGCTAGGAACATGATCTTTCTGAGCAAGAAGTGCCACGACATTTCTAGTACTGGAGGGTTTATTGCTGTTGCATGCCAAATCAATTACATATGAAAGTCAATTCATTAGATTGCAATATTGTAATAAAATACACATACGAAAAATCACAGACTGTGTTTAGTATCAAGGTACAAATCTTTATCAGAACTACTGTGACTCTACTGGTAGAGTATGGACAAGGAAGTATCGTAAGTAAGTTAGAAGGCTTTGAAAAATTAATCTTTTAAACTTTTCACAGCCTTTTGCTTGGCAAAGTTGACTTGTTTTAGTGCTAAGGAAACATGACCAAGATAAAGCTGCAGACTGATATGGTATATGTATGCATTTTTCCTTTCTCAAAGCAAGATGATAAAATATGTATTAGCTTTCAGCCCAATGAAAATCAAGGAGTCCAATGAAGAAAAGAGGCTTATTGATATATATGTTTTATAAAAGAAAGTATTTGAACTAGCAGCCTTCTGGGAAATACCACCAAAATTTATTCAGCCATCTAACTGAACTTATGTTGAACCATTTTCCTTTTCCTTCCTTTTGAAGGGTTTTGAAGAAGCTCAAGAAAAAGTCAAAACTTCTGTGCTCGTGAATAATGAATGAAGGCTGTTCATGACTCCAGTAAACACTGCATTTTTGCAAAGAAAGAGAACAGCTGGTGCATGAAACCAAGCTTTTGAAATCACACACTTCAAGAAAAATTCTCTTGAGATACAACTTTCGATAAACATCAGTTGGCAATCCTTTTCTTCATGAAAATGAGACCTATGAAACAGTAAAGGTAGCAATATTGTGTTTGTGTGTGTGAGGTGTGTTCGCCCTAGCAGAAAGGCTGCTTATTCCTCAGAGCTCCCACAGTCTTGTGGAATAAAAGTGGTTTGTGCATCAGTGGTTTTCTGTAGGCTCCCAGACCATGTCAAACAGCCTATGACATGCTCTTTATTCAGTATATGGGAAATATTGCTTTGCAACCTGGTGCCAGGAAGGGCCCATAGCCAGGGGAGGGGGGTATGGGGGCCTAAAGATGCCGACAGTAAATGTACTTTCCAGAGAGTGGTTAATGGTCAAGAAAATCAGGGGTTCACTGAGGCAAGACAGAGAGTAATGTCCAACTTGTTCTTTTGATTGATGGTCAGTAGAATGCCAAGGATCAAGACAAAATAAGCACAAAAATATATTTCAGTAGAGAAAACAAGGCATTAATAGTAAATATCATGCCTAACACTGATGATGATTTATAGTCTGGCTTGCAGACAAAACCACCAATCTGGTACTGCTAACAACATGAGAGACATGGAAAACTCCAAGGCCTTTTTTAAAAATTATAGACTACACAACAGCCACAAGGTTTCTTTTGGAGGTTTGTTTCCCTATCATAATCTCCTGTAATCATTCAATTTGCATCAACCAAGAAAAAATTCTAAGGTGTCATTTTAAGACTGAAACTGAAAATATTTCTGGTCAAGAAATACAGTTCTAGTTTCTTGCATGAGGTAGAGTAAATCTAACTTCATGATGTGAAGTAATTGGGTATGAGGCACTTACACCTGTGGAAAAACATTTATGTGACAGGTTTATGTACTGACAGTAAATATATGACAAAACCTGTTTTTTTCAAGGAGCACATAGTTTACACATGATAATTTATTTTTCTGAAGTAAATGAGCTTTAATATCTTTTTTCTTCCTAACTGTGATAAAATGAGTACTATGAAATATCTTGCTTGTCAGCTTAGTTCTTCCTTTGCCCAAGGAGGTTTGAATAACAATCTTTCAGCTTGAAAATATCCCAGCTGTCAGGTAAGAGAGTCATTCTATTGTATGTTATCTCAATCTGTATTTAAGCAATTTATAAAAAGTTACTCCAGGCAGAGAGATTAAGGGAAACATTTGAAAATACTTGATGATTAGGCAATTTACCTGAAAGGTTATTTATGATGTTTCAGTCCCCATTCTGAATTGGACAAAGGTGTGAACTGTAAGTCTACAAGACATTCTTAGGACACTTCTTTCAACCTTTCCTGTTGACATTGTTCCACTTCAGATAAAATGTTCAAAATGTGATTGACATGGAGAACAAGATTAGCTCTCCAGTCCTCTATCTAGCACACTTGCTCAGGAGATGGGAACACATGACCACCTCTCTCCAGTAAATATTTAATTGAGTATATGCAATGGAGCAGTGTCAACAGGAGACATTGAAAGAGCCTTTTCATGTTTGTTTAAGGGCAAGCATTAATCGAAACAATTCATGCAGAGGGGCAATCTGAATCTAGGTTTTTCACATCCTGCATTTCACTGCTTGAGTCCCTGTGCAAGTGAGAACTTCTTGTAGGTTGAGATTGGATTTGATTTTATTTTTTTTTTTGTAATAGTCTAAATAGCCACTATTATTTTCATGGATTTATTAATCAGCAGTACTATTTCTCCTTCCTTCCACTGTTACCACAAACTTACCTACACAATGGAAAAGTGGTGTTGAGCTTGTATTTGTAGCCCCTGATTGCCTGGAACACAGCAGAAATGTATCATCATTAAAAAGATAATGGAACCATTAGTTTGTTAAACTAAACCAAAATTATTTCATTGATTTTTCAGAGTATTCACAGATATCACATTTCAGGAGAAGTAGCTGATATGCTGGAGTGCAGAGAGAATTCTACAGGTTGCAGAATCAGGCTAAGAGGAGCTGATAAAATTTAATAAAAGCAAATGCAGGATCCTCTGTCTGGGAAGGCAGAACACTGCTCAACACCAGTTGAACACAAACTATATCAGAGCGTCCTGCTGCAGAAAGGGTTAATTCAGGTCTGTAGAAGCAAGAGTGCAGATAAAGAATTAAGGGAAGTGATTGTTTCACTGTATTCAACATATATGAGTCTGTATTGTCAGTACTGTGTCTAGTTTTGGGATCCTGCTTTTAGGAAAGAAATAGTGGAGTAGAGGGGACACCTATGTAACCAGGAAAAGGTTGTAGGAGGACAGAGAGAAGTGGACCTATTCAGCCTGGAGAAGACCAAGGCCAAGGGTGACCTTACTTCTGTCTGCATCTACCATACTAGGGTATGGAGAGAGGATGGAGACTGGTTCTTCTCTGAAGTTCACAGCAACAGAAGAGGAAATGAACACAGGCTGGGAAAAAAAATTCTAATTAAATGTAAGGAAATTTTTTAATTCACAGAAAGGATTTTTAAACAAGTTGTCTGAAAATTTTGGATTATCTGTCATTGGAGGCATTTAGAACTTTACAGTATGTGGTCCAGAAGAACCTGGTCTAAGTAGGTTCAGCTCCTAGGAGAGGGTGGGACTCACTGTCAATCTTCAGAAAACCTTCAGTAAACTGAGTTTCAGTCAATTTATGTCTTGATAATTTTATTTCACAATATAAAGAAATGTAGACAATGATATTGGCAGTATTTACATTTCGTTACTACTCCTGAAGACTGTAATGGCTAATTTTTTAATTACTGTTCAATGTAAAGCATTCCCTTCCTACTTTATATACAATAGATGTCTTTATTCCTCTCCTTATTCATCTTCTATATTCTCTAGCAAATACGCTGAGTATTCTGTATTTTCTTATACACATTGAGTACTCTCACAGTATTTAGATAATAACCAATTGTATTGGATATAACCAATACTGTATTGGATAATAACCAATACGGAGTACGATACATGTTATTCCTTGCTTTCTTCTTCCATCCATCATCCAACAAACTGCTGTAAAATTACTAGCATTCAAAAAAATTAGTTGTATTCTTACTGTGCTCTAAAGAAAGAATCTTGGTCCAACTTTTGCACAGTTTTGTATTCAAGATATTTATCTTAAATCATTTTCAAATAAATATTTTTGTTTGTTTTAACCTGAGAAGTAAGTCTATGTGTGTTTAAGAGAAAGAAAAGAAGACTGAAATTCACATTTTTCAAGCTATGGTGGAATAAATTTGTTTCACTGTCATTCAAATATTCATACAAAAATATATCATCCCTACTTTCAGATATGAACAAATAGATATGTATATGCATATAATTTCAAGCACAATATAAGTACATATAAAAATTTCAGAAGAAAAAAAAATCTCTCAAACTCAGAAGAAAATGTAAACGCTATTGATTTATTTGGGTTTTATATTAATAATTTTCTTTTTGGCTTTTATATCAAAGAAAAAGCGTGCTTATCTTGGCAATACTTCTTTCCATGTGAGCTATAGATACTCCTTCTAAAACCGAGACTCCTTAAAAATGATACATATAAAAAACTTTTTTGATTGCATTCACAGTTTCAATGGGGAGTGCATTGAATTCTACCATAACATTTCACACAGGATTTTTATCTTAGGAAGTAACACCTGTTATATATTTTGAGAATATTGCAGAATAGAAATTGTGTTCTTTTTAGTATCTTTTTGCAATTCTGTATCAAGGAGAGTCCACAGCCTTTAAAGTATGGGAGTGGTCTTGCCCCTTTTTTCAGCCTAGCATGGAAGTTTTTTGTCTTGCATTATGTATCAGTGATTGTTCTTGCTGCCTGAAGAATCACATAGCATGTTATTATAGTATGTTTTTTATATTCACTTAGTGACCTTTTCCTCAATTTAAACTGCTTTGAATCTTGGTGTATTAGAATTTTTTATTTTGTGTCAACTCAGAGATCAAAACTGGCAACAAGAGAGAGAAAGTTTGGAGCTAGATATTTATGGAGAGTTAAACTGAGTGTGGGAGGGTTTTAACTTACAATGAAAGTTTTAGAAGCTACTTTTGGGGTGAAACAATCATCTAGCAGAAAATTTGCCTCAACAAGTAAGTATCTTTGAAATCCTTCACATAAAGTTGTCTTAAAATTCTATTATATAGAATACGTCTAATTTACCCAGCTACAGCATTTTCCACAAGTTTTCAGCAGAATATAAAAATATCTCATAGGTTTAGACCCATGACCCATCTGGGTTGCTATTCTGTCTCCAGGACTCTCAGGAGGTCCTGCTACCTGGGGAAAGTAGGTAAACTTGGTCGCAGATCAGCTACTCAGGAACAGCAAACCTGGAAGAGGGCAGGGATAGAGAGGCTGAACTAAAACATGAACCAGAACACTTCCAAACTTCTGAGTTCAAATGACTACTGTAACTGCATCTCACATATTCCAGCTTCATACTGGAGACAGTTCAAGGTATATATCACAGCTTATCTTACCCCTTTCAACAAAAAGAAGACCCAAGGAAGCACACCAAGAGGCAGATGTAGCATTCTCTGACTGTGTCTGCACCACAAGTAATGAGGAGATGAGCTTTGCAAGAGCCAAAGCCACCATGGAGCTGCTGGTCAGCCTGGACATTGTATGTGATTACCCAGAATTTCCAGCTTGTTAAAAGGTGTTATTCTGCTGTCAGATATAAAGGTGATTTTGCTGTTCACTTGGGCAGGAGTCTACTTAACTAAGACGAGCAGAAGGATTGTTAGGAGCAGCTTTCTCAGACTAGGTCTGGTGTGTGGCTACTGCATTCTGAGGGGCTGTATGTGGCCTATGCATAGCATAAAAAGTGTGGGAACAGGGAGAGGCACCTTTCAGACCTGGACTTGAGGCCCACAGTCTCAGCGAGTAAGTCATTCCATGACAGTCTCTGAAATAAAGCAGAAAATATATCTGACAAGAAGAAGAAGAAATGTTACAGTTTTGCACTCCTTTTGTCAAAAGATTTGCACTCAAATGTAGTATAACCTATTCATCTGCCCAGAACAGAAATCTCACTCTTATGCACGTGTTCACGCAAAATCACAGGGAGAAACAGAACACGTAGTTTTTTCCAAATAAAGCTGGAATGTATGCCCTAAAAAGGAAGGTTCAGTAAGGTAGATACCCTTGAGCTTCTTTGTGATCTGTTTAATTATTTTGGAATTTCAAGTAGTTAATGCACATAAAAGGAATATATATATACAAATCACATATGCATGAACATATACAAAAATACAAGCACTAACACCCAGGAAGATGTGCCCAACCCGCTGTTCTGAGCAGTGTGAATATGCATTTTCTCTTTTGTAAAATCTGTAGCTAAAAAAATAATAAAATTAGTTCTGTGTATTTCAACCAACAGGTAGGATATAGAGCAAAAATAATAGCAGTTATCCAGTCTTCTTACTATAGTACATCTTATTTTTCTTTTCTCAGTAGCCAGTTACCTAAGGTTACCAGATTTTGAAACTTGCTGCTCCAAAAGTCTTTACTCTTTCTCAAGATCCTTGTTGAAAAAATTGTCAGTGACAGCTGCAAAAAGTGACATAAGTTCTCAACAATATCTGGAGTATATTTTTGATGTTAAACATATTTGATTTACAATTTTCCATGTAGCATAGACATAAGCATGGGATTCATCTGACATGGAGAACGTATTGAAATTATAGAGAGGACTGATTCAGATTTCTCCTTTGCTGCTTAGAAAGTTTTCAGAATTTTTCAATTCTCAAAACATCAATCCAAAAAGCCGTGTTTTTCAGGAGCAAAATGCTGCAGAAATGCATTAAGTAATTCAGAGAAAATTGTAAAACAGGTTGAAATATCTTTCAGTGTAATTTAGTCAAATTAAATAAGCCCCAATAAAACCCCCTATATTGCTTAACAAATTTTTAAAAAGGCAATAATTTTTAATGATACAAGAAGTTCTTTGAGTACCATAACTCATGGAGACTGATAATGCTTCTTATGGTTAACTGCAAGCTTTGATTGAAACTTCCTGAGGAAATTTGTTCTTCTATGTGGCTTTTTTGGTATTCAGTAGCAGGGAGACATAGCTGCAGTGAGCAACAACCCACAATCATCAACCCACACATCAACTCTTTTTTATCACTTTAGTTCTGTATTAGTTAAAGAAACATCTTTGTCTGAGACCACTCCCTTACGTACAATTTGACTGAAATATGTTACAATTTCCTTGATGTAAGGATGAGAGAATAAAAAATAGAGTAAGTACGACCTCATAAACCTTGATTTCTTGGGAAAATAAACTAAAATCTTCAATAATAGAATGAAAGCATTCCACAGTCACAATCAAATTTGGTCTCGAATCACAGTTTTTCTGTACTATAATATAATGCTGTCCAGTCCTGATCCCATCCCCAGTTACCTAAGGAAATCTTCAGAGACAGAAAACAAATGAAAAACTTACTTTGAGAAACATTTTTAAAGTCAGGACCATAGATTTAGAAGTTTTAAAACAGTGTGGATTCTTGATAATTCTAATATTCATCTATGCAGAAAAAAATCACCTAGTAAAATAGATGCTTTCTACATTGAGAAATTGCCAAAGGGAAGAAAGACCCAACAAAGGCAAACACAGAATCTCAGAGTCACTATAATAATACTTAGACAACCTCTTCTGAAATGATACTTTGCCACAGTGTAGACGTACATAAGGATCAATACTTGCACCAACAGTTTATATAGTGTTTCATTGATTCAAGTTCAACATTGATACTGTTCATTGATCCTCAAGTGCACTTACAATACTGTCATGGGCCTATCAAGAACTTCTAGTGTTGCAACTATGTGAAAATAGGTTATTTAAAACAATCACAGCATTTTACCTTACATATCAGACTGATAACTACTGGGAACAAGGATGAATGTAGTCTTAACGAGAAATAATTTGAAATAATTGCTATCGATCTGTGGACTATGACACCTTGCAGCTTCGTGGCCTTTCAGTCTCCATATTATCCTTACTTATTTCCATTGAAATGAAAAGCAGAAATGGCACTAAATAGACTTTTACTCAAGAAAGTTATCCAAGAGCCAAATGTGTATATAGGAGGTAATATAATTATCATCTTCTTTGACAAAGCTATCGAAGTATCTAAGCATATTTCTAACACTTTTTGAGATTTAATTAATTTATTTTGAGATCCTTTTTAATCCTTTACGAGGGTGTTCATTTGCCATTACCAAATTATTTTAATATGTGTTTTCCAAATTCCAACATAATTCAGGAGTGTGCATGTGCACACTGAGAGCATACATGTGCTGCATAGGCTAGTTGACTCTGATCTCTCACAATGAGGACACTGAATAATGTTTTATTTCTTATGAGTACTCTTACTTGTATGGCTTATTTGCTAACCATGGGAGTTGGGCATTTAATCTGTCAAACGTTTGTAAAACACCAAAAGCAGTGCAACCTCTGACCTGGTTCACTAAAACTGCACCCATTCCTTGTGATTTTTCTGTTCGCCCAGCCTGGTTCATATATTTGTCCCATGCCTTATGAAGCATGCAGACAGGGTACGATCTTTGACATTCAGCCACCTGTGTCCCATACTTTTTGTGTAAAAGAAATAAATTACAGGCATGGAGATTAAAAACAGGCCTCTCTTTCTCTTTCCGTCTCTCTTTTTTTGGTGTCTTTTTCTTTTCAATGTTTTATTCTTAGTTCAGGTGGTTTGCCAGATGACTTACAAGAATTATCTGTGCTTTAAGTTATAAAAGTTTCTTTCTACTTTTTCCACTGAAATTTTGCTAGGTACATATTACGTAGCTTTAAATGACCAACTATCTTTATATTTTGCACACAAAAATGAGATTAGGTAATTCTCCCAAAAAAAATAGATGACAAAGGCATCATTGGCCTAAATATGATAAAAGATATGTGACACTGCTTTGTTACAGTACATTAAAGACAATAAAAATATTTTTCATCTGAATGATAGTTCTATTTCTCTCCTACCCTTTATATAAGAGCCTACTGACTTTTGCCTACATTAATATAAGGGTATTGTAAATTTTAGTCATACTTTGGATCAAAACTTATTTCTAAGTGGGAAAAAAAAAGTGCTAAATATATCATTTTATCTCAGTAGCGTTTACTTATGCCTATTACCATTAAGTGATGTCAAGTCAATTAGAATAAGAACAATCTTGCTTAGCTTCAGGTGTTTCAGAGTTGTCCATCTTGGCCAAGGTACTCCTTTTGATTCCACCTCCATCAGTGCAGGGAGGCAGGATCATCTTTGTCTGAGACAAATCATTCAGCAAAGATGAGCCTGGCTTCACCAGTAAAGGGACATTAATTCAGGTTACTTCAGTTATAAGTATCTAGTGTTGTTACAGACACTTTTGGATATGCTCTTGGGCTACCATCTGCTCTTTTGGAAGGGCAGAGACCTCTCTCCCATAATTTAGTTGGCCAAGTGTAAATATCTTAATGTCATCAGTGCTGTGTCTCAGATGGGACAACATCCTATTTAGGAAACTCAACATTTTTTCTAGTGATAATTCATTGAAATTAATCCTACCCACACTCTTCCAATACCACAATTAATTTCAGTAGGAACACTTGTAGGTTAGACAGATTATTTCCTTAGCTGATCCTCCACAAACAGAGTAGACTCCAGGAGCTGTTATTAGTTTAGACTAACACTAAGATAGTGGAATTCTGATGACTGCAATGTTTTAGAGGTTTAAGTAAAAGCAAAAGCTGAATCTCATTTCTTTGACACTGTAGCTGAATATCACTTTACTTATCCTATTTATTCTACTCCTTTTGAAATCATTCAGTAAATGAATGCAATCAAGTTAATGTAGAAATAATAATTTCAATAATAAATTTCAATAATAAAATTTCTTTGTTTCTGGTATACAGAAGTAACATACATTTTAATTACTCCTTTTAAAGATTATTCTCTTTAAATATTTAGTTCATATTCAATTTATTCTGGTCTATATTTTAGATTTCAATAGATGTCCACAATTAAGATGAAAACTACATCCAATAAAATAGTCATATGCAAGAGAATAGTGTCATTCCCTGCATACAATTTGATGCAACCAGATATGAAATGAGGTTATAAATATAAAAAATCAATAATAGTGTGATTTCATAGCTAATGATTTTGTAATTCCTTAACCATACTGTAAGGACATAAGTCAAAGATCTAGTCACAGCTGCAAGAGTAACTTAAATGAAGTGGTTAGCAAAACTGAGAGGGAGCCATTAAAAAATAGAACAGCAGTATCTCCTCGCACCGTTTCTGCCAGATGGCTTCAATACTTCCATTCTTCAACTTCTGGTTAGATAGAGGAGCCAAAATCAAAAAATATACCAGATGTACTTTTTTGGACTCTGTCCCATTTTATGTTCTCCTAATCAAGACTGCGTTAAGGATGAGGGAGAATAATTCAGATATATACACTGGTTTGTACCCTTTTTCAAGAGAAAAGAACCCAAAATATTTTTAAAAATAAAAATTAAGCATTCAAGAAGAAAACAGGAAGTAGAAGACTGTAGCCACAGAAAATACAGAAAAAATTGCATATTTCAGCAGAAGACTAGATAAGGAGGTATGTAAGAAGAAACATCCAGGCATGATCTGGCAGTTGAAAGAGAATAACAGTTCATGCCAGGGAAACAGAAATGTTTAGGCCACCATGCCCATGCTGGTACTAATTTCTGTAGATAGGACAGAAGTAGTGACAGAACAAGTAGTGCTTCTCATTTACAGAAGGTAGGTTTATACTGGAAATAAGGAAGAAATATTTGGTGATGAGGACAATAAGAGGTTGGAACAACTTGCCCAGATAAGTTGTGGGTGCATCATTGGAAATGTTCAAGACTAGGTTGAATGGGGCTTTAAGCAACTTAATCCAGCAAGAGGTATCCAGTCCTTAGCAGCTGGATTGATCTAAATGGTCTTTAAAGGTCCCTTCCAACCCAGATGGTTTCCAACCCAAACCATTCTGTGATTCTATGAAGAAAGAGTGAGTCACACCATCTAAAATATAATGTATCTAAATGAAAATAAAGCTAGCTGTCCCCTATCCAAAATGCTGATAAATTTGAGTTATCTTTCCAACAATGCAGGTGTTATAAAATTCCTTGGACAACATAGACCAGAAACAACAAACAAGCATTGTTTGAATCCAGTCAGACTTACTGACTCCAGTTCAGTGTTTACTATGCCAAATCCAAGGAGGTTTCTGAAAAAAAGAGAAAAAAAAAGCAGCAAATTGTCCTTTTTTTTTTTTTTTTTTTTTAAGTAGAGTTTTACTGTTTTAGGTATGATTGTTTTATACCACTTTGAGGACACTGAAAGTTTAGTTAAAGAAACAAAAAAAATGTTAATGGCAGGATTTTTGCATGATGCATTATGTTTTCATTTAAATCACTGTATATGCTTTCAGGGTAAGAGATTAAAATATTTGAAGGTGTATTTCTATTTGCTTTCTTCATCTATCTAACTAATGAAAAAAATAATATGACTATTGAGAGCCAAATCTCCCTTTAAAATATACTTTATAGATAGAAATGGAATTGGATAATGATTCTTAATTTTTACTTTTTCTTCCCTTAATTTCTCAAGATTTCTGAAAGAACATATCTAATTTTGACTATTTATTAATGGAAGAGAGTAAGAACAAGCTCAGAATGCTCTGCAAATTTGACTACACAGTCTCATTCCATTTATTGCTGAGAATAACAAAATCATTTGATTTCTTCTTTTCAAAACTACTAAAAATTACAAAACTGCATATTTTTTGAAATATGAATCTGTTGTTAATGACATCTGTTAAAAGCATTCTTGATGATGCCAGTGAAGTTACAAGCTAAGAGGATATTCAATCAACTCTTATGGCTGTGGAGTTAGGCCAATCTTAAGTGGTCTGGAAATCTCAAGACACATATTTTTCAAATAAGCCTGATTTTTTTTTCCCTGCTCCAATTCTATGTGTCATCTCAAAGTCAGTGACTTTTTCAGGAGTCAATTAATTGTTTTTGTATGGGTTCTTGTACTTCCTGCATTACCAAAGTATTAAAATTTCCTTTTTTTTTGTATGTAATTTTGCAGTATACCCTGAATGATACGTGTTGAAATTGGAAAAGGCAGTTCATAGACTGTAGTGAGAAGTACAGTAGGCCTTTGTTCCTGTGGGAACTCAAACTTTGGGATAACCACCTTTTTCTCTATAGCATATCTCTTTCATAGACAATTTCTTTGTGTCATAGCCCTCTTCTTAAAACCACAGCCCTAAGCCATTAAACCCTTTGAAGAGAAAATAGAATTTACATTCAGTTCATCATGCTGAGGAAAGTTGAGCCATACCAGAGGAAGCAGATTTGATGTGGTCATGAGAACTCAATGTGGAGACACAATGTCCTATTACAATCTGGAGATGTAGCAAATGTTTCAGTATGCTCATCAGTTTTACAACAACATTATATATTTCTGTTTTGTTGGATAAAATGGACATTTATTTTAAGGTCAAATACTTCAGAAAGAAATCACCAGGATTTCAAGCTGAATTAGCATAGTTATGAAAGTTGTGATTTGCAACTGGTTGGCAGCTGGTTTTGGTTAGAATGGTTTTAATCTCTGCAGCATAGCTTCCCATAGTTAAAGGAAGTACTATTGGCAAAGGAAAATGAAATAAATTCCAGAGTCTATTCATCCTCCACAGTAATGTTCTTTATCAAAAAAATTATTACTTCACTTGTTTCATTGCTCTCAGGATAAAAATCAAGACCTCATTTGACCCTATGCTATAGACAAGTAGAATATTTATTCTCCTTTATTGCAAATGATTTCTTACTTCCTACATTTGAACCTTGTAAGTCAACCAACCATATGAGACAACAAACTCAGAAGTTACCTTAAACCACATCTTGTATTTTTTTGCTCCATAATAATTTCCACAGGATAGCAAAACTTTTGTTTTTCTATGCAAGACATTACCTGCTTTTACAAGTCTGGGTGGAAGTTGTAGAGAAATTTTATTATATAGCCCTGCTAAAGAGGGTCAGATCCCCAGCGTGAAAAAGTTTGGTACACCTCACAAAGGCTATCAGGGGTGTGCAGATTAAACTGAACAAAAACCAGAGATAATTCCTGGTTTAGGATATAACTGTAAATTTAGCAACATGTATAAGATCTTTGGTATCAGCAGGTCAGGCACACCTTCTAAATGAGAGATATTGAAAACTTCTATAAGTGACAAAATTCAAATTAAGAGGACATTCTTGATTCTCAAAGTGCTTTGGGTTTCTATACTGAACTACTATTGAATATTTTGTGCTGCTAAATTGGGTTTCTATACTGAACTAATATTGAATATTTTGTGTGTGCATTTCCTTTCAGATTTTATTAGTTTGAAACTATCAGCATCAGAACTGCTTTAACTCTTAGATAAAGGAGTTCAATTATAAAAGAGCATTGTAAAATGAAGACATATACCTTTTTCAATTATCAATTTAGTATCATAATTTGATTCTGGTATTTAAAAACTCAAATTAAATCTCTTGAGAATAGAAAATTTTAGAAATGTCTGTGAACACCTGTGTGTTGATTTAATTCTTATATACTTTTTATTGCTAGTTATTTATTATTCTGATTTTTTTTTTTTTAGTTTTGATTGTTAAAAATTCTGATTTTGTCCTTCAGTGTAAATACTGACTAGGTCTCTTATTTCTGTATATTTCATAATAAAAGAAATTTAAAAATACGTTCCTTGACTCCTTGTTTTTTATTTTCTTATTCAAGTTACTAAAAAATATGTATGGATTTGATAATCCATACACAGGATAGGATTTGAAATCAAAACTCTAAGACTATTAGAAATAAACATTTTGGACAGGAAGAAAGCAAAAATGCTTTGAGACAAATAGTGCAATTATGTGGTCTCTGAGTGTCAGATTTTTCTAAACTGAATTGTGGAAGTGTGTGAAAGATTTGTTTCCCTGAAAATATTTACAGTATTCTTATTACATTACATGAATATCCATTATATTAATTATAATTACTAATCATAGTGTTTAACTATTGCACACGTATCTCAAACAAGCAGATGACTTATGCCATGAATCCTGATTTCTACAGTTTGGGAAAAAACATCTGAGTCCAGGTGAAAGATTGGTTCAAACACACTTTTCTTTAGTCCTTCCTGCTGCTTAGCTTAGATTTTGTCCCTCTGCAGGCTGGCAAATCCCACACTGATGATCCTGGCCCTTTGTTTTCCTTTGATAGTCCATTCTGTATCTTGGCATTGTAAATTCCTAGAAACAACACACAAACATTTATATGTTTTGTGTCCCTCTCTATGTAGCCTTCATTTTAGGTCCTTGCTGGAAACAAGAAAAAGAAAATGATATGAAAAATCATGTGATCCATATCTTTGGTTGAGTCAGTTCTTAACAGGGTTCAGACATAGCTTCTAGGCAAGGTGATTCATCATCAGATGGAAACACATCCACCTACATCAGCCTTTTTCTGCTCTGATTTACTTCATGTGAATATTGTCCATTGATCCCCGTGGACTGCAAGAGTTCTTTATACTTTTTGGGGGTTCTGCTGAAACTATTAAAAATTATATTTGGCAAATTATAGGAGGAAATTTGCTTTAAGAGTCTCCTGCCAACCAATTACTATTTTGCTGTCAAAACTCAATACTCTACCTCTGCCTGCCAAAGACAATAGGAATCTGGGACAACAAGAGGATATTCCTAGGACATACAATTGATTTTCTTTTTCATTCTGTAAATGAAAACTTGCTTATTTTTAAGCTCCTTCTGTGAACTGAAGAAATTTGCTTCCAATTTTCCATATGTTTGGTCCTGTTTTGTTTTCAGATGCTGTCATCACTGTTACTCACAAGTAATAGTGCTTAAAAAACCTTCCAATGTCTTTACTGTAGCCATTACTATCAGAGAGCCACATAAAGACAGTTTCATGAAGCTGCAACCAGTTTTACATGGCTAAACTGATATTACAGAAAGATGAGAGTTTTCCCCCGCTTTCTTCATTGTTAGGTGTACCATAGGTTATTCATGATTTCTCAGCATGAATAGCTGGTAGATATGCTATGGACTTCAACCAGCTTGTCCTTCCTGCAGAGCTGAGAAGCAGGGAAGGGTTCCAGAAAATCTTGAATGAAAAATACATTCTTAATGCTAGAGAAGTATGAAGCCTTAACTGAACAGCTCTGTTGCTTTCCCTTTTAGCATAAATAATAAGAATGGAAAATATACTGTCCTATAATAAATTGTATTTGCTTAGATTTCATGTGGTTTTCATATGAAAAAGAAAATAATATCAAAGATACTATCAAAGATTGCAAGTAAACACACTAGATAAGGATATTTTTAAAATTTCATTCAATCTGTTGCCTACTTTTTTTTTTTTTTAAATGAATGAATGAATGAAGATGAAAAAAGCACATGGATGCATAAACCCACCACAAAAATGTGGTTATGTTTTTATTGGAGATGGAGATGCCCTCCTAAATGCAATATATCTTGGCCAGCGCAACAGTTTGGTGTTATCTGCCAAAGTACCTTTCATGATGTTATTGAAAGCAGTACGACATTTGCAGGAACAGCATCACAACCTTTCTCCTGGCTTGAAATCAAATTTGGCAATGGTTTCACTCCAGAAAAAAAATGCTTTAGCTGTGCAATGCTGTTCCTGGAAGTCCAGCCTTTAGGGAATCTCTGAAGAATGGCAGCTGAGTTGATGACATCCACATGTTAAAAAAGGGTTTGGGTCATGCACGAGTTTATATGTTGATTGTTTTACCAAAAAATTGCCATTATCAAAGATCCCGATGGTCAGAGTCCAGGTTATTTTGAGGTATTCACTGGGAAAATGACACACTATAAAAATTGAAGTGTTTTTCTTTTATTTTGAGCACAAAGGAAAGTGACTATTCAATTAATTTTTGGAAGATTTCATTGTCCCATGCAAACATAGTAGTATAATTATTTTTTTCAAACTATGACCTCCTCTAACTAGGCCTAACCTAGACATTGGCAAGAAAGACACACCAAGTCTCTAGGTCAACAAAATCACAATAATTTATTCATATGTTTTCCAGTTTGTTATGTTTTTATTCTTCTTTCCCTACTTTTTTTTTCTTTTTTTTAGTCTTTTTTTTTCTTTCTGTCCTGGCAAAATCCTCTTCCTGTAAGCCATGTGCTTCACATCTGTTCTTATACTGAGTGGAAATGATTAGAGAAAATTATAATTCAGCTTCTAAATGTTTTCCTTTTTTTTTCCACCTGTTATTTTGCCAGGAACATTTGACTTCCTCTTGTTATAATTCCTCAGGTCTACTTTGACATTTTGTCAATACAAAGCATACTAGGACACCCCCTTACCCCCTGACAGCAATTGAATAGAGTTTAGCTCTACGTACTGCATGATAGGGGAGCCCTTGTACTGCAGCAAATTGATTTTTTTTTAAATGGTCCCTGTAATTTCAATAAATCAAAACTGCTTTGAGCAACCTGGTCTAGTGGAAGGCGTCCCTGGAAACACGATCTGTGCATGTGATTAACTGCGTCAACCTCTTCAGTATTTGCCAGAAGGAAACCACAGGAAGAAATGTGTACACATAATTACAAAGAAATTTTACAGAGCAGTTTTTTTCATCTTTTGATGCCACTATGATGTACTATCTCTGATATTTTAAGTTCCTAGTTGTGAGCTGAGCTCTTACCACTGTTTGAGTACCAAAGACTCAATCTCATCCTCAAAATGTTCCAATTTTTCTTTTGATTACTTTATTCCTTTAAAGACATAAGATTTGAGAGGTTATATACCAACAATATACCTCAAAACACAAAAGAAAGTCTGTACATATATCTTTAATGTCTTAGTTTTAGATTCTCCTATTAGTCATAAGGTTCATGAGTGTTCTTAGAAACACAGTCTACCTTTACAATGAGCAGTGCTTTTATCAGGTCACAGCTGGATGCCAGCACATGAGGCTTTTACCCTGGATTCTGCACAAACACTGGTTTGCAGGGGGTATGCTAGCAATTTTGTACAAATTTACTTTTCTCTCTGTTACTGGCCACACAGAATAGGCAACACAGGACTTGGCACTGCTCAGGAAGATTGTCAAATCTTTCATTGTTGAAGGAAAAAAAAGATTGACTCAGCATAGCAAAGGCATGCAAGTTAAGGGAAGGGGTGGCACTGTAAAATTTAAATAAGAAAGCTTTACTAAAGACCTTTCAGTTTTATTTAGCTCCTGAATTAGACGTGGAAAAATCTCTCTTCTTCCACCCCGGTAAAATTAAAATATTTGTAAATTCAATTTAGTTCAGTCTTCACAAAATATGCAACTGCTTTCCCAATTTTACTATGAGCATGAAAAAGGGCTTGAAAATTCAGGCTTGTTTCTCATCCCTGAGCAAGCAGAATGTGTAGTTTTAACATGTGTTTGCTGGCCATCTGGGGAAATTGCCTGAGAGAAGGTTGCTTTATAGTGGTGTTCTGACATACACCTAAGCATGGGTATCAGTGACAAAGACTTTCAGACTGCAAATACCATAAGAATCCAAATGACCTAGAGAAGAATACACAGTCATTTACTGCTCCTAATTGCTGTAAATGCTGCAATTGTGATTGCAAAGTCCCTTGAATTAAATTTTTTAAATGGATTGTACCTTCGGAGGAAAACACCTAGAGACTAGGAAAGAGCTGGAGCTGGGTTGATGTGATCCTTTAAGTGGATATATTACGACAGGGGTATATTTCCTCTGGCCACAGGAAGTTTTGTATACGGAGAAGTGGAAAGCAATAAGTCAGTCTTGTGAAGAATAAACTGTTGCAGGAATATAATAAGCTCCACATACCCAGCTGGTATCTGTGAGCCTGCTAGCACCTTTTCCTTCCTGTTGGAGCAAGTAACATCTGTTACTTAAGTGAAAGAGTGTGAAGAGAATGAGCACACATAGCTATGCACAGAGACATGCAGCTGAAGGAAGTGATTAATTATATTTCAGACAGATTGCTTCTACTGCAAAAACAAAAGCAAGGTCTGAATGTGCTTCTGTAAAATGATTTGTGCTTGACATTTTCTTTCTTTTTTTTCTCCTTTTTTTTTTTTTTTTGATGAAATTGGGTAAAACCTGTGGTAATTTTATTAAAGCACAATACAAAAATGCAGAGCACTGAAACCTGTAATCAGTACTGTGAATGAAAACAGAACTCAAAAAAAATCATTAAGGAAGGAGCTTCACTTTCTAATATAGGACCTCTCTAACTTTAATTTTTTGTAAAAACATTTCTATCTTTTCTAAAGGACTAGATTTTGGATTAATTTGGTGTACAGAGGTTGAGGAATTGGGGTCTGTTAAATAAGAAAAGATATTCAATGGGAAATCTAAGAGATACAAACTAGTTGCAGTGAAATTTTCTATGAATACCTATGTCCAAGACACTACTTCTCAAATTCTCTATTCAGATACCTGTCTCATCTCATGAAATGTAATTGCTGGGCAAAAGCAGTGATTGAAGTTTTAGACATTTTCATTAATAAAATTGTTTAGGTCAGCAATGCTGCACCATGACAACAATACATCTTAATATGAATAAAATCAAATAAATCCAGCTGTGTCATTTTCCTAGAGCCAAAAAGAAGTAAGTTGTTAAGTAGAGGAAGTCTCATAGACCTCGAGACAATGAGTAATAAAGTAAAATATAGAAATTATTCTCTGAGAATTATTTGAAACTGAATGATCTACTAAAAAAATTAAGAGAAAAATCAAGTCAAGTACAAGAATCAGACTGAATGGAGTTGAAATAACTAAAGATAGGTAATAAAATATTTTAGAGAAGTCAGAATAAAATTCAATTGACTTTTTTTAGGAATTAAAAATAGAAACTGCTAAACTGCCAAACATAATGAGCAGGTGTAGTCAGCACTTGAACTTGTAGAAGGCATTTGATACTACATCAACTGTTCTAAGTAGTTTAGAAAATGCGATATTGACAGACAAATCCTCAGATGATTGAAAAACTGCTTACAAACTGAAGCCATATGAAAAATGTTCCTTAGTTAAAGTATCAAGAAGTTGATAGATGAAAGACTGCTAGCATTAAATCCCCCCTTTCTTATGAAATAAACCACTGATGTGATAGCAATGTGTAATAAGGTGTTCAAATATGCATATGACATGTCAATCAAAAAGGTATGCATAGATAAAATAAATTGTATTAATTCTCCAGTGGGACAGGCTCCAGGCAAATTATGTTTTGCAAAGAAAAACATGGAGACCCAATGAAGGGTGGCCAGTGCTCTAGGTCTGCGATAACTCAGTCTTAAAATGACTCAGATTTATTGTTTGTGTTCTAAATCAGCCATTGGAGGATCCAGTTCAGGAACATTTATGTGCTCCAGACCCTGGTCTAGGATGACAACATGGCATGATAGTAGTTGTCTCAGTTCCACCTTCAGTCTGGAGCACTGAACACATCCTTGAGGAAAATTTCATAACCACAAAAAAGTTTTTGATGCATGAACATCTTAAAATGTTTCGCTAAAAAATTCAAAGCTGTTCACATTACTAATGTGGATAACAGGATTATATACATTTTTAAAGTTGAACATGAATCTAGTTAAAAGTTGAATCTTCAATATGAAATAAATTGTTCATACATTATGAACAGATACTGGAGCAATGTCATTTCCACAAAATCCAACAATATAAACTCCAGGAAAAAATAAATCACAAACCATAGATAACTCATTTCAATTTTAGTTTTCATGTTTAGAAAAAAAAAATCAATAGCTTCTCCAAAACAGCTTTTTGTCAATTGCACTTAGTTTCAAATTCTCATAAGAAATTTCTCGTGATTTTGTTTAGCCGAAGAGCAAAATTGGTACTTCTTAGTCATCTCATTAATCCACCAGTTTGAAAACAGTTAGTTATATTTTTTATTGATATTTTGTGCATTCTATAGTTCATTAATCTGTTAGTTATTCTATTCTAGTTTTGTTCAGCGTGTTCTTTTATTTTTTTCACGCTGATGTCAAAGAACTCATCCCTGTCTTTGGGCAAACTCAACCACAGACACAAAATAAAGCTGACTTTACTGGAACAGGTCATTAATCTACCTCTTTTTTCCACTTTTTTCAGACTGAAATGATGATGATTTGGTTTTCTAATAAAATTTTCTCCACCGGTTTTAAAAATAATAACTTAATTTATTAAGCAAATTTATTAACCAAACCTTCTCTATTACCTTTTTCCTCAATTAGCAACAGGCAATATCATTTAGTCTGCTCCATAGGTATGTAATCTCACCAGCATATTCATTATGAGCCTTTCCTCAGGTTTAGTGCCCAGCATTCGTCTCTCCTCAGAAATTCTGCTCTCATGACAGGCTCTCACCATCACTACCAGAACCGACATTTCTTTGTCTCTAAAAATATACTCATGCTCCACTCTCTTTCTTCACTCTCTCACGCTCATCAAGAGTCATGACCTTTTCTTGTCTTTGCTCCTTATTTCTTAAATTTACACTGTGATTTAGTAACAGGAAGTACTATTTTATTCCCTGTATAATTCCAAAGCTTTTCACTTTTTCAATAGAAGTAGGAAAAATTATTACTGTACTCATTCCTCTCCATATTTTTTCTTCAGGCATAGAAAGACACATGACACTTTTTTTTCTTAAGAACACTAAAATTTTCAATTGTACATAGATTTATCAACACCATTGTCTGTCTGAATATTGTCATGTTCCTCAGTCTGTACCAACAGGTTAACTTCTACCTCTATTGTAAGTTGCACTAATGAGGACTCTCTACTGTTATGTGTGTTAAAGACCTTGAGAATCTCAGTCAGTATTTATTATTTCTGTCACCTACGCCTCTATGCTATATACCATACCTATGTTTCTGCCATTGAGTAAAAAGAACTGACTCCTGACCCTCAGGCCAAGTGACACCAGCTGTGTTACAAACACACAGACAAAAGCTACTCTCCACTAGGTAAGATCACTGGGGAGAGTTTTACTTGTTTGAAATAAAACAAGGAGAGAATACTTTAAGTAAGGTCAGGAACCAGACAGGTGCTTATGATTATTTCCCAGCTTTTTTTTTTTTTTCTTAAAAATACAGATGCAGCCTCTAATGTGTTAGAATTAAAATATATGGTAACGTGAATGGTGGATGTAAGGGAAGTGTTCACTTCCCTTTTTAAGAAAAACATTATTTCTTCTGCTTTGACCTTTGTAAAGCGGAAGCTGGGAAATAGCTCATGAAATAGTTGTACTACTTCCTCGATTTATCTCAACATTTTCCTTTTTTCCCTCCCATGATCCCTTGATTTCTGAATTTAAATATATATATAGGAAATTTAGTGATACCAGTTGCAAAATTGTATTTATTAACACATGAACATATATTTATATAAAGTCAATTTCTAAAGCAGTATTCAACAGGATGGTCACTTCACAAAGAAAGAAATAATTTTTACAATTTCAGTAAATATGAACATAATTCAAAATATTCTGGTGAAACACACAGGTGGACAGAGGTCAACCACATGGGTAAGGGCTTAAATAGCTAAACATTCAGACAAACACATCTTGCATTTAGAAGATTGTGACTTTAAGTGCTATTTATTCTTCTAGGGGCTATTATAGGCTTAGTTTGTTTTTAAATGACTTCCCAGAAAGCAGCTAAGAATGCGCAAGAAGCAAAATTGGAGCACTGAACAAAGAAATTGTTCATATATTACTCTGTCTAATACAATTTAAGAGTACTGCAATTTAATGGTTATAAAGAAAATAACCACAGAATTCAATAGTCATGCCTTCCTCCTAATATTCCTTTTAAGCCTCTGAACCATTAACATAGAGAGGCCATTCAAGTCAAACATGTTAAATATGAATTATACAAAAAAAAAGATCAAGGGAAAAATGCTGTACTGAGTCCACCCCTAATCCCACTTATTTTGCAAAATACAGTGCAATGAAACAAGGTCATGTTCTGAATTACTTCCTCAGCAGTTTGCAAACCTCTACAAAACAATTTTTTTTTTTGAAAAATCCATTCTTCCTAGGTATTTTAATCTTATTGAAACTGTTTGTTTCATTTAAATTTGAAAATAACTTCTGAAAAACTCTACATGCGGTATTGCATACCATTCCTGAACTCTTTCAAGGGGTTAATGGAAACTTCAACAAGGGGAATTCGACAGAAGTCATACAGAGCTACACAGGATCTTCTTATTAGATTAACCTGCAATACAGATGATTACAAATAATCCACACTCGAGCAATTAAGCCCAAAGGAACAACAGGAAGAAATTAACACACAGTCAGAATACCTACTCTAAAAGCAATAGTCATCTCACTATTTTGTTATTTTACTTGTCCTCTTGGAAAGTTCTATGTGAGTGTATGTTTGGGGGAAAATTTGTATTTAGTTCATGTTTATGTGTGTACCTGCTGTTGTTAATGGATAGGGTGGGAGCAGAGGGTGTGGAAATCTGAACCTCACAGCTTTTTACTCTTAGATTCTGTGATGACCTTGCATGCAAATAAAAAACAAATTTTACCCTCAAAAAATTATGCAGAGTAATTAAAAATCCTCGCAGGGCTGATGTAAGCACCTCTATCTAATCTGTCAATGCTGACCTCAACTAACTGACATTATTCTGGCCATCTGTGTGATTACACAAGCATAGATTTTTGATCTAGGAGAATATATAACTATTTATGATGACAAAAGACTATTCTACTGTTTTAAAGCTAGCTAAAAGAAGATTTACAGAAGAAAGTTTTATTTTGAGAAAAGCAGAAGTAGAGACTTGGAAGTGCAGATCAGAGTTTTCTGGTTAGCACACTCTGACAACAAAGTTTTCAGTTTAGTAATCAGCTCAGGGCTCTTCACCACTGGCAATTCCCTCCACTGCACAAAGACAAGAAATGAGTCAAAACTTTGGCTTGTCTTAGTTAAAGTATCAACTTATCATCTAATATTTAAAGAGAGGAACATTGCAAACAAATCTAAAAGCATCTGTGAGACAGCTCAAGTAGTTAATGATGATCATTTAGTGATGCGAAATGTCTTGCTGAATGAGCCTAGCTCCTGTTTTATATTCCAGGAGATCATGAGCAATAATTGAGGGCTTTGAGTAATATACAAGGAAAATTTTTCTCCTTTCTTCTACTTTACATGCTAGTCCCCAAGCCATCTCTGAGCACACATGAGCTTTTCAGCTTTGCAAATTCTTCTGGCTATTGCTCTGTGATAATGCATGTGTCCTACGCACCATAAAAAGTCACAAGAAATACTTTGAGCTCTGAATTTGCAAGAGTGCACTCTTCCATTCTAAATGTACTGAAAGCAGCTTTCACTATTTTGTTTCCTTTGACCATCACAGGTTCAGAAAGTTTTCTTCCTACAGGCATCAAGAATAAGCTACAATCTCTCTTTGGTAATATACACTCTAGATCTTAATCATTTATTTATACAGACATTTCCTTTTTACAAATAAATGTAGAGTGAAACAGAATAAATATTCATTTAAAACCCAAATGTTTATGTTTTGGAAAATGCCTGTTTACCAGAAATTCTTCAAACAGAATGATGTTCCCCAGCTGCAGGGAAGGTTTCCATTAAAATGCTTTTATATTCATTGGGTTCACTACTATAGCAGAGTGACCCTCTGTTAGGCAATGAGTGAGTTAGGGTTTTGGGTTTCACCAAAACCTTCCTTCTATCTGTAACAGGAAGGCTGTAGTGGTGTAAATTAGCTGGTTAGCTGATGAAAGGGCATGATAACACCACAAGGAATGAAAAACCTGTAGATCTCTATATACAATGTAATGATGGATGTTTCCTTTGGAAAAAAAATTTCTTTCTAAGGAAAAAAAAACCCATAAAGAATGCAAAAGAATACAGCAGCATGTGAGATAAGAAGTGCACTTCCTAACTCCTTTGCACTGTTTTCCCTGACAGCAGCCTAGGCACATATCCACAGCTCAGCCTGGGCTGATCATTTACAACACATGATTTTCATATAGTGCTTTTCTGAAGAGGTTGCCTTGTCTGATAGCAGAATCACTGCCTGCTACTTTACAACTATCTCCACCTCCCTGAGGGAGGCTAATATGCACTGTTGCTCAGCAAATTTGGAGGAGACTAAAACTAAGCCACAGATCACATGGAATATGCTTGCTGTCTCTCCTGTATGGGCCTACCTGAGGCTCCAACTGCCTCCTCCTACTCCTTGACCTTTCTCTAAACCTACCAGAGAGGTAATGTCTCCCTTTGTCATCCACAATTTAATGTTTTAATATCTTCTAAACACTCCAACAGGCACAGTTCCTTCTTGGCTGAGTGGTCTCCAGGACTGACTCACACTTAACCTCCTTATCAGAGGACCAACAGGGTCTGTGTGTTCCAGACTCACGGTGACGTAGGATGACACCAAAAGCTGGAATCCATTTGGTGACTTAAATTATTTCTTGCTGATAAAATATTTAACAGGTCTCATAGATAATATTTGGCATATTTCCTGGAAGGGTTATGGGTACATTCTTAAAGCCTATAAATTACTAATGATATTTTATAAAGCGTTGATTAGTGAACCCTTCACATGACTCTTAACGCTTTCACAGGAAGCCAGCTTTTCTGATTCAAACCAAGATTAGTAACATGCAGAAAACTATGAATAATAAATACAGGTCTTCTTCCTCTAGCACAAGGCAGACAAGCACTTTTTCAAGTCAATAATGAGGAATTTATAGCTACCGTGCTACTTAGTGAAACCGAGCTCAGATACACTTTGGGTAGTGATGAACTGCCTTTTTTGAGTATGAGAGAAGAAGGCAATCACATAATAGTCAAAGAAGTAGAAATGAAAATAACTTTGTGAGATATCACTGAATACTTGATACTATGAAGAAGAAAAATACTAAGCTACAAAACATACAAAATGTGTGCGACTGTCAGAAACTGACTGTTACTGCTTACCACTGGTTAGCAGTATCTTAATCTTACTGAAACCATTAAGGACACTATTCAAGGAAACAATAAATAATAGGCAGTTCTTATTGTAAAATATTATTTTTCACTTAACATAAAAATTAAAAGATTAATTTCTCAAGCAATACTCTAAGGTCTGATTTTCTTCAATTTTACTTTAGTTATTTTATCTCAAGCTTATTTACATCCATTCACCACCTTCATGCTACAAAATGGATTCAATACCTAAAGCCCAGCACTCTTCTGACTAACCTTAGACCCATTCTAATCTGTGAACTGTTCCTTTTTATAAATCGCTCTACTCTTTTATCCATAATATCATTTTAGTAGTCTGTCTTGTGAGTCAGGGCAGTGCAATGCACTTTCTAGTGTTGATATCAGAATTTTTTTCTCTCCTTTTACAAGATTTCTAGTTAAAAAAAAATTGATTAAAAAAATCCTTTTGTCTGGGATTATGACTTTATTAAAGTTTGGGTTGCCATAGAAAACATGTAGCCGGTCCTGTATTCAGTTCGTCTCAGAATTGTTACTCTAGACTTGATTCATATGTAAGAATCTGAGTTGAAAATGGTTTCCCTCATTTTCTTCGTCCAGTCTCCAGAGAAATACAATCCGTTAGGGCTCCTGAAGGATTAAGGCAGATGCAAAAGGTGAGGACTCACCAAATGTTGTTCTTACATAGGCATGGGACAGGGGAGGAATAAGAAATATCCATCATGTGAGCACAGCTTTGGTCAGTCCTCCTCTCTCATGCTTTTCCAAGAACAGAGGCATTCTCATTTGCAAAGCCAGAGCTATCAGAAAAGTCAGTTAGAGATATCAAATAGTCTGACAATTAGGGAGAAAGAGCTAAAGACAGTAGGTCTGTAGACCTACTCCTCATCAGGTGCTCTCTCTTCTGCTGTTTTCTCCTTCTACAGATTAACCCTTTCCTGTCAAAAGAGGACTAGTTCCAAATTCTCTTCCTAAACAGCTGCAAGTACAGCCATAGCACAAGGTCAGGGTCAAGGCAAGGTGGACACGACAGCAGAAAAAAAAGGCTTTAGGCTTCATCTTTTCTAAACAGAAAGTTTAGGTAGTTCCTGAAAGGGGAAAAAGAGCCACATGGATTAGTACTGGGGAGTTGCTGCTCACTGAGCAGCAGAGGGAAAAAAAACTTTTAAGGTATAAACAGCTATAGCACAAGTGGATTTGTTTTCTTTACTTGCTTTGTTTATTTTTCTACAGTCCTCTCTGTCTTGACCTCCTTGTTACAGAGCTACATAGTCTGTCTTTATGGCAATTCTTGTCATATGAAGAGCCCTGTTAAGTGACCACCCAGGAGACCAGCAAATCAAATTCCCCTTTAAGAACTTTCTATAAAGACAAAAAAAATGTCCTTGGAAACCATGATATGTCTCTTTAAAATAAACATCTAATGAGAAGGAAAATTCTTATTTCAGCTAACATTTAATTGAATTCTGTGGCTGTATTATTAAAAGCTGGAAAAGATTTTTGAAAGGAGATTACTTGAATGATTTTTCTAGGACATGTTGTTTCCTGATAACTGAACTTTTCCCTATGGTATAGCAAGATACAGAGATACGCAAAGCTGTGGGCAGTTGCAGAATCTTTCAGTCAACACAAATGATGACTATACTTACCAGGACAACTTTTCAGTCAAGCATGTCAACTGCTGGACACTGAAGTCTAGCAAAGGTAGGAATTCTACTGGCAGTTCCATTGTATATTTAAAATATTCTATTTTGACCCGTGCTATTTGTTTACCAGAGAGAGTGGAGCAATTCTGCTTCTTCTTAAGAAAATGTGGCTATATTGCATGTTATGTGTGTGTGAAAGAAAACAAAACCTTCCTGTCTTAAATCCTCAAATCTGAAAGGTTAATAATTTGACAATACAGAACATAAAGACACAGGATATTGTGTTGCTCTTTTAGGCAAAGCGGTAAGTAGTGAACATAAATGCCACCTACTGATAATTAATACTCACCAGTTTATTATCTCCGTTTGAGGAAGTATTCATTCTGCCAAAAAGCATTTATGATATAAAAAACTTATCACGCTTCTAAAATACAAAGGCCTCTACAGCCCCCCTCAAAGAAAACGTTCTCTGAATAGTCAGCACACATAAGGTCTAAACTTTTGCTACTCACAAGGTTGCTTCCTACATGAATGGCTGGTTTTTATGAGACACCTGAAGCCCTGTGCTTTTGGTTCCTTACTTTTTCTCTTCTAATTGACAGAGAGAGTACTTGCTGGACAACATCCTTCAAATTCCCTTTACTATATCCTTTTCATTCTTCTTTTACATATTACAAACTGATGTTCCAAGTGGCCTCCTTCCTGATCTCTATTTCATGGGAGGGGCAGAGATTGCAATCAAATAAGTGCAAATTACTTCAGCTCCCTGGCTAGACTCTGAGGCTATCAGCTCTAAATGAACACTTGTGTGTGGCTTGTGCTCCCAGCAATGGGTAAATTGCATCTCTTATTTCTTGTACTAACAAATCTTGTAATGAGCAAGGTGGTCATTGGAGCTATGCCTGACAATATCTAGCAAATTCTTTGTGATTATTTGTAAGGACCCAGAACAAATGGTAAATCTTGGGTGCCCACTATTCTTTGATAATCTGTGTTAAGGGAGCAGGGGAAAAAAAAGAAATA
>JAWWMU010000001.1:67657133-67712278 GCA_035048155.1 Cinnycerthia olivascens | reverse complement strand
AATTTTTAAAGGTACAACACTTAT
Source organism: Cinnycerthia olivascens (assembly GCA_035048155.1). Lineage (NCBI taxonomy): Eukaryota > Metazoa > Chordata > Aves > Passeriformes > Certhiidae > Cinnycerthia > Cinnycerthia olivascens. The sequence goes on along the minus strand of JAWWMU010000001.1, from coordinate 67,712,254 downwards.
TTCTGAGCTAAACAGATGAATGGGGATACAATTTAGCATCAACCCAGGACAAGAAGGTTTACAGAATCATGGACTATGCTGAGTTGGACCATCGACTCCAACTCCTGGCCCTGCGCAGGACCATCTCCAAGAATCACATCATGTTCCCAAGAGTATTCTCTGAACATGAACTCTGGCATGTTTCCTACTATTTACAAATCATGATTCTTCTTCTCCCTGATATTCACAGATATGTACAAAGGAGATCATATCTTGGTGTTCTGTAAATGAAAGTCAATCTGGGGTAGTGTATATTAGAAGATACTCGCACAGATTGAGTGCCAGAGCCAGTGTTCTGTCTATATGCTACATTGCTTTGTAAATATGTATAAAAATGATTTTTAGATGGAAAATTATAAACACTGCTGGTGCTTAGATAGATCTGAATATGAAAAGTAACGTCCAAGCTGGGCCAGACTGAGTGACAGGCAGGCAGAAGTGCCACGTTGGTGCTGGGGGAATCTATGAATCTGCACATGTTTTTGAACAGAGGGCGTGTTGTGCTGTACTAGTGACCTTCTGCCTCTGCCAGCCCACAGGGAGGAGGGGGCATGGTTGTCTGTGGGTCTTGTGCATGGCCATCTGCATGAGTGTCCACTTCTCTGTGTGTCTCTGGGATATTGCTCAGTTGCTCTACTGATTGAATTTTCAAATGGGAAGGCAGCAGCTGAAACCCTTAGCCTGAGCAGAGCCCCACATGTCCAAAGTAGACTTCAGCAGACAGGGACAAAGGAGACCCAGGCTGGAGCTGCTGGAAACAACAGACACTTGTAACACCCCTCAATAGTGACAATCTGTTAATTTACTTCCATTCCTTCACAAACATTCAAGATAACTGTAATCAGGCCAGTGAATGGAACATAAACATATAAATAATTTTTTTCTTTTCTGTTAATTATGGCACATCTTAACTAGGGAAAATGCATTGCATCTGGGGAGGAACCACGACTTGCACAAGTAAAGACTGGGTATCAGCATGCTGAAAAGCAGTGGCCATTGGTAACTCCCAAAAACTGGGAGATATTGAATTGCAATAATATTCAATAAGTTAGTTTCTTCATTTTCAGAAGGGTAAGTTGAACTTTTCATTTCCTTACCTGTATAAGTTTTGATGCAGATGGATTAAAAAATTTTGCAGGGCCAGCAACCTTCATTTTCTTAGATTTTGGGAATTTCTTTTTTTTTCAGGGATTGCTGTGTGCAATGTATTACAAGCATTACTCAAAAGGTATCAAGCCATTTTTCCTTCTTTTACGTCTTCAGTGTAAAGGCGTGAAGGAAGGAGTGGAGGAAGGAGTGGAAGAAGGGGCAATTATTGTTTACAATCACCTTTTAAATATACAGAAAAATAATCTGTACTCAACGATTTGGTGTTTTTTTGACTGACTCTAGCTTCATGTAATGTGCAATAGATATTTTGCCAAAAACTTTTTATGGATTTTGCAAACAGTTTCTTCCTTCCAAATGCTGAATTTAACAGTCTTACAATGTTTTACAACTTCCATTCTATTCATATGGCTTTTCTTTAGCCTAGCAACAGAAGTCCTAATGATTTTGATTGCTTCTAGAATATCAGAGTTGATGTTTCAGCAGTTTTGGACTAAAAGTCACCATTTCCTGATGAACTACAGGTTCATATAGTTTGAAATAATGATGAGTGAATTTCATTCACACCCTTAGTATCAACAGATAATTTAGAAAGTAGTTCATTTTGCATGAAATCAGTCTTGTTCCAACCATGTCCTAATGACTAATAAATCTAGTGGATTAAATATTCAGGATAATACTCACTATTCCACTTTAAAAAACATATGCATACTTACTTTGGTCATTTTTGTAACTCATAGAATAAGATGCACACTCCCCTTCAACAGCATTTGAGACTTAATAGTAGAAACTGTTGACCAAGAATGAAATTAAATTATGCAATAAACATTGCACAAAGAATGACTGTGCCAAAACAATTTTAATAGATTATGAAAGGAAGTAATTTAAATGTGTAGTTGATTTACAGGCGGAAAGATGCCTTCACATTGACAGAATTTTTGGCAATTCAACTTTTCTTTGGCAGACCTTCAACTTTTCATTACACAGAGGAAGGAAGAACTCTCTGTTTCAGTTGTGTGTGGTTAGTACATTTATATACCCTAGGCTAAGGCCCTGTTTGCACTACTCTCGCAACACAATATTTGTCTAAATTGCCTCAAATAGGAAGATAAACGTTCCTTCTTAAGGGAGGTATCTTCATAGGTCGTCCTAACTAAATGTTTTGGCCAAAAGCAATGTTTTCTGAGCAGCTTCTGCTTTCCTCGTAAAGAACTGAACCAACCTTTTCTGGTAACACCTTGCGCTGCTGTGTGGCTCCCTGGCCACAGGGGTGTCAGAGAGGTGACCATCACACCTGCTTTGATCCAGAAGGGCAAAACAGCCTCCCAGGAGCCCTAACTAGTCAGTCAAAGTTTGAACAGCCTTCGATCTACTCTGAATTATAAAGAGATCCTTAATTATCTCTATAAATGAGAAAGCAGAAAGCAACGTGGAATTAATTTGGTTGTTTTTTTTCCCCTCAGTTGTGCTTTGAAAATTATTGTCAGCTGGTCTCATTGGTTGCAGCCCTCTACAGTAACTCCCTACATTTGTTCTTTGGATCAGTTAGGAAAAAAAAACACCCCAGATCTTCAATTTTTATTCCAGTCTTTTTTTTTTTTTTTGCTTTAGTTTCATCTGTTCTTGGAGAAGACTCATAAAGTTTAGCTTAAGAATAGAATTGTAAAAGTATCATCATCTCATTTAATTTTCAATGTATCCAGTTCTGCTTTGGCTCATAAAAAATTCAGAGTTTTACTATCGGGTTCCAGATTGCAAGTTGACTTGTCCAAAGTTGTAGAGCTAGCCGGCTCTAAAAATGTGATTTGTTTAGTAGCACCTCTGCTTTATTGTTATAAGATATAGATTTATCTAGATTGCAATTTAGTAGGCTTTGACTAATAGTAATGGAATGTAGCTTGAAAATCTACAAATTAACACCCATTTATCTGATTTTGTTACTGGAAGAAAATATAGCACATCAATAAGATACTGAGTCTAAATTAATTAGTGATGTTGAGAGACATGGTTATTAGCTCAGCTACAAAATGGAATTAATACATATACCTTTTAGGATCTGGACATACATCTCCACATGACATTGTGGAAACCTGCCGGTTCATCAGATTTCTAGGAACTCCACTGTCCTTCAGGCATGGCCAGAATATATGTCAGGGACAACTTACTTATGACTTACACTTCTAAAAATCTCCTCAAAGATTTGAAGGTAAACCATGAACAGAACTGAAACTGAGGACAGAATAAATTCAAGAGCAAAAAACCTATGCATGTGTATAAACAGATTATGCACACAGAATGTATACAGTAATTATACAAAGTAGCGAAAGGAATTAAATGAATATATAACTATCATACTCTGTGTACATTTCTAAGATGCTTTCATTGAGAAAATTTCCTGCCTGTACAAAATTGCTCTTGCCTCGGGGGAAAAGACCAATATATTTCCAGGTGAAATGAGAAATCCTCTCTTTTTCTATTTCACAACAAATGATTGATTTAGAAAAATCAGTTAGTCATCTTATACTTACCTCAAGCACTGAATGTACTCTGAACAATTAAACTTTTTGTTCAGCAAACTCAAAGCTCTCAATATTTTGGCATAAACACTTCTTACCCATATTGTAGAAAGAAGACAATGCAAATAGTTGATGTGCAGTTTTAAGATCAAGTCCACTATTTGCAAATGTATTGAGAAGGGCTAAATTTTTAAAAATCAATTCTATGATGTAAGTTGAAAAAAGGAAATAGAATGTGAGTTGGTTTTTCCTAAAACTCTTGACATCCCTGGTGTGGCTCTAGTGCATCAAAGGACAAGTATGTGATGAAACTAATATTTTGAACATGCATTTAAGACCAAAAGACAGCAATTTGGAGCCCTTTTTAGAGTCATGCATGGGCAAATCCTCAGCAAGGACTACATGTTCATATGCATATAAATAGCTTACAACAAACACAGCAAGTTTGTCTTGGTAAAGCTGGGTTTTGGGTATTTTCTTTTTCTGTATAAAAATTTTACCTAAGCAAAACAGCACAAAGTGTAAGGCATTCTCCACAAACAAAGAAAATGCTTAGTTTTGCATTGACTTTCTTTTGTTTTGTTTCCAAGAAGAATTATAGAGAAAGAAAACATTCAACTTTGGAGCAATGTGAGGAATTTTTGTTTTACTAAATTAGAGAAAAACTGAATGCCACCTGCGTGATTCTGTAATTATACATGAACAGCAGGACAATCTGCTACTACTTGTTGAGCTTTGCTGCTGAGGGAAGTTGAATAGATCATTCATTCCATGGTTAAGGAGAGTCATTTCAAATCTGTGTACCACATGTAAAATTAGTTCTGACCTAGTCAGCCGCAAGCATGTCCTTCTGATATGGATCATTAAATTCAATCCTTAACACTCCAGGGAAAAAAGCTAAAAAATTTAGGGGTTCCTTATATTTTATTTTATAATTTCTTACTAAAACGATATATTGGCTTTGATTTTCCAGATGGAACCGTTATTTATAGCCTTGATGTATGAAAGCTATGAATGGTATCTTTCTGAACAAGATAACTTTCTAAAAACAAAGGATGACCAGTTAGTAAGGCCGTTGCTGTATCTTTATCTTCATGGCAGCCCATGCAATGAGACAAACTTACAAGAGACTGGTATGGGGCTATAAGTTAGTCCCTGAAGCATTCCCTACTGTGCACCTAGATTTTTCATTTCATGCTAACAATATGTCTAGGAATGAGTGCTTCCCACCCTTACTGTATCTTCCACTTTAATATGTTGGGACCACTTATTCAGAGGGAGTTGAGTGGGCCTGTACAGGCTGCTGAATTTACACCAAATTGTTTGTGGCGTTCATAGCTCACTCTCCTCTGGGATGATTCCAAACAGTAATTTTCAAGACTTTACAAGAGCTTTCCAATATTTAGCAGTTATGATCAACTCACGATATTTGGGATTTTGTGAAAGGCTCGGTCTGTGTTTGCACCTAAGGCAAGATAGGGCACTTCCCCTCTGTTTTGATCATGAAAACTTAACCACTGGTTGAAGATAGCTGTGTGGGTCCTGACCCCTACTAAAAACAGGTGCTTTCAAAAGAGGAGTCTTCCAAGAGACAGGGTCTTACCACCTTGAGATAGACATCTATAATACTCAGAATAAACAACTGTCTGAAGCAGCCTGACTATCCTTACAAACTGTAAAGAGAAGTTAGATTTGAGCAAGATATCCAATCTAAATTTATGTGTATCTTACCAAAGAGGATTTAAGGAGAAACACTGACCCAAAGAAATACAAACAACAAATAACTCTAGCATAACTTAAAATCCCGTATTGTCCAAATGATTGGTAAAAAACTGCTCTTATTGGTCTCAATGATTAATGACAGAAAAAGGTCCAACAGAAGTGTGCAGAAAAGAAGTGAATTTGTCTGTTTCTCTCCTGCCCTTTGTTACACAGTCCTGGTACAATTTCTCCAGCTGCACATTTAACATTTCATTTTCACTAAAGTACACTAGCCAGTGTATTTCAGTTTCAGCATACTGAGCCAAGATATTTTTACATTTTCTTCTGAGAAAATACTGAAACACTCGCAGTTGACCTCTTTGGCATACCTTCCTGTGCAAATACACTTTATGGTCTGCTATAGGCACCTAAATCCATTTGCTCCAATGCTATAATAATATTTCTCATGATTCATATATGCATACACAAAGAGGATGAGAAAAGAACTTAAAATTCCAGCCTATCATTTTCATTAATAAATAGATAATACCACTACAGTATTACACTTTTATCATGCACAAGTTCAGAGGAGCAATTTTAATATGCTTGGGGACCGAGTATGGACAACTCCTGATGGCAGAGAATCACATCATTACAAAGTCACAACTCCCTCTATATCCTGAGAATGGGAGAGTTTGTGACATCATTAGTATTTTTGGAAGGTCTAAGCTAGAAATCTCAATAGTAAATTGCACATTTAGTTGGCTTACCTAGCCAATCTCACCATCCAGGGATTTGGGGCAAAGAGGAAATGTGGTCAGTCTCTTTTCTGTAGGAGGCAGGAGGTTCACATTGGCTTCTTCATGTTGACTTTCTGTGTCAAACTAAATAGGTGCTACTCTACAATTTGAAATGTTTATCTTTTTTTGCAATTCATATCTGGAAGTTTTAATTTTTTTCACCAACAAGGAATCAGAATTTCTATTCATATTTTTGTAAAAGTTAGATTCTACAGCATTTTTAAAAACAATCAGTTCAAATGAAGAAATATTTCTAAAGTCGAGAATATGAAATAGTCTTGGTTGATAATTATTACCATAGACATCTGAAAAAACAGTTAGGTAACATTTGAAAAATGAAAGGGTCAATTTTAACAAGTACTACATGCAATTTAAAATTTGAAAAATACAGTATTTGGCTCTGCATCAGTGGGCCTGGAAGAATCATTTTATCATAAGTTCCTACCCTCCTGATGAGAGCACATTGATTTATTTTATCATAAATCAAAACTCCTGCTGGGCTATGAATGAAAGACTTGTAAGGTTTTGGCCTTTAAAAGTGGTTGGGAGCGTAAAGGAAAGAACATGAGAGTTTGCATTAAGGGAGGTAGAGAACCATACTGGCCAATAAACACACAGAGCAAAACTAACAACTAACATAAGAGGGCCCCACCAAGTAAAATTTCATTCATTTGTGCCAGCATTTTATTGTACCCTTCAACACAAAGCTGAAAGGAAAAGCCTTGCTCACCTACTTCAATCACATAATATTACATATAATAGTATCAGATAATCTCTCATACGTATTTATCAAGACATCTCCAACACATAGATGTGTGGAAGTGTTCACCTTGAAGGTGTAAAACTTTTGATCCATAAACTGCTCCTCATGGGAATTTAATATATCTGAGGAGGCATTCAACGATATTTAAACGTGTACAAATATTTTATGACAAGGTTTAAGTAGGATATTATGACAAAGGTAAGAACAATGCCTTTAAAATTCATACTCTTTTGGCCATATGTTCAAAGGGAAGCATTAACTTTTTCAACAGCACATTGATTAAACTTTACTCTCATCTTTGACATTATAGCCCTAAGTTATTGTCTTCTGTTTAATGATGTTATCTTGTTCCTCTGTCCTTAGGTTCTAGATAGGCCAGAATATAGAACAGGAGATTGAAATCCCCTACTACACAGAGGGAATATCAGACATAGATTAGGTCATTTTCCTCACAGGGAACTTGCAATTTGGCCGAGAGTGACTATGGCTGATCATCCCGTCAGGTCTTCCAGGTTTGAAACTGCTTCAAGTGGGGGTGTAAAATTCTTATTCTGCCCATCTACTTGGATTTTCAAAATACTTTTAAGAAAACATATTTTTTCCATGCCAGAAGTACAATAAGGTTGATTTTTTTTTCTCCCAACATTGATGCTTACAATCTTTAATGAAAAGTAAAGGATGTGGGGTTTTGTTTCTGGGTTTTTTTGATTGATTCATTATTTTTGTTCCAGCTGTCTTGTTTAATTAATACAGAGAGTGCCAGAGTTTAGAACTGGCTGGCAATTTACAGATTAAAAGGTTGACTTGCACAAACATAAGCAAAAAAACGGCATGTATTCTTAGGATTTCATTATGGACTTTTCCATTGCAATGAGATACAGAGATCATTGTTGGAGAATGTAGTAAAAGGAATTATGAAAAACTGTGTACAATAAAGAGGAATTTAAACATGAACAGATGCAGAGAAGGATGGAGGTCTGGGAAAAAGGATCAGGAAGGTAGATCTTATTGTATGAACAGAGACTAAAATGAGCAATATTTATTTAATCTAGAAAAATAAAAACTGAGAAAAGGTATGGTTGCTCCTCATATATAAATAAAGGATAAAAGAGAGATAAGAAGAAACAAAAGAGAATGCTGACACAGTTAGGCAGTAAATATGGTCATAGATAGAATAATTTTGGAGTTAGAATTAGATCTCTAACCATATATAAGCCAAATAATCTCTGAACATTAACCAAAGGTTCAAGATCAGCTTTGGCTCATATAGGTCCTGAAGCAATTTTGAGAGCAACATTGACTAAGTGCAATCAAAATGTGTTCCTAAATAGGTTTAATTTTCAAGATATCATTGCTGCTTGAGCTTGAATTTGATGATGTACACAGGTTGCATCTAGCATAAATTAATTTAGATTTTAGTTTAGGATGAGTTACTTACTGACATCAGTCTCTATGACCCAGTAAGTACCTTCCTGACAATGTTACCATTAAAACATTTCTACTTAATTTTCATTAAGACAGTCTTCCCCTCTCCAAATGGAGCTGACAATAATCATCTAGATAGCTTTTCTTAAAATTTTTGAGAATGCTACCTCATTGTGAAGTTAATTTCCTAATTGTCCAGAATGAAAGACCTAGCAGAGCATCTCTTGATCCCCTCTCCACTGATGTTTTGATCACGACCCAGGTGCCATTTCAACTTACTCTACCTGTAGTTAGAGCACTTCAAAATCAAAGGTTTGCATGGGATTTAAACAAGAGATCTTAATTTTGCCAGCAGACTCTATGCTATGAGGTGACATCATTCACTATCATGTTATTATAGCCATGTTTTGGCAATGACTATTGTAGTCATTCAGGCAGTGATAAGGAGATATGGATTCAAATTTACAATGCAATCTGTAGTAAAAGTTAAGTGAACCACTTTCAAGCTCAGCTACCATAAATAGAATGTTTCAACTTGTACAGTTTATTCTTCTCATCTTCTATTTTAAAGGGCTTCCAAAGACAACTCATTTATAATTTTATCTCTAACATTAAAAAATTTAATTTTGTTATGGATACATCCTTCCTCAAATGCTTCAAAACAATTATCTCAATTAGATGGTTCTAGTAGAATTTTTTTCTGCCAGTATTTCTTTTCCCATTATCACTCTGATTCAGTTATTGAGATTCTGCTTGTGATGCATGACAAGGGCAATTTTGAAGGGTATAGACACAAATATATCCTCTAAATGTACTTTTCAGGTTCTACATTTGTCATTCATGTGGACAATTTCAGAAGAGAATTCAGAACCCATTAGAGTTTCCCTTGAGACATTCAAGCATTATAACAGGAAATTCTGTGTTTCAGCCAAGGAGCTGTATGAAACCAGACAATGGGAATATGAAACTCCAAGAATGATTCTAAACAGCACACCCACTCTCCAAAATCTAGGTAAATCTCCATTGTAGGTTTTATTTAAAACTATTTACAAAGTTAATTTTTACTCAAAATTAATTTCTGAGTGTAATCATCTGAAAGCATTTCTTGAAAGAGCTGCTAGGGCCTAATTCTTTTTAGTGAAAGATGCTAAGGAGGGAAATGATCATTGTAAAACTGAAGTGATGAAGCCTTTCACTCAAACACTGAGCTTTAGTTTCTTTCTCTGTTTCAAGAATACCAGGCCATGTTTCTTCCTTTCCAGGTAGCTCTACAATGCAGTACCTATAGCTCTGCAACATTTCAGGAATCCTAGATTTTCAATGCCTCCTCTTAAACATTAATTTTTATCACTTAATAGATTTTTTTTTACAATGGTTATAGAGGAAGCACTACGCTATCCTTTACCAGGTTAGTGAACAAACCACAGGTGTCTTTTACCATACACTACATGTTCGGCCAAAGAGAATGAGAAAAGCTAAATAATGGAAACTATCTGGCACAGATATGCCTTAACTACACACCAGACTTTATACTAAGGACTTGATTCAGGCACTCTTCAGTTCTCAGTACCATTTGAATCACTCTCATGTATTTTAGATTTTGAAACGAAGTTCATAGACAAGGTAGAGTGTAGGTGGGAAACCTGTGCCTTCCACAGAATATCTGGAGGCCAGACCAAATATAGGATTGTTTAAATGGCACTGGAACTGCATGTAAAGGCAACCGAATCAAAATCTGAGTCTCATTTTGGGAAATTTCTTTACCTTCAGTATAATGCAATCCAAAAAAATTATGTTGCTGTGTCCAGCCTTGAGATGGTGAACCTGATACGTACACCATCTCTTCGTCTGAGACAGGTGATGAAGAGATTAGGAGCAAAATTAGATGGAAGAAGTGGGAACTGAGACAGTGTGATAGGCTTGAAGAGCTCATAGAGGAGAAGAATATTCACAGAAAGAAAGCAGAGTCCACTATTTCTCACAATTAAAAAGCACACAAAGAAGAATTTTCTCTTCAGGGAGGCCAAAATCACCACATAAATTCATAAGGACAGACAGCATCAGATTGGATGTCGATAGCAGCAGCACAGCTGCTCCCATTCACATGTGTCTGACAATATAGCCCCGGAAGATATGAGTGAAACAGCTGCCATTTGTTTAGAGACTCACTGTCCTTTTTTCTTTCTTTGTAATCTCATTATGTTATTCTCAGAATGATTTTTTTAATCCAGTTTGGGAAGTTCAATGTTTATATTCGTATCACCATAGATACTACTGCTTTTTCTAGAGACAGTAGGAATGTTCTTTGAGGCTCTAGAAGCAGTTTTAGGAGAAATTTTTTGGAGTTTATCCATAGGAGAAACATACAGAGTGTGCTCCACTCTTGGGATAAGAGGCAAACTAAAAAAAAATGAAAAAGAGTGTCTGAAAAACACATTGTTATCTGTCAACATGCAATCCATTTTGCGAAGCACAATTCTCTAGATGTTCTGTTTTCAAAAAAACAAAATTAGGATGTATTTCCTTTTTCTATTTTTTAAAATTTTTTTGTATGCTACTTTAATTGAATAATATGTACAATTGTTGATTATTTTCTTCTTCTTAATTCAGTAGGAATAACTGACAAACACTACTCGCCAATGAAGGATGGAACTAAATATGTAAATCTCATGGACACTTGACAATTCAGAACTCATGGGAGGATTGATGCATTGCTAGTAGAAGCAGACCTTAGAGGAAGTCACTTTAACAACATTCCAACTGTCCTTAACAGAAAAAAGTCAGAAGTACAAGCATGAGCAGCAAGTCAGTGCTAACAGGACTTAGACAATAACATTTTGCTCTCTCTTCTACATTTAAATTGTGCCACAAATTCATTGTCCTTTAAGGCTTTGAACAGCTCTGTCTACATATTGTTTTCAATTCTTTTTGTCTTTTCCAAATTCTCTTCTCTCCTAACCTGGAAGTACTCTTTGTTTAAATAATCTGCTGTTTCCTTCTCCTTCTTTTGTCTTTGCACAATCTTATTTTCAGTCTGCCTGCCTTATTTATAAGTTTCTTCATCTTCTATATTTCAAACAGCTCCCATTCCACACTCAGCTTCCTCCATTGTACGACACTTGCAGCACAGAATACTTTCACTGCAATAGGTCAGCAGGTACAATTGACTGTCCATTACCTGTGGGCAGTGCGTCCATTTTGCAGAAAAATACCCTGCTAGGGTGGCATGGTACATGAACAAAGATTCATTACTTCCAAGGTTAGCTCAGTACATGGTTCATGTTTGCCTGGTTTTGGACACTGAGCTCAAAAAGTCCTTCCAGACTTGAGCTGGCCCCCAACAGAGTCATCCTTGCTTGTCTGTGAATATAACTCTCAAGCACACATTACACTGCCTGTGTCTTCCAAGACCTCTTATCGCCCCACCCTGGAAAATGAGTAGGACAGTGTGGTGTTTTGATGCTATTATGGTCATATATATCAATATCTAGCCATATCTTTTCTAGGAACATATATATGACATGTGGGGTGCATTTTTCCTAGATTGGCATTGAGATGGAAACAGACCAAATAACTTTGTAAGTATTTTCCACTGCAGCAGACTGAAGTCTAGAAATTAAACGGTGGAATAGAGTTAAATACTTTGAGAGGATTCACACTTTCCTTATGAAAAAACAAAAAGAATATTTAAAACCAAAGTTTTCTGTCATTTTTTTGTATTTTACTATCAAAATACAAAGACAGTATTTTAATTGCAAAGAGTGAATCACTCCCAAAATATTTCACTTTGTTCGCATCTGTCAGGTCCAGTTTAGCTAGGGACTTTTTTTATGGAAACATATTCATTTTGAAACATGCTGTCATAAACTATGACTGTGTTGTAGCTCTGAGATTAGGATCTGTTAATTCCTGAAGATCCAAAAAATCATCATGAAAGATTTATAACACTGGAACTCTGAAGGAAATTTATTGAACATACTTAAACAGATTTTGAATTACCTGCTACCTAATTAGAAATGGCTCCGAAGCTAGCCACTGTAAAAGACTTCTCAGTAAATTGTTTTCAAACCCTAGGGCAGGTTGTAGTCATTATGTTTTCTTTACACTCTGCACAAGATCGTCTTTGTTTAGTAGTCTACATGTTGCATGTATCCTTTCACGTTTTCCTAATTTTCACTTTTTCTATTTTTCGCGTTTTGTTTTTTTTTTTCTTTTAACCCAGACCTATTTCATTATTGAACCATGTGGACAATTTTAGAATGGCTTCTACCTCTGTCTTTACTGACCCTTATCTAAAAAGCTGGTACATCATTTTCTTTTGGGGAAAAAAATCCAAAAACAAACAATCCCCTCCCACCTGCAAAAAAAAAGAGAGAAAAAATGCAAGGAACGAGACAGACGGCTGAGTAAAGAAAGGGAAGAGGATGAGTAAAAGATCAAATATAAAAAGACGACAACAAATACAAATCTACAAATTCATAGACCAGGAGAATGTGTCAAAAAGGAAACAAATATACAAAAGATTTAAAGTTTAGTATATATGTATACTAAATATATACTATGACTTCTGACATTCCTGAAACTATTTAGTAAGCTTGTATCTGTTTAAATTTTAGGAAGTATTTCAGCACTTGAAAGATTTATTAATGTGCAAAAGAAGTGTGTAAAGCAACCAGCAAGTTCTTTTGCTAAAGAACCACTTTCTGGAATGTTATAAAGGTAACTCACTGTGTGCTTGCAGTGCTAAAGCCCTCTCATCTGCAGTTGTCTTTTAGTAAGTTCCAGATGTGAAAAAAGATGAAAATCTGACTGGATATGAATAGAAGGTTGCCTTTTTTCTTTCAGCTAGTGCCACACATATTGACCACGCCAGAATATAGTCTTTACTCTTCTGCTGAATTCCTTTATCCTATGACACTTGTTCCTAATCTTTTTCCCACTCTACCCTAAGCTTTCTTAACACGTTTCCACTTGTACTCATATGTACACACATTGGAATCCCTTTCTGGAGAGAGGCCTAATTGCTCAGATCCAACCTGCATTTGAACCAAAACCATCTAAAACTGATTCATTCCTGTGAATGTCGTTCCAAGTGAAGTTCAGCATTGCTCAGTCTTAAATTTGGGTGCAATCCTCACCCTAGAATCCTCACTGTGGGTAAAATCCTCACATTTCAATAACTGTTAGATATTTATATCTTGTTCCAGTAATGTGCAAACCTTAGCCTGATGATCTGCTATTGGCTCTACTAGTTCATATCAAACATGAGCCTTGCCAGGTAAATTTTAAGTTATCTTCAGAATAATTCCTTAAAATACAATATATATCAGTCCCTAAAATCAAATTATTTGTGCTTCTTTTCATTGATATCTCATGGATATATTCCTTTTTTCATGCAAGTTTCCCAGTTAGTTCCAAGAACATCTGAAACAAATACTGCATCTTTCTAAAAAAACTCTTAATTATTGCTGAAAGAAATTTAAAGCACAGCTAAGCATGAGGGAACCAAAAGGAAATATGTGCTTCTTGCAACCACAACTATGAAAAAAGTTTGCAAATCAGTGACATCATAAACTACTAATTATTTCCACACTTAGGAAAGTATTAGAATTTATTAGGGTCTTTCCAAGATATGGAAAATACTCCACAAGCGAGGCAACTGTAACTCAGGAGAGGTGGAGTCCAAAATGAATTATTAAGGTCATTTCTTCAAGAATGAATATAAATATTTTCCACACTTCACTACACCAGCCACAGTATATTCATGAACATACATCTTAAATGCTGACATTCATGGGGCTGTGCATATGTAACAGCTATCCTATCTATTTTAAGAATTTTGAAGGTACATGTTGCTTTGGCATCTACCTTTCATATTTCTGTAAGTTGAGAGCTAAAAGAAACTTAATATATGTCTTCCATCTTTGCTGACATAGAAAACTAAAAACTGTATGCAAAGACTTTGCTATGACAAATTGATGTTGGTATATTTTGAATGTTTACATTATTAAAGATGAATGCCATAGAGAAATGGGTGAACCTGGAGCATTCCACAACGTTCCAACGTTTGCACTAAGAATTAAGTTAATTGATGTTATATGAGCCTTGATCTTGACCTTAAGGCTTTACAGAACTAGATAAAACCACGATACCAGAATATACCATTTTAGGACTTGTCCCCTAAATAAAAGAACTAGTAATAGTGCCAGAAAAACATACAGCTGCAGTGTCTCTACTGTGATTGCTATTTCCTTTTTCATCTATAACTGTGTAGGTTGGCCTGGTTACAAGTCCAAGCCTGTGCTGTTGCTTCTTACCATTTTTCCTGTCCTGCTTTTCTGCAACAGGCAGGCAAACTCAGCTCAGCTTGACTGTTCATGGTCAGACAAAATTACATGTTCTGTGGAAGTGGCTCATTGGACAGAAAGCAATAGCAGAAACACACGGCTGAGGGCAATGGTGCTATCTTTAGCCACACAGTTTGACCCAAAAGAAGGTATATAAAGAGATCTCATTGTCTTTCCCCCCTCTATCTGCTTTCAGTGGATAAGATTGTTCATTTAGACTTCTACAGACCAGAGCATATTATTCATGCACAGCAGTCAGTACAAATAGGTTTTATGAAGAAGCTGGTCAAATAGCAGAGAATTACCTGTTAAAAATCTATTTCCCTGATAAACAGTCACCCCAAATTCTTGGTTAAAGCATGTTTAAACACGGACAGCCATTTGTTCAGAGCTTAAATTAAATATATCCAAACACATTGACCATGTCTGTACAAATAAGTTAACTATGCCCCTGACCATCCATTTGCACCCAGTTCAGCTGGAAGAGAGCAGCCTCTCTCCATACAAACCAACTCTCTTCCTTCTACACAAGGAGTCTTTATCAAAGGTGTTTGCAGATAATGTTGTCTATCACTCCTGCGCCATGATCAGGCATTTTTCTGGGACACGTTCTTTTAGCTCAGGCTGAAATTATGCCTAGTGACAGCACCAGCAACTGGAGTGTATAGGGATTTGATTTTCTTTCTATCATCCACCAAGCCCAAAAAAAATAGGAGTGTTTTCCTGAAACACACACACAAGACAGAAGAAAAACCCATGCTGTGCCTAAACTGGAAGTCAAGTGCATGTTACAGTATGGTGCCCAGTCATAGCAGTGCCCACTCTTTTTCCTGCTGCAGGGCCTGATGGCTTTCTCCTGTGCACACACTGCCATTTTCTCCCCATAGCAAGGTATTCTCAAAGGAACAGAGAAAATGGACAAAAAATAGGGGATTAGAACTAGGAAACTTGAAAACAAACAGAAAAATAAGTCTTTGATTAATGGAAGAAAGCAAAATTTGGCAAGGGCTGAATGGAGAAGAATGGATTTTTTACTTTTTTCTTTTCCTCCCCTAAAAATTTAAACCCATCAGCCTTGTAAAAACCATGAACCTGTAGTAATAGCAGCTTTGTGGATTTTCCAGACAATCGGGCAGCAGAAAGTCACCTGATCCATCTGTGAGACCTGGTGAGAACCAGCAAATATAATAGGTTGCAAAACACCTGAAACTGCTGGCATTGCAAACACTTCCTGCCTAATTCTGTTGGACAACAGACACAAAGCCGACCCTGTAATTACATCCCACGCCAATCTACATTTGCAGTAATGTAATTAATACTTCCTCTGTAAAGCAATGGAATGATTTAGAGAGCAGATTTTCAACTTTAGTCTGGGAAAACTGAGAGAGTGTGAGCTCTGCTTGGGCATTTTAGCTACAGGAAAATGCTTTTCTAGTTCCATTTGCTCACAGAAACTGTAATTAGATGCTCAGAGCTCTCTTTGTGCTAGGGCAGAAGAAAATGATACTTCCTTCCTGTTTAAAAGCCACAGGCAAGAGCGGTGAGAGGAGCTTTTACTTATTCAGCGGACTTTATGAGAGTGATAAATGTAGATGGCCCTGTAGACTCAGCCAGCTGAGAAAGTGTTGTGTTATCCCACACAGGGAAACATTTAGCTTGTTGTTGTGTAGTTAAAATGCTTCTTCTCATAAATCATTGTGGTCTTACAGTAGGCATAACAAAATCCCATATAGTTACTATACAGAAAACAAACGCTTTTCTGTTTCTTATCATGCTACCCCATTATAACCTTTCACAGAGTTGATGTTTTTATCTGCTCCAGATTTCTCTCTCTCTCTCAGTATATTGCACATAGAATGGGAAAAACCATGATGGTGAGGCTTCTAGGATGCTTCAAAAAGGAAAACTAAACAGAAAGTGTAGCAGTCAGGAGTATGGATTGAAGAATAAGATAAGGATTCTCAGGATCATAATTTTGGGCTTAGCTATTGCGATTCTGCCTCATCATCCCCTTTAGCTGTAGAGTGTCAGGTCCAAGAATATGTCCCAGGAAATAATGGCATACAAATAGTCTCTTTTCTATGTTCATACCGTAGTGAAATAATAATAGTTTTATCACACTGGTTGCCTGCTCAAGCAATTGCCTGCTCAGTGTGGGAGAAAGCTGAATTATAGTCAGAGCTTCAACTGCCACACAAAACAACAGAAAAACAGAACAAACAAACATAAACCCTAAAAACAAAAACCCCAAAAAAAACCCCACAAATCCAACTTCAAATATTTAGAGAGTTACCCCTAGTATGACTTCCTTAGTGTCTTTTATGTGTTTTAGTGACAATATCATCCAGGCAACATGAAGAAGACATGACTGACAGCTGCCTTCTTTGAAACATGCCCCCTTTCCATAGGCACACAGGGCATATGCATAGCTGGCCTGAATTCAGGTTTTTAAATGAAAGGGCAGTGAAAAGCCTCAGAGAGGTTCTAGAAGCTGTCCAGGCTTCAAGTTACTCCTGAACCAAAGATACAATCTTTTTCTTCTCAGACATATGAAGTTTTCCACATCATAAGTGTTTAAAGGTACAATCCAGTGCTTCACAGTAGCCAATACAGTACAATTTCAATGGGATTCAGGCATCTAAGTCCCAAAGCACTCTGCAAAAATCCTTGGCCAAGGGCTCAAAAAGCACTTATTCCAAAACCCAAGTATCCTGTTATTGCACGTACCTAAAGCGGATATGTTTTTTGCTGATCCAAACAGTTGATGTGCCGACTCAATTCTGAATTTACAAACTAGGTAGGTCCTTACCACAGAAAGGACACCTTTCTCTCTGAGTTAAGATGAAAGTCAACACCTGTGCAAAGAATTTTACTGATTATAAAATCTAGACAGATTTAATAATAATTTTCCTACAGTTTTATAATAGTTTTATTATGAAAGCAGTTGCCTAGGAAGTCAAGTATCTGGATTCAAATCACTTGTCAGCCCGCAGAGAATTGATTCTCTAAGCACTCTTCACACAAAGCCATGCAGGACTCAGGAGAGATGTGATCCACCTGTTCAACTGAAGCCCTGTATCTCTGCAGACAGCAATGAAAAGATAAATGACCGAGAGGGAGATTAGGCAAGAGCAGCCTGACTCTGTAGCCTACTTATTAGATCATTCTCTTGCAATTGTTTCTTGAAAGCAAAGTAAACAACAGTAAAATGTGTTGAACTCTGCATTAGACACCTGTTTCCTCACTCAATAGTCTAAGTCTGTATTTCCATAACTACACAAGAAGCAGGAAGACAAAAGCATCCTATTTCTTCAGTTGCATTTGGATGAAATTCTAAATGTTTTTAATGATATCATTCATTCAAGACTGTTTTGAAATTGACTTCCTAGCCTAAATTTAGAGTCCTGCCTTGCAATAATTATTGTAGCAGAAGAAACTGCTTACAGGAAATTGGCATTGCTCAACTGCTACATCAAATATCAGGTACAAATATCATGTAACTTAGTATGTCTGTATTCATAAGACTGTTTTTCAAAGACCAGATACAGGACCCTTACTCTATTTGTCCTGCTTGGTAATAAGATATGCTTGAAAAAATATTATTTCTTTATGTATTTCGACACAAATTTTAAATATGCAGTCAGGTAACTAAGTGTTTGTAAAGTAATAATTAGCACAGGCTTTCAGCATCAGTTCAGGATATATACACTAATATTCTACCCCAAATGAAAAGGATTCACTTTCAGTCTTAAATTTTGAATGGATTTTTCATGGCAGATTTAGCAATATCACATTCACATCTTAATGAGCTCATTCTAATATTTGATTAAACAATTAGGTGTTTGAAACAGAAAATATAACCTGGTTTTGACCTTTTGCTCAAAATGGTTTGAAAAATATATTTTTAAAAGTTTCAGAGGAGTTTTGCTAATAGTATATTTCAAGGCTGGCAAGAAAAACTTGGTGTCTCAAGTCTCAACAAGACAGGACAGAATATTTGGCTATTACATGAGTGTTTCATCTTCTTTTCCCCTTTGATTGGCCCTTCCCTCCCCCCTTCCCTTCTAATAGTCTTATGTGCTGGTTTTGCAATTTTTAGTTTTTTTAAGAAACAAACATAAGCAGTCCACTTGTAAAAAATAATTAAGGACATTTTCCTATCGAATAATAAATATTATGAGAAAGCAAAAGCAATGGAACTGTTACATTCAGGTATTTTAAAGGAGAGATTATAAGGTAACAAATAAAAAAATTTTCATGGTTATTCAATAAGGCACATGTAAATTTTACTTCCTTTGTTAATTTAAGACTGTTGGCTTTCGTATTTACTTCCTAGTCACATATCATACATAAGAAGCTGATATTTTAAGAGGGACTTCAGCTAAACAGGAAAACAAGAATGTAATATCATAAATACTTTTAATCCTCTGGTGGAGAAGAATATAAATTATATGTAGGTGAATCATCTGATTGTACATTCTCAGAGGTTATATACATTTTGATGTTGTGAGGATTAAAATTAATGGGCATATTTTCTTCACTGGCAGTATTTATTTTTTTTTTCTATAAAGTGTTTTTCTGAGTTATGGAATAGCACATGCTAAATTTCTTCTTGCAATGGAGATGTTGCATAATCAGAATAAAATTGGATATTGACAGAAAGAATACTTATAAGGCTATGAAACACACATTCTGTCAAGTTCAGTACTGCGTGCTGGAGCCCTTGCTACAGAACAGGAGGGTGAACCTTAAATGTCTTGATGTCTTCCAAAAAGTGATACCTTTTTACAAAGGTATGAATTTAGATTCGAATTCTCTAAAACACTGACACTAATCTTGGTTTCTTTGTACATATGACATCAATAAGAGAAAGCTTCTGTTTCTGCCATCCTCCCCATTTGCAAAATTTAACTTTGCATGGTGAGATCAAAGAAAGATGGAGAAAGTGCTATATGGCAGTTAACTTAAAATTAACATGTTATTGAAAGCTAAAATGGCATAATAATTTAATTTGTGTTATGGACATCAATTTTTCTAAATCACCTAGGGAAAGGATAAGCAACACAGAGAGTACCACAGAGACTCACATAGATATTTACCATCCAGTGAAGCCCCTTGTGCTCATAGAGTAATTACTTACGTGGAAAATAAGTATTAGGAAAGTATGACTAATGCAATTTGGCAGCTGTAAGCAGGAAGGAGAGATGGCACAGGGTAATCAGCCAGTTCTCAGCAGCTAGAAAAGCACTGACTAAATAATATTTCACAGCATGTTTGCATTGGGCCTATTTGTGTGGGACAGATGGAGTCACCTTTTGTGAGCAGTTTCATTAGCTTCTTCACTCCATTATTCCATTGCATAAATCTCACTGAAATGAGAGAAACTATAGTGCCACTAAATCTATTGGAACAGAGGAGTATTGCAGAGTAATGATTTACCGAAGAATATCTCCACCCAGATCATTCTGTAGAAAGGCATCAGAGACTAAGAAGAGCAAGATAAACCAAAGGAAACACTTGATACAGTTCTCTTCCTTTGAAATAAATAAAAGATTTTGTTTGCATGTCGAAAGTCCATGAAAATCTTGTAAGAAACATGCAACTGTGTCTGAAGAAGATCTTTACACCTCTGAGATAAACCCAACATCTTTCTGATCCCTAGCAAGTGTCTCAAATACATTTGTGCTTCCAGGGTTTTGATCAACCACCATATGGTTCTGGTGACTGACTTTCCCTATCTGTGGTATCAAAAATACATGAGTTCACCATCAAAATAATTTATCATCAGATTTATTAGAGCTCTATTGCCTCCAGGTTTCAGTTTTTCCATTCCCTAGCGTGTTTGATACCGGATCCATAGCATTCTTCTACAGGAAATGCTAGATATATGATCAAATGGGACAAGTTTGTGTTTTGGTTAATAGCCCAGTAGAGGTGTCAAAGAACCAGGTATTACAAACCCCAAGGCAGAATTTAACTCCTGTGTACCTAATGTACTGCATTCTTACGATGACTACAGCCATCAGGTACCCAGCACTCAGCTCAGAGGAAGTGATACTGAGGCTGTTAAATCCATCTAAATGGATTTAAGGCCCTGTATACTAGAAAATTTTCTACAGTTAAGGATCATCTGCAGATCTTTTTGTCTTCTTATATTTGGAACATCTACCGTGAGCCTGAACAAAAGAGATGACTTCCTGGGAAGCAGCTAACTCCATCTCATACAGAAGAGGGGAAAAGGAATGCAGTTCCCAAAGAAAGAAACTTGTTTCCCTTTGCAGCCTCTGTCACCACTTCCCCTTTGCCCCTAAGCTGTATATTAGGGGGCAAAATTTGAAGTACAGACTCTTGAAAGCAATAGGGGCATTGTTTACATAAACTTCTGCACAAGAATCTGATTTAAATCAACGACAACAACAACAAAATTCTGGATTAAGCAGATGATATTAATTAAATTCTTGCCAGTTTATTCTTCATCTGACATTGTGCATATGATCCTCTTAACGCTTAGAGAAAACATTCCTTTCATCATCTAGTCTCATCCATCTGGCAACTCATCTCCATCATGTTATCTCTCCTGTTTAAATGAACACATTCTGCTATTTACATTATAGCCATTTCCTTGCAGAGGTACCAATAGGCGTGGAAACAGAGATCTAACTTGCACTCCCTCTGCTGGTTGTCAGATTGGTGGTGTGGCTACAAATCACAAAATAACTGGGGCCAAAGATTTGACTAATACCTTCAAACCAGCCCACTGCTACAACACAGAGGGAATGGCCTCAGTGGCCTCAAAGTAAAGAGCAGGACCAGAACAGCAAACACATGCAGCAAAATATCCATTTGCCTATTTTCGAGGTAAAAAATATTCCAGGAAGCTCTGCAGAGTTCTGAGGCACTGAAACAGCAGGAAAGAGGAAGACTGACTTGAATCATGATGTGGTGAGAAGCAAAGCCATCCCAGACTAGAAGAAAGAGATACCCTTTGAGGGTCCTAGAAAAAGCATCTAGCAGTCTAGGTGCTTTGAATGATCTCCTCGAGATGTCTTCACTAATTCTAGACGAATCATAGGGAAATTGCTAATTTAGGCACACAAATGTGATACCTACAATTTTGTGAGTAAGACCAGTATTGAATGATAGCTCCTACATTAATACTGTGTAATTTCTTTTTAATTTGCATGTTTGGATCTCTTTCCTTTCTGGTTTTAAATTGTGACTGCAATATTTTTAATATTTTGTGTGTGAAGACATTGGTGGAATCTTTCATTCCTGAGTTCATGTTTCCCTTTCCAGGATATGCCAAGCTGCAATCTCTGCAACTCTACAAGACCCAGTCCTTTTAAGGGCAGGCATACCATCTGTAATGCAATCTATTGTGTACTCTGACTCCTATGGCTCGTGAAATTACCCATGTTTATGACATTCATAATGGCAGCAGATGAAGCTGAAGTCAGATGTGGAATGAATGTAAGGGTGCCAGATGTCTCAATTTTCATGGGACATTCCCACGTTTCAATAAAACTCCCTTATCCTGTTGACAGGAACCATTGTCCCAAGACCTGCACAGGCAGAACCCTCCTCCTCTTGCTTGCAGGGTGGGAGGAATGCACGTGGAACAGCCCCTCCTCAGCACCACCACCCTCACTCCACTCCACCCCTCCTGCAGTGTCTCAGATCGCCACAGCTGCAGCACCTGCAACCAGAGATAGGGAAGAAGGGAGAAGGGATTTAGGACGGAGGGTAGGAAGGAGAACTGGGCAATGCAGAAGACAGCAGAGTAAATCAGGCAGAGAAGGAAGAGAAGTAGTTTAGGAAGAGCAGCAGGGAAAAAAACAGAAAAGAAAGAACTATGTGAAGAAAGCGAGAGAAACAGAAAAAAAAAATTAAAAAATCAAAAGGAAATGGAATTCTTTTAAAAGATAGAAGGACAGGGGGGGGAAGTGAGAAAGAATCTAAAAAGAGGTGGGTGTACAGAAAAGCACAGTGAAAATTATAGAAAAGGAGACGGAAAGAGATAAAAAGAGAGAAAAATCAGAAAAATCAAGCAAACCCAAAATGTCAAACAAAAATACAACAAAGAGAAAACGAGGGAGAAGCCCTATAATATCTAAAGCTGTAGCTCTCCCTCCCACAGGTAATTCATACAACAAGCCATTCTGTCCCCTTCTTTCCACTTTCCCTTCTTTCCACTCATTTTCAGAGCCTGCACACCATTTTGTCCTGGAGCTGTGAGAGTGAGGAGCTGCCAGGAGCACACACAAGAGCCTTGAGCAGCCCTGCACAGCACAGGAATTGACATGGACTCCCAAGGCTGCCTTGCAAGCAGCTGCTATTGGAACAGTTATGCAGTTTAGTGATTTCTTTCCAGATTCTGCTGGATAACAGAAGAGTGAGAGAGGGATTGGATGGGAGGATGAAGCTGAAGGTGCAAAGAAAGGCCAGCCAACTTTTGTAGTATATGTTGCACGACCATACAGGCCCTTGTGCTGACATGATTAAATGCAGCTCTTCCCCTGGGCTCCCATAGACTTTATTGTGTAATAATTAGCATTCTGAAAAAGCATCTTTCCTTTATTATTGTCAGTTCAACTGTGTTCCCCCATGAGAATCCCAGGGAGGAGATAGAGTTTGCTGAAGCCCCACCTGCTTTACTTGCTTTTCCAAAGCAAAGCATTCATCCCTGAGAGAGATGTGAATAGAGATAAATCTTCAGCTCTGCACAGAAACTAAGTTCCATGCTTGCAGGCCCACTATACACCAGTACAAGGCTGCCCTCCCACAGACTTACCAGTTTTCTCCAAATATCCCTATTATAAGAGACCTAGCTGGGCTAAAGAGAGCAGCTGTTACTTAAAAGGGATTTTAACGTCTCAGTTCAGTCAGGAGAAAAGAAAAAGTATATAAGATGTGGAATAACGAAGAATGAATATGAAAGACTTAATATTTGCCCACTGCTAAATAAGGCAAAGAACTTCTTTTGATGGCTATACTGCTGGATATATTGAGCTCAAGATTAAGTTTGCACAGCCATGAGGCTTGGGTCAGCTGCATATATTTTGAACTTTGCTCTCCTTTCCCTGTCCCCAACACCACAAATCCTGAAATTTCCTGAGGCAGTCAGAGAGCTAGCTGACTTTCTGCAGACTAGAGTGTAAGCAAGACCAGTAAGCAGGGGGGATGATAGAAAACTGCAACTCAAAACCAGGCTTGGTCCCCAAACTTCCAAGATGCTACATTCCTGCCCACTTCTTATTGTTCACCCTGGCACATGGGAATGGATAGGATGAATTTATAGATTTTTATTTCTTTCATTTATCCTTTTCATGAACTAAGACAGTGGGCTCTTCTTCTGTGAATTCTAGAACATATTTGCCTAGCAACTTTTGGAAATCACCTTCCTTCACAAGTTTTTCTAAGTCTGTTTGCATGAAAGAAAAGTAACATTAAATGTTTGTAGCCACAAACAGCTACAGTGAGACGGCATGGAGTAGAGTGTGTATAAGAAAAATGTCTTAATTATTGTAAAGAAAAGACTTTAATTTTGTGGAAGTAGACAATATGTTTACATGGCAATGGTGAAAAGAGCTTTGCAGGTCCATTTTGAAACCTCTCATTTTTTTCCAAATTTTTCAAGGTCCTGATTGAAGTAAGGATACAAGAAAGAATGTGTCTCTTGAATTTTCTATATTGTAATTTTTCAGATGTCCATAGGTCAAATACAAACATAAATTTCTGTCATAATAGTCAGCCTGAAAAGCAGGCCTATATCTTTACTGAAAAATTATCAACATCCCTGAAGTATGTTGACTAGATTTAATTACATCTAATTCTTTTGTGGATTCTTTACTTGTGAGCCTCCAGCTCAGAATTAGTATAAAGATATGCTTATGTGGGTCATAAACTTTCTTACAAAATACTTTTCATAAAATACTTCTCAGAAAATATTTTTCAGAAAATATTAGAACAACATTAGCTTTGTTTCAGCATCCTGGAAAGTCCCCCATTTTGTATGCCTTGTTTAAAATCAACACAAATGTCTCAAAAACCTCATCTGCCATTGTCTCTAATACTGTTGGTTACAAGTCATACAATCTACTGGATCTAAGATCGTTTTACTCTTTATTTTGTCATTTAATGTCTGTTACAGCTACAGATGAAACAAGATGTACTTCATTAGCATTGCAAGATATGAACTAAATCTCCTACTTCAAATACAGAATTTTTTTACTGAATATATCTGATTTTATTCTGTGACTTCAAATGGCTATTTATTAAATCTCTTTGCGTTTTCTGAATGGCTAAGGTAATTTTTGTCTCATATAGAATCTATATCTTAGCTAGAATTATTTCTAAGAATTTAAATAATCCCTCTCATTTCCTGATACAAATGAAGCATGTAATTTTTCAAAAACTTTATAGCTTTAGCTTTCTTTGTCCAGTATCTGTTTCCTAGTTGCAGTCTGTAATGTGGCAGATTTTTCTTTTTTCTTGCTTTTATTTTTATCTCTTGGTCTCTCCCAAACAATCCATTAACAGAAACTTTTTCCTTCATTATGTCTGCAGTTTCTTTCAAGTTCAAGAAAATAGGTTTCAAAAGGGCCATATATTTTCATCAATGGGTCATTCTTTAGCTAAATATAAAATATTAACCCGATTCTTATTAATTCTGTTAAGAAAATACTTGCTCCTAGTTGAGTGATTAATTCACTATTTTCCATCCTAATGAGATTTCACATTGAGTAACTTCACTCAGTCCTACTCTTTGTATTCTTTTATTTCTGTAACTTCCATGAAATCACAAAGTCATAGAATCAGTTTATTTGGCAAGGGAAAAATCTTTATCTTAAAGATAAAGACCTACTTCCAACCACCCTGCCATGGGCAGGGACACTTTTCACTGGACCAGGTTGGTCAAAGCTCCTTCCAATCTGGCCAGGTATTCCTGGAGTGATGCACTGGTGACTTCATGGGATCTCAAGGTTCCCTCCCCCGGTGACTCAAATCCCACATGGTATTGTAACTGCTCTTTTCACACATTATTGGAAGCTGTTTGAGGAACTAATAATGTTATCTATGCTGATGGCACAGATAACTATGCCAAATCAATACGTAGTTATGTGAATCATCGGTGAATACCTGGGCTCATAAGCACAGAACAACTTTCACTTGATATTGATTTATGTGTTTCAGATTTTGCAAAACCTGTTTTGAAAATTAACCAGCTAGATTAAAATTATATCCTTTTAGTTCTGACAGTGAGATTGTTACTTTAAAAGGTTATTATAGGAGTTTGATGGAAAGCCTATTTTCATTTCAGACTGATCCCTGTAATGGAGAGCCTATTTTCTTTTCAGACTGACTCCTGTAATGAGCTAAGATCAAGACAGTGAATAAAGAAATCACACTCCCTTTTTCTGCTATTTAAGTGTTTTCCATTTCAGTCTACATTTTCTCAAAATCCTAGATCAAAAGAGCTTATTCTCCACACAAATATAATGTTACCAACAAAATAAGTCAACAAAAATCATTTGTCTATGCAACAGTTCAAGTATAACTTGTAGTCAATAAGAAAATTGCATTTTATGACTCCTCTTCCCACTATCAGGGACTGCTTGGATTTGACAGTTTATGCTGGCAAGTGCTTAGATCTGTAAGAAATTCCATTAAAGGCAATGGGATGATGGTGCAGTCACTAAAATATGAGCAAGGATTCTACACATCAGGTTGTATACATAAATAATTTATAAACTTTAGATTATGCATTTACAAAATATTTGTTTTGTGTCTTTAAGCGAACTACACCACGTAACATGGTATCTGTTCCCTGAAAAGATGGCAGATGTCTAAAACATAAAATAACAAAGAGTGAATTATTTTTTTAAGTAAAATTATTTCCATTACCTAGGTATACATATAAAAGAATAAACATTTTCCAGATATTGTAACTAAGCAATTTTTTTCGCATGACTATTTATAAATTACTAATAGAAGATCATGAAAGTGGCCAAATGAAAACAACTGTAAAATTTTCAAATGAACATAATTTAAGCCTTGTGTCTACAATAGGACTGTTTATTTTCACAAATAAGATCTTGCTTAGAAAATAATTTTTTAAAAGCTTTTATGTGCTATTACTTCAAAATTCAATGTAAGTTCATAGCATTGGGCACTGTTTTTCAGACCCCCCCAATATGCTTTTATATATCTACACCTTAATTAAAATACACAGAATTACATGAAAACACGTACAACTAAACTAATAAATGGAGTGAGAGCTAAGAGTATGCACGTGGACTGTCATACTTTGCAAGCAAAGACTTGCAGAGCCATTCATCATCAAAACAAATCCTGCCAAACACAATAAGATCTGTCATACTCCAGCCAAATTGGTAAAATAAATGTAGAAAGCAGGAATGTAAAATGATGTGACTAATCCTGAGACACAATACAGCAAGGAAAGGAAGGTTTTCAATACAGAAAGGAAAAAATACTCATGATACACTGAAAGTTGAAGAGGGAAACACTGAAGATTTCTTTCCTGTATCATTCCTTACAAAAAGTTTTGAAACTCTAATGTTCTTCATTAAAAGTAATTTTTCAAATTTTTTATGTCTCGATTAAAATTTCCTGAATAAGTCACTTCCTGCTTTCAGGTTCAGATTTTTTAGGGACCTAACCATTTGGCAGACTAGAAAAGCAGATTGTTTAAAAACTGCAAAATGTCAGGTGCTGCTCTCCTATGAAAGTCTGACCACTAGTGGCACAAAATCACTTCCTTGGAAATGCATCCTCCCTGGGGGGAAGCTTGAAAGGCTGGAGCATTATTCAAGGCGGCCTTTTATTATGCATATTCATTAAGTGGACAGAGCTGGAGGTTCCTACAGGGTCTGTTTGAACAAAGCCAGAAAATGCAGTGGGATCTTCTGCCCTGAGGGTCTCCCTGAAGCAGGATGCACCTGTGCTCTTTGGTGGGCTCCAGGAGACCTTCCATCCCCTGGAGTACAGGTCCTCCCATCAGGGAACACCAAGCCTTTCCTACTTCCTAGAAACAGCTTTATATTGCTGGTTATCCTCACTGATACCTAAACAGTCAAAACAATATATTAATATAGTTAGTACATTTTTGTATACACTTTTCTAGAATAAGAACATCTGTGTAAAGAGGAAATTTCATTTACTGTGTCAATAGACTAGTTTTCAGCTGGATCTGTTCATTTAATTCTAGATATTAGTATTAAGTAAGAAGTAAGGCCTAGATATTAGGCCTTACTTCATTCATACAGAAAAATGCATGTTTTAGGAGACTTGTAACTATGCCATTTTTTTCTACTATTGGGTCCAATGGGCATCATTGGCAAAACATACTAAGAAATTTGCTTGACTGGAATTCCTAAACAAGGAGATCCAAGAATCAACTGAAAAGGCTAACACACAGGATCCAAAATAAAAAATTAGAGAACTATTCAACCTGAGGTTTATATTGGTAATAGCTTTTTTTTAACATTACTCTTCTGAAATAATAAAACTATCAAATGTATTCCATTTAAATGAAATAATCAAATGCATTTTCTCCACGTAGTTCTTGAGTTTTCCATCAGGACCTATGAAACAGTGAGTGGGATTAGACAGACCCATTATTCAAAGTGGTTGAACTCCTTTTTTACTAGAGATGGTCATAAAATCTGGCAAAGCTTATTACTATTAATATCCATTTCTTTTTACACCTAGTTTTAAGCCATAAATCTACTTTGTTTCTATGGAAAAAAATACAGTGTGTGTGCACATGGACTGAAGACACAGCCAATTATCCTGGAAATTTGTTTTATGAATTTACAGTGAATTAAATAAGGGCCACTACCTGCACCTTTCAAGGGTTCCTCTTCCTGAGGCTACACATCAGCAAGAAAAGGTTTCTTAAACTGAAAGATCTGGGTTTACAATCTGTTGTTTGAGTGTGTTCTGGTCTAAGCAGGAAGTGGCAGCCTGATTGATGGCCCTCTTTCCTTATTGTCGCAAATTACTTTCAGAGCACTAGTAATAACACAGTATTAGACTTCTGTAAAAGGTGCAACTCTCCAGCTGGGCTTTCACCATGAAGAGTTTTGTCATATCAGTGGAAATTTGCTGAGCATTTAAATCCTGCATCCTGTCATGCAGGAGACTGGTAGTGAGAACAGAATAAAGAACCTTTCACCTCCCTGTTGCTATCTAAATCTTAGACCCTTTAAGACACCAGCTGCTATTTCTACACAGAGAGTTTTCAGTTCCCTATGTAAAATGAGTTTAGGCTGCCCATTTGTTAATGATTACCCTGAAATTTCTTTCATTAATAGTGCTATAAGTGCTCAGAAGAACACTTCCAAGAGACATGAGGACTGTAAAATTCAGGTTCAGAATGAAGAGGAGGTGATTTTTCAAATATCTCTTTCTCACATGATTCAAAAAGCAACTGGAAAAAGAGATGGGGTGAGAAATCCATCAAGAGCTATTAAAAAAAAAGACAATACCTCTGTCCACCTCTGTGTGGTCTCCCTTTAGAAGTATTATTTCCTGTTATAAATGACATTCATCTAGGACACCCTAGATTGCTTTAGACAGGTAATATAGTGCAGAGTACATTTACTTGATTGCTTGTCATGTTCTTGCCAAGGTGTCTAATGTCTCTCAAGACTAACAGCAGGATAAATCCTTAATTTGACCCAGTGTGTGTAATCTTGTTTTATGTTTTTACCTTATGTTGTAAGGCTGAAAGCAGCAGCCTTCTGCACTGTAGACTTACAATGTGGGTATTAAAAAGCTGTAATTTCAATATCCTAGAAATCTGAAAAATTTTTACTCTTTCTTTCTCTTAAAGTAAGTCCCTAGTACCTTCCTCAGTTTTTGAAGACATTGTGGAAAACAAAGTGAGTAAAAATTGCATTGGTTTAGCTCAAAGATTGTCACAAGCTATGTAAAAGCTGATTTCTGCAGCTAATTGTAGCTGTATCTCTGTCTCAACATCCAGGCAGGATATTCTGATGATAACCTGAGGTGCTTACAGAAACAAAATCCTAGCTTCATACTGGTTACTGTAATCTAGTGCACATCAAATCCTACTTTCCCTGCCCCTGTGTGACTGTCCTAGTTCCAGACAGGAGAAAGTTCATTTTTGCAGTAGCCAGGAAGGGGCATGTCTAGGACATGGAGGCTTCTGTACCACCTCACCTCATTGCCAGGGGCAGGGGAAAGGAAACATCTTCCAGGGAGTAGCAGTTCTGTCTGGTCAAGTAAACATGATGAAGGGAGCTGTCTTGTGTTGTCTGTTATGGCAGAGTTTTTCTGTGTGAATCATTTCTTTTCTTACACTTTTCATTATTATTATTGTTGTTGTTATTGTTCATTTTCCTATCTCATTGCATATCCAGTAAATTGTTCTTATGTCAACCCATGATCTTTGTCTTTTTTGCCTCCAATTGGAGGCAGGATGGAGGAGGAGTGGTGTGTGATTTTTAGTGGGAGTAATAAATTGGAGAATACCATTCCTAAATCAAGACAGTGACCATGAAAAGAATGGGGAACATATATTTCATGAGGGAAAGAAGTGTAGGATATATAATTAGAGGACCAGAGCTCATCCAGAGCTTATCTGTGCTCAGGTAGCTGTTCATTGATTTATGTTATGAAGTCCTGGTAACAGGTTCTTGGATTTTCTTCTCAGGACTCCAAATAAATCAAAAATTGCAGGACTACTGTCACCATGGCAATTACTCGTGTCTGAAGTTGTTTTAAGGTATTTCTCTGTCTTCTGCCAGCAAACAAACTGGGTAATGTCTATGTAAATCTAAAGAAAATCAAAGAGTAGAAAGAAAGTGTAAAGACCTGATTCATCTGCCTGAGCTTAGGTATCTATTCTAATATACCTTAGAATATCATGTTGCCTTTCAGGTTCTGCTTCAGAAAGCTTTGTGTATTCCCCTGGTCCTGTGTGATACATTCTAGGTATGTGAGCATGTCCCATATACCCTATGTCATCCCAAATGTCACCAGATACATGAGTTCCCGTGTCTGAATTGAGCGAATAAATAATTAAGATGTAGGTTTTGTAGATGGCTAGTTTCATAAATCTTATTCAAAACACTTCTGCTTTTGAATTTTGATTTTGACACATCTTTCTGCAGCCCCGAGGAAACAATTTGCCCTACCCTCAATCTCTGAGATACAGGATTATTTCTGCTCTGTATTCATGAGAACAAAATAGAATGATTATGGCAACAGCCTATTTAACATGTAAACTGCTCAATTTTGATATGTATTTGTGGTTTGTTTAGTAAATATGCATCATAATTAAATAGAAAACTTTCTTTTCAATTTGAATACATTTTAGCAGTAGTACATGACTATCAGTGAAATAATCTCTTTTTCTATTCGACAGGATATACGTAGTCTCGAAGACCTCCTAAGTGATATCCCTGTTGTCACAAAGAACAGATGTCATAGTGCTGAGAAAGACCTGAGAAAGTCATCTTCATCTCTGTCCTGCAGCACATAATATACAACATGCATACTACACCACAGATTTTTAATGAATGCCTCAGGAGAGGCATAAAACTGCGCACCACTGGATGTAACATCTGCAAAATGCAGGAGAGAGCAAACCCTGCCAGCAGCATTATGAACTGTGCTCCAGGAGTCATCAAGCAGATGTCGTACCTGTTAGGGAAATGCAAATCACAGAACAGTACAGCTTAGCTTCCAATAATACCTCAATCTGATTCTGCCTTGTTAATGTATCCATAGGAAATTATTTCCAGACATCTCATCATGCCTTAGAAGATCAACTGAGATATCTGTAAACAAAACATAATTTTGTTGGACTAGAAGTCCTTGCAATCTAAAGGATGCTATAGATCTGCAGTAAATGGTATATTCCACTGGTTTTGAGACAGAACAATTATCTTGCAAAAGTAAGCCAGTATAACAAACAAGTCACCATAAAGCAGTAAAAATTCATGTATCATAAACTGTGAGACAAATTCAATAAAACACAGAAAAAAACTGATTAAGATCTTCAGAAAATAATCATAACATATTTTGGGGTATAAGCAGACACTGAGGCTAGTTTCACATATAAGAAAGGAAAGATAAGTTTCTACCTTAAATGTTTACAACTTAAAAGTCTCATTCTTGTTTGAATAACAGACTGTCAAATCAGCACTTTACCTTCACCAGGACACATGTAAAAACAGTACAGTAATTTTTAAAATTATTGTTATTATTTACTTTGATATAAATTATATGCTGTTAATACAATATATCTTAATATATATACATTTGCCATTTGAAATTATATATTTGTATTCATTTATGTGTTTAACTTGCAAGGAACAAGTGTTTCAGGGGAGATACCCAGCTGAAATATCTTGGTTTAATGTAGGAAGAAACAGCATTCTTTTTTCATCCATTAAAATGCCAGGAATCAATGTATAAATGACAGTTAAGACACTAAGTAGCTATTATTCCTATATCTGCTCATTTTAGGCAACTTCAGTCTTATCTCTCACTTCCTTTGAGATAGGATAAAACAGAGCCAGGTATTATAAGCTGAATCTATAGATTTTCTTCCAGCACTTTACTGCTACACTTAGCACTAAAACAAGTTACAGACAGCCACAGCAAGGGAATTTATGACCTTACAAATGGAGACAGCATGTGATAAATACCACACTATCAGTTGTTCAGGTAAGTAATATGTGCTCTTGTAAAATCTGTACTGAAAGCTGAGTAATTTATGTAGTAAAAGAAGTCTGGCTTCTTTAACCTCTCATGCTAATTTACTTTAAGATAACATGAGGATAGACTTGTGTACCACCCTCTCCTGGTATTTTTAATTGCTATGTCCTCTCCCTTTCATTAGTGTATCCTATTTCTTTCATTTATCATGTAAAAGGAGCAAATGTTATTTCACCTTTAAAATTGAAATCCTTCTTCCTGATACAGGCTGATGGTTTACAACCTTTTTTAGAAGGAAAAAAAAAAAAAAAAGAGGAAATTGCTTTTCTGGCCAGTGGCCATGCCAAAGTTGAAAACATGTCTTTTAGCAGAGGTAAAGCATCCTAATGAATGACTTGCTTTTGAAAGAACAAGAGACAATCCTTGGAGTCATTCAGTACAAGCACTAATGCATGCACACATACACACACACACACACACACACACACACACACACACACTCTCAGAGACACACGCACCCCAGAATAAAAAGACAACTTCCTATGTGTACTGCAGCACATCTCACTCTTTGGTTTCAACCAACCAGCTTTCTGACTCTGGTTCACTAAAAGGAAAAAACTCTGAAGTCCAAACTACATTCAGTTGACTTGTGACTATCAGGAATGTCCCTGGGTATTGTTTAGAACTGAGGTCTTCAGCCAACGGGTCATCTCTGAGCCCTTGTTTTTCTTGTGAACTTAAAAGCTTAGGGCAAATGGAAAGTCATACATTCCTGTAGCAACTTCTAACTCTGGAAAGGTTATTTATCTATTTAAACAAAGCAAGGGTAGTTTAATGAAATATATTATCATTAACCCCCAGCCTGCCAATATTCTTGGATCAACACATATGCAACTACACATTGCCTACATTGCAGGCACTCCAGAAAATACATGCATTTTTTCCTGTTTAGAAACATATTTTTCCTTTCTGGCTGCCAGGATTTTATCACCAAATCATAATGACTATTATTGCATGTACATGCAGTCCATAGTCATTTAGCATTAAGATTTGGATTATGTGTTACAAAGCTGTTAGTGCCAAAACCTTCAGAAAAACAAGATTTTCTTCTAAGGATGTCCCATGATAGCAGCCCTTTTCCAAAAGAAACTGCACCAAGTATTCACAGACCCAGTTCTGCAGGTGCTTATGGCATGCAGAGCCCTTTCATCCCTGGTCTCTCCGCTGGATCAACTGCCCTCCTCTCAGCCTGCATTCTCACTCATCCTGCTACATTGAAGACAAGCATTAATAGAAATATCGGTGTGCAGCACTAACGATGACACAGACTATCTCATGTCAAACATCAAGTTTGATGGAGCTCAGAAATGCTCATACATGAAGTCCCTCGTCTGTAAGTCTGACAAGGACCTCTCTGATATTCTACGACATCTTAAACATTACTTTGCCTGTGTTAAACAACCAGACAATACTCCAGTTGGTATCTGAAAATAAATCTGTGGAGGACTCAGAATCAAGATTCAAATAAACAGATACACTGATCAGCTTATAGTACTTGAGACTCCACTGAAAAAATTCTCAAGATGTGTACTGATTTTAACTGAAGTTGGATATTTCCAAGATGTTCATCAACATCTGGACACAATTAACTGACTACCACTTGCCTCTAAATTCAGCTCTAGAATATTTCTTTGCTATCTACTGTGCCTCAGAGCTAAATTGTTGTCCCTAGATGTGGAAGCCAGGGAGCCACGGCTGGATACTTTCCCCTTTTCTAAGTATTCCCCATGCGAAAGTCAGCTACACACTTCTAAATATTAAAGAAATAATTCTTTGAGGAATTAAGAGTCTTATTGCTCTGAAGACCCAAGGCACATCAGTAAAGTAGTTCTGCAGCCACTGCCGCAGGATTTGTACTGTAGGATGTCTGATCTGTTGAACAGATAAGTACAGATACACAGGAATAGAAGCTCATACTGCAGGATGATGCCTGGCCCCTGCCTGAAGAGGTGCCATGATAGAGTTTTAGCACTCAGCTTTCTGTTCAGGGACCTCCATTCCTGTAGCAGAGAGTGTTAATATTTATCTGACAGATAAGAGAGTGAAACAGCAAGTGATAGTTGGGACAGTTATCCTGGCAGTGAACAGTGTGCTAAACCTCTTAATATTTCTCTACCACAAGCTAGAAATTATCTCTGGTTCCTTCCTAATCATCTCATGTAGTATTAGGGAAAGCTGTCATGGCATTTAATTAGTTTGGGATTTATCAATAGTCCTTTAAAAGATAAGATGTGCCTGAAATAATGTATAGGTAGATATACCTACTCTAAATCGCTCTTGTAATTTTAAACTGCAGATATGGTCAGGAAGAAATTCAGCCATGCACTGTAGAAAAAGATTAGACAGCTTTGAAAGGTGTGCCCTTAAGCACGTGTAAATACAACAGTCTCTGAATATAGAGATAACAACAGTGAAAGTACCTAAGGCAGGTGCCATCCAATTCTTCTGTCACCTGGTAAAGAGGGAGTAAACTATCAGAAACTTGAGAATAAGAAGGAACAGTGACTCTGGCTCAACTGCTACTTAAACTGGTTTTGCAAGAGGATCTTCTCTTTAGAACACTTATGACATCCTATTAGACAGGAGGAACTATTTTTCTCTCTTTTTCTTTTTGGTTTTCTTTGTATTTTTTCTTTATTTTTTTTTCTTTTCTTCTTTCTCTTTTTCTTTTTTCTGAAATATTACCCGTATAAAACAAGAGTTGATCAAACAAATAGCAAATGTAGAGGGTGAATTCGTGTTATCACTCTTATACATGGTACAAAGAAACACTATGTTAACTGATTTGGCACATTTTAAAGAAATAATATAATTTTGTCCGCTTATTAAATTGTATTGTTAAGAGGTAGGACTTAGGAATTCCCACATGCTTTGTTTGCAAGTATATAGTGAGACAGTATATTTCAGTTAGCACTCAAATAAAGAGTGGAAACTGAATAACAACTGTTAGAAATTTACACATCCTTCGAGACTGACACATCTTGTCTACAAAGAGATAGACAAGTTACATCAGTCCAGAAGGATGTGTAAATTCAAAACAGGGTAAACTGTCATAATAAGCAAAACATGTTCTGTGGGAATATTTTTTTTCAAATCTGTGGATGGTGAAAGAAAATATTG
Source organism: Cinnycerthia olivascens (assembly GCA_035048155.1). Classification (NCBI taxonomy): domain Eukaryota; kingdom Metazoa; phylum Chordata; class Aves; order Passeriformes; family Certhiidae; genus Cinnycerthia; species Cinnycerthia olivascens. Next base: position 67,676,664 of record JAWWMU010000001.1, on the reverse strand, counting down.
ATACTTACATACTAGTAGCTGCCATTTTGTAAAAAAAAAAAAAAAACCAAACAAAACAGTGACATACATAAAATCAAGATACGCTTGTTTCTCTCTCATCATCATTCTTTTCCCACTTGAGAGTTTGCTAATGGTGTGGGATTGAATCAAAAAAGTGGTAAGAAGTAAAGTTGGTGTAGGAAGCCCTAGCCCGCTCTCTGTTCTCCTCACACCAAGACGTAGCATCCTATGTCTGTTTTCTTCCTCCAAGCAAAAATGTAGAATTCAGTGATTTTTCCATATTTCCCGATTACTGGTCATCCAATGGGAGTAGCAGCATAGGACAAGGTACTTAACTTCTGGAAGAATTTTGCACTTCTCATGCAAGGTTGACTGACACATCCTCAAGTCCAACACATTCTGGGCACATGGCTTCTGGGGCATTTTAACATCCCAAAGATGTGTTAGGCTTATTGTGCTCAGGCTGCAAACACAGTCTATACTGTGAGAAAAGGAGATGTCACAAAAACTGCTGGTTTGGACAATGGCATTTGTCTTCTGACAGGGGAGATAGGAAGGAGACAGGTCAGAAACAGGGACAAAAGGATATTACACTTGGAAGGAGCAAATATTGAAGCAAAAGACAGAATGAGATTCATATGGTCAAATTATTCAAGAATGAGTTAGGCACAGCATTCTACAAAATGACAATAGAAATCTTTCTCCACCAAGTATTTGCTTTATGCAATGTGTTCGAGGCATTTCAAAATGTCTTTAGGGCATTATAAAATGTCTTTAGAAACATATGGTCACTGTTGTCATGTCCTTCCTATAAAACCAAGCTATCCTTGTACTGAGACTGCTACTTTTAAGGTTTTGGATCAACAGATAGATGAAGATTACTGTTTTCTTAAAATCTTTTTAAGGAATTTCTAAGATTTTTTTTTTCCAATCTGTTAGAGTGTCATAATTTATCAAGATACTATCAACTCCATGGAAAAAAATATTTAAAAACTAAAAAATCTAATGGTCCCTTTCCTTCTCCTATTAAAAACTTAGGTTCTTTGTTCAGAATAATGAGTTTAAATAATGTCACAATATTATTATTTCAGAACAATGCCATGGTTAGTGGCCCTAACCAGAAGTTGTCCCCCAAGCAAACCACTTATGTTCATGTTTTGATCTTGTCTATTTTAATGATACTTGAAAACTGATTGAGTATTTTGCTGAACTGAAGTCTTTTGCAACAATTTTTTTAAAGTGTTCATTAAAAAATTATTTTCTCTCATTACTCTGCAGTTGTGTTCATGTAATTTGGGAACCTAAGATTAAAGCTTGAAAGCTGCATTACAGACAAGTCGTCATTTATTTGAATTTGTTTTTAGCTCTCTGAAATAGTTTTTTGCCAAGAATTTGGCATACTCACACTGAAAACTCCATGAAAGTATGTCACAGTGACTTTGTGACAATCTGATAAGAGTGACCAGAAAAACTTTGTGCGCAAATGCTTGAGAATTTATGTGAATTTCATTGATGACAGAGGTCTTTGACTAAACAGCACTATTTTCTTTCATTTAAAAGAGGGATAGATGGCATTCAGAAATGCTATTTAAAGCATGTAGATAAATTTTCTCCTTTTAGCATATTCCTTGCCTTCTTAAACATATCTTATATTTGGATGTATCTGGAGATATATTTTATGTGAAAGATATGCATCATTTTGACAGATACTAAGTAAGGAAAGTATACATACCATTTATATACTAAACCATGAGAGACAAATCTGTAAGAGCTACAGGTTCATAAGTTCATGAGAAATGTTTTATTATGCTAACACACTTGCTTAAAATCTGTCTAAAATTCCAATGCACCAGACTTCTGCCCTAAGCTAAAGTTTCTTCATGGTTTACAAATAATGGCAAATCCATGTCTGATATGATTGTTGTTATGCAGAGAAAAAGGGAGGACTATCCTGGTACTTAAAGAGTTGGAACAAAACACATTTACCAACCAGAAACCCAATACTCAACAGAGCTAGACTATTCTGTCCAGATTTTACTGAAATGAGATAAATCAATTTAGTGGGATTTCTATTGTTTGTATCTCTTTTCAAACTAAGCTAATACATTAACAGGGCTTTCTTCTTCTAGTCTATTTCTGTATATCATAAACTATTAATGGATATTGTAAAATTCATCTGTCCATTAAGAGCAGTCTAAAAAGCCTTTGCAGATTCTGATATTCACATATAGAGTCCCAGATAAAACTACATCAGCATTCTTCCAAGCTTAAAAAGACCCCACAGCTTTCAGAAGTCATTACTTCCTCTCTCAGCATTCAGATATTGGCTCATGCCCTTTTTGAAGCTCTCATCCTCTTCCCCTTCTCTTTTTCTGCCCCCTCTCTCTTTCTATCACATGCATCAGCATACACATGGATGGAGAAACACATTTGCACATGCTCCTGGTGATTTACATACAAGACTTTCTTAACACCTCTTAAAAACATTACTATTCCCTTTCTTTTTCAGAAGTCCAGGCAAGAGCAATTCTGCCTGCAAACAATTTTGGTTCAAACATGTAATGATTTTTAGAGAAAATATGCAGATAAAATAGGCACTGAACTTTATTTCAGACTTCCTCTTTCTGAAGTTTAGCAGCATATCATTATTCTACTCAAGAAGTGTTTTCTATGCGTATGTGTTAGTGCATTGAGAAATATTAATTTAAATAAAAGTGTACAAAGCCTGAATATACTGTACTACATCCTTATCAGCAGGAACGTTTGAACTATAAGGAATGTATTAACCCAATGTTGTAGTGCTTATAAGAAAAAGGGACTGGATCCTGATCCAGAAAGTTTTCTTGGTCTCATGTAGGTGCAATTTTTAGGAGACTGATCAGTTTGGGCTGTGGGGGACAATCAAAATATTGAATTTAAAGTGTATTGATAGCAAAATGCAGTCAGGAAAAAACATTGGCCCATTATATTGCTACCTTAGGTTTTAGCCTTTTTATTTTTTAGATCCTGTGCTGGTTTAGTGGGTGGCTTTAGGTTTCATATTAAGTGCTACTGAATTCTCTTTACAGAGTAGACAGACAAAACAATTCTTTCTCTAGTTCCATACCAAGGACAACTATCAGGCCCAAGAACAAAAGCAGTGGAGAAGTGAGAAGAAGAAGCCAGGAGGATGGAGCTTCATAACCTGAAGCTATGGTTGGACAGTTGATTCTAATATGCAAATGGACCAGAACTCATAAAAGTGTGAGACCTCATGATCGGGCATCCATTTTGTGACCATTTTGGGGCACCTTGGGTGTGGTCCAGCTGGACTCTTGTGCAGCCCAGGTGTACCCATTGAGGCCTTTTAATAAATATCTGCTTTATCCTCTTGCTCTGTCTAGTCTCTGTTCCAGGGCAGCCTCCAGAAGGCAACAATATGATGAGCATGATCACTACATAAACAGGGACAAAGCTGAGGCAGAGATGTTTAATGCTTTCCTTGCCCTGGTCTTCAACACTGATGATGAGCTTTGGAGTCCTCCAAGCCCTGAGCTAGACAGCCATGACTGTGAGAATGAGAAACTCCCAAATAAGGCCCACACTTGGCTGCTCCAGCTTGTTCCCTATAAGTCTGTGGGTGCCAGGTGAGATTCATCTCGGTGTACTCAAAGGACTGGCAGATGTCATTGTGAAACTTATCTCAATGGGTTTTTCGAGAGTGTAAGGGATCTAAGTGGTCCCAAGTGACTAAAAGTTGGCAAATGCCCCAATCTTCAATAAGGGCAAATGGGGCGACCCTGGTCACCACAGGCCTGTCAGTCTCCATTCAGTGCTTGGCAGAATAATGAAGAAGATTATTCTGTGAGTTCTGGAATAACACCTGAAAGCCTGTGCAGGTATTGTTCACAACCAGCACAGGCTCACCTGGGAAAGCCCTGCTCAACATACTTGATTTCCTTTCTTTGCCCAATCTCCTTTCCTTCTAAATTCTATTAGCTTGGGTGCTTCATCATCTTCCTATCCTTTAAGCAATATCTTCTTAATTACCAAAGCTCTGTGTCCACCCCTCACCTCTTAAGAAACAAATTTTCACGGTGGAACTAAGATCCTCCTCCCTCCTGTGAGTTACATCAATATGCCGTGTTTGTGCACGTGTGTTGCATTAGTAGGAGACACTGCAAAACGTGCTCTGTTTTATTTCTATTTAAACTGTAAGCATGTAGTTTCCCTTTACGCTCTAAAGCTCAGTGGCACTTTGTTCTTCACTGGAGAGGCTAATATGGCTGGTTGCCATCTTTGGGATGAGGTCCACATCATTTGTTTTAAGTGAAGGATTAACACATGGCATGAATCCATATTTAGTTAAGGATTTGGGATGTCACTGGCTTTCAGCTTCTTCTACCATAAACTCTCTAACAAAATCCTATTTAATGCCTTATATGAATTTAGTCTCTTTAAAGTGTCATCAGTATGATTGTGAGCAATTTCTGCCTGAAGAAGCAAATGTACCAGTGCAGATATTCTGCTTTCCACTCTTCCATACCCGTATTCAAATCCCTTACATAAATATGCCCACACCTAAATCTGTCCCATCTTGTTGTTCTGCATGTAAAATTCACACGCTGATTTGTGCAAATGCAACCCAACCATGAAAGCAATTTGCCCATGAGTCACACAGCCCTGCAAACATTGAGGTAACTGCAGAACAATTCCTTATTGGATTGAAGGTAGGGTATTAAATCCTGATATCATCCTGAATTAAGCTTGAAATAAAATTCTTAAGGGTTTTGTTCCTTTCTGGAAGTTTTTAAAAGACTAAATGGTTCATCTTGTCACTATAAAAAGATAAGTAAATACAGTTCTTAATTCATCAGCTATTATGAATAATTTTATCTCTTGCTATACAATGACAAATGTGATCACTGAGATTAGCAATAGAAAGAATATGATCAGCTGGGACCAAAATGCAACTTCTGAAGATATCCCATCAAATCCATCAGAACAAATCTGTACATTGTTTTCAGTTTATGAGATCTCCTTTTTTCTGACATTAAAATTCATTGACTGACACTTGGCATTAAGGTCAGTCTGCTATGCCCAGGAAGGAAGTAAAAAGCATGGACCTCAAATGCAAATTACCCCTATAGGATTTAAGTTGCTCGGTTGCTTTTTTTTTTTTTTTTAATCTTTTACGTAATCAGAATAGGTTACCATAAGAAAGTTTTAAATAAGGATGACTGAGGTTTTGCAGGTGATTGAAGAGAGCACTTTCCAACTACCAGGAGCAGCAGAGCAGCAGGAGAAATAAATAGAAATGCTTCCTCGCAATTTTACCTAATATAGGGAAAGTTTTAGTGTTGCAGCCAATGGGAGAAAAAACATCTATGTGCAGATACTAAGAAAGATAAAGACAATTAGGGAGACAAGGCTGTGAGACACATTTATTGAAGAGTAAGTCTTTACATTTAACATGGTACAGGAGGTAGAAACAGAGATAGTATGGCTAAACCAGACACAGCCTAGAAACAATATCTTTGGTGGAGCCTTAAAATAAAATACCTGAAATACATCTGCATGTAATTTGCAAGTTTTATCACTGCCACAGTGATACACTGGAGTGTTATACAGTCATACACATGGAAGAGGCAAATACTTTTGACTAAATCACTGAGTGAAAATACGGTAGTTTTAGTGAACTGCATAGGACTACACAATATTACATGTGTTTACACATCTGTTTCTGGGTATTTGTGGGACAGAAGGAAGTGTTGTTCTGCTCAGAATGTGTCTTCAAGTATTCTGGCTATGGAAGAGGTTATTCTTGTGCAAGTTTAAGCAATGCATGAAATAATGTTCTTAGGTCCTCACAATCAGTGGCAGGATTTTTTGCTGAACATGTTACACTAACACCATTGTATGATAAATATATTTCCTAACAACAGTGTAGATGCTCTTTAATAAATACCACCCTTCCAAACTCATCCTATGTAAAATAACTGCATATAATGTAGAGAGATCATCCCTAGTATACATATGGCATTGCAAGAATCTGGCACATAATATTTCGTTGCATTTATGCCAGAGAGCCAGAAGTGGCCAGAATTTTCATTTGGATACTATCCAACTATTGTTAATCATAAAAGACATGGTACAACAAGTTGGCATTCATATATGTGAATAATGGAATACTTCTAAATTATGTACAAAAATCCAAAATTAACTAGTTTTGTCTCTTTATAAAATGCCCCTTCTGCATATGTTTCAACTCCTATTGAAGTCAAAGGAAAGCCTCCCAGTTGAAGTCAGTTGAGTTTTATAAAATTCTTTTGCATGATGGCTCCCGACTTCTTTAAGTCTGTTGCAAATTTGTTCAACATGCAAAGTGTTTGCCTCACAGCCCGTAATTCCATAAAGCTGTGCTGAGGATTCTTACTCACCTAGCACAAAAAAAAATTCAGATAGGATAGACTGTCTTTAGAAAACATTTTGTAGCTGCCTGAGAATTAGAATTAATGGCTCAATTAAATACCTAACACATCTCTGTCTTACACAAAACTGGAAAAAAACATTTAAAGCAGGACCATATGAAGAATGTTTCTTTGATGTCTCTTCCCTTCTAATAAGCCAATATTATGCCATTATTAAAAACTAAACTAAGAATTTTGAGAAATATCAGTGAAATAAGTTATAAAAAGATTCTCTTCTGCAGTTAAAATATATTATTGCAAACCTTAATATTAGTGCTGTATGAGCATTCTTTGACATTGCAGAATAAACACTTCAAAACATATATGGAATAAAACATTTAATTACATTCAAATATCCTAAACAAATTGTGTTTGCACCTTAAAAATATCCTCTTTTCTATCTGATTCAATTCTTACCAAATCTAAGGCTTAATTATTATCAAAGATGGATGCAAACTTCATACTCTATGAGATAGATAGGTTTAAGCAGATGTAGAAATAGGCTAGGTAGATGTAGAAATAGGTTAAAAAACTTTATAAAAGGTTTTACATGGCTTTGACAAACTATCACTTCATAGTACATTCAAGGATTTTGTTCTATTTCTTCCAGAATGGATGCATTGTTTCCAGCACTTAATTTTAAATGTGTTTTGCCTTATGGGTTGACCAAGCAGCTATCTTTATTCTCTCCTCCCCTTTCCATCTCTATGGGAAGTGCACAGCACATTGCTTTAGGTATCTTTGTTGGTGATGGGGACAGTGGTATTGAGTGGACCCTCAGCAAGTCTGCCAATGACACCAAGCTCTGCAGTGTAGCCAACACACTGGAGAAAAGGGATGCTCCCCAGAAGGACCTTGATGGCCTTGAGTGGTGGGCTTGTGCAAATCTCACAAAGTTCAGTGAGGCCAAGTGCAGGGTCTTGCACATGGTTTGGGGAAATCCCAGGCACAAGTACAGGTCAGGCAAAGAACGGATTGAGAACAACCCTGGGGATAAGGACTTGGGAACAAGAACTTTGTCATGAGCTGGCAATGTGCATTTGCTGCCCAGAAAGCAAATTTATCTTGAGCTGTACCAAAAGAGGCATGGCCAACAGGTCAAAGAAGGTGATTTTACCCCTCTGTTCAAGTCTTGTGCGTTGCCATCTGGAGTACTGCATCCAACTCTGGGTCCTCTAGCACAAGAATAACATGGACCTGCTGGAGTGAACCCAGAACAGGAAGACAAAGAGAGGTGCGAACACCTCTCCTGTGAAGATGGTCTGAGAAATTTGGAATTTTCAGGCTGAAGAAGAGGAGGCTTCATGGAAATCTCATTGCAGCCTTCCAGTACCTGAAAGGAGCCTATGAGGAAACTGGGAAGGGACTACAGAGGGATTACAGAGGGATTAGGAGGCAATGGCTTTAAATTGAGAGAGGATAGGGTTAGATTAGATATTAGGAAGAAATTATTTACTGTGAGGGTGGTGAGGTTTCTACTCTAGGGAAGGTAATTGCAGAGAAAATTTGAACATTGTCTCCCTAACCTCTGGCTCCAAGGACAACAACAAATAATTCACATGATCATGCTTCCACTTCACAGTACTGAAAATTGGCAGAATAATCCCTGCTTCCCACAGATTCAGTCTACGTTTTTAATTCACCCCATAGGTTTAGAGCAGAGTGTAGGGTCTGGTCTTTCTACATAATGAAGCACTGACATTACCTCTAAGAAGCACAGAACTAATTGTGATGGTGACAGTGATCATGACTGGTGAACATATGGAAAAAATCCAACCTGACTTTCTCGTTGACCTCAGATCTCTCATCACAGTGATGCTGCTTCATGATCTGGACTCATTTGGAGCTGGCCACTACTTCTAAGTCTGTCCTGCTTGTCTTGCTGCTCCATGGGTCTGGGCACTTGGATGATTGTACTGTTCCCTTTGGCTTCTAACTCTTAAGGAACAGTGAAAGTTTGTTTGTTGGATTTGAGAATAAGTTCAACCTTTATGTTCAAACTAACAATTAAGAGGAAGAAATTTAAATTATATTTGTGGAAAATTTATGGAAGAGCAAAAATGAAGTGAGAGGGTAGCACAGTTTGCTTATTAGGCATTTATTATCTTTGAATTAGTAACTTTGAACTGATTGTGGAGCTTCACTTCAGGTTTTCAGTAAAGGATGAAAGAGTTTTGTTTATTGAATCTAATAAAATAATGTGATTGTGGTGTCCGCTCTCCTGATGACTTCTTATTCCCTATGTATGACATCCATTAAAAGCTATACCTAGACATATAAAAAGATGTTATTTTTTATTTGAGAATTTGCATGTCCTTGGGGTTCATGAACACAATTGTTTTGTTCTTTTTAAATCTTTAATTTAAGTCTTGACCATAAAAAAAAAAAAAATTGAGCAAAGAAAGGCATAACATTTATGATTTGCAGACAAATTCTCTAGCATCTTGATATCTCTCAAAGAGGCAATGATATCAAGATTGCCTTAAACTTTCCAGAAAGTTTCCAGTGACAAACAAAATTAATTCTCTTCCTACAACCAGAGTATAAATAGTGTGGAAACATCTGAAGATATTTTCCAGCTGCTGAGCTTTGCAAGTATTTCACAACCTTGGAAGAAGAAGTTCTTGTTTTCTAAACAGCAGTGTTATTAGAGAAGATTAATCTTATCCTTGCTATTCAACCAGACTGTAGAGTGATGCTTTCCTCCTACTTCCAGGCAATACTTTACACATTATAGAATGCACATGAAAACAGCCTACATATGACTTCTTGCTATATAGTTCATTAATACCATAGCAGAAAACTTTGTAAATGAGATAAATGGTGGTGTTAGGTACACATCATTACATTCATACTGAAAACTATGCCTTGAGTCTTTATTATTGGAATATAAACCAAATTGGATGTAGCCAGAGTTTTGGAAATCACTTATGGTGGGACAATTTATTGGCCAAATCTTAGATTTTCCAAAAAGTGGACAAGGAAATTTGTCACAGAATCCTTGACTCAGTCAAACTCTTCATTCAGTGGAGTCCCATGAATGGAGTCCCTCCACTAGGACATATTTCCTCCAGAACCAGAGACACTGAGATGGCTAAAGCCAAGTAAGGCTTGTCCTTACAGTGGTGTCACCCAACATGAGCATACATTAATGCTGCATCACACTGGCATTTACAATAAAAATTAATTTCTTTCTCCTGCTTTTGAAATTAAATTCTTTGAACTGTGGCATGGAATCTAAATTGCTTATGGTTTTGTTTCTATAGAAAAGTTATTAATACTGAGAAAGGGAGTATAAACATCTAAAGGAAAACCAAATGACCATCAGTATGTTTGATCACCATGGATCACAAGAAGCCAACTTGTCCGTAAAAACTATTTTTCTGGTTTTCAGACTATTGCTCCCGCACTAAATTCTAATCAAGGAAGTCTCTTCATAGAGGAAACCGTACAGTGCTTGACCACATTCAAATGCAGCTAATGAATGCCAGTTTCCTGAGATATGTCTTCTAGCTTAAATTTGTACAAAGCTTTCGTATAATGAATACAGATTAGATTAGTAATTATTTTGAAATTATAGTTCCTGGGTTTGGAGAATAAAAAGAATACTATTGAGACAGACTGCAAAGTTTTTTTTAAAATCCATTGACACAGTCCTCCTCTTTTATTGCCGCAAAATGAGCTTCAGTAATTGTTCATTGCCCACCAATCTGTTATGTGTCTTGAAGCATTTTTAATAAGGCAAATGAATTAAAACATATAGGTTTATATTATGTCTATCAGGTAAACATTATGTAACCCTTGTTTTTAAATCCCTTCTATTTTTACTTTCTGCAAATTTCACACAATTTCAGTTTATCTGAAAAGGAACTGTAAGAAAAACATCTGATTCTTCTATAGAAGAGAAATAAGAATTAGTATACCAGTGGTTGCCACTGCTTTTTGCTAATTAAAAGAAAATAATTACAAGCGAACACACAGTTTCTGACCTTTATTAGGCTGCCTTTTAGTAACAATTTAAAAGTTCGTAAAATTTGCCTTCCTTGGTATTTCCTAGTCAATTTAGCAAAAAACAAAACCACCCCTTTACAGTAAACAAGGGAGGATAGATAGTACTGTGGAGAAAAGGCTGTAGTCACATACAATGATTAGCAAATGGGCTGTGTTTAAAGGAGACAGGGCTATGATTTCACAGAAAAACTGGAAAGTGCAAAAGGTTGTGAATCTAGAATTAAAAAACTTTGTTTTTTTTTTAATATTGTCTCCAGTCAATATTGGTTTCTGCTTCTGTAAATAAAGTAGGTAATATATAATTTTTACAATGTTACAAATATACCGCATACTTAAGGACCAAATTTGCATAGTTCCTTTAGATTTCCTCATGGAAAAAATCCAATATCAAACTAACAACCACCCCGTCTCCAAAAAACCCCATCCTCTTATCTTCATAAATAGGCTTACTGAGGGCAGTGAAAAAGTTTTACTTGTTGGCATCTTTATTTCCTTTAAGAATTTCAGAATGATAATGCAACAAAAAATTCACCAGAATTAACTTATCAAGCTTCTCAAGACTTCCTATTATATAAAGCAATCCTTTCAAATAGAGTAATATCTCAGCAACCTTGTATTGAAATCTCTCCTCCAATATATTTTTTATTTCTATAAACGCACTGTATCCTAAAACTGAAACCATCAGGATGATAGAAGTCTAGAGCAGAGAGTCCTCTAAGACAGGACAGGATTATCGTGAGCTCACACCAATAATTTACTGTGTGCCAAAATGACCAAGTCTGTTACATTCTCCTCCTTTCTGAAACATGGCCACAGCCAGGCTGACATTTGGAAATGGTCCCTCATCTGTGTGAATGCCCATTCTTAAGCCTGGGAAATGACTGGGACATTGACAGTTGCTGTGCCAAAACCATGAGAGGGAAAGCAGCTTAAAAGAATAGCTGAATTCCACTGCCTAGGAAAATTCTGTTACTACATAATTTACAAGTACTTTATAATTGTAAAACGCAATGACTAGGAAGTCCTTGAGAACTTCTTAGAGAAAAGCAAGAGGAAGGTAATATTTAGGCATTTACACATATAGTCTCATGATGGACATTCACATTAAGAAATGTTTCCTGTAAGGCAAGAAAACCAACTGTCTCAGGGCAGCTATAACATCATATTTAACAAACACAGCTCTTTTGCATTAAACACCCTTGTTGGGGCCATTTCCTTCTCTGTACATGAAACTTTAATAATGTGGGAGCAATAATAAAAGGATACACTCATTTTACATAACATAAGTAAACCAAGATAGTTTATTATATTTGTACTTTAAGCCTGTAATTAGAAACCAAGACTGCTTTCACCAGGGTCAGTGAGAATTTCATCAGGAATGGTGCTCATACTCAAGAAGAGAAGTGCTGTGGCATGAGCAGCTAAAATCCATCTGAAATTTTGCCCTCCCCGCCCCAAAATGGGAATCAATTTGGATACTTAATTTTTACCAGCACTAGCTTCTGCTTGGTGGAACAGCAGCCACAGCCTGAGATGATATTGTGAAAAATAACAATAACATAAAAATAATATTAACCACCACTAGGTAATTAATCTAATGCAGTTGATTGCACGTTCTGGAGCCACATAGTTCTGGTACAGGAAGGATGGCAAGATCACGATTTTATATCTTTAAAGACACTTAGGAAATGGCCTCTGATTTTATTTTCACCTTGATCTTCTCTAAATGGCATCTTTTCAAAACTCTATTTTAGCAAAATAATATAAGCAATTTTAAACAAATGATATAATTTTATTGACATTTGACCAATTAAAGTACATTTGTGATCAACATTGCATAAAGAGCTTTAAGTAAAATGACATATCTCCAACTAACACTTTTTTAATCCTTGGTCTTAAAATATTTACTACATAAATGACAATCAGGGTCGAAGCAAGCTGCGCTTTATAAACTCAAGTTTAAGACATCAAACAAGAATTCATAAACTCAAAATAAATGAAAATGCTTGACTTCAGTCTGCTCCATCCCTGGTCTACCCTATGGAGATAAGAAGGGAAGACTGCAGTTTTAATTGGTGCAATAAAGTCGGCTTGTGTTACAGTAAAGGAACATAAAAGCCAGATCAAAGCCAGCCTGCTTAACGGGCCGGTCAATACCAACACTGGGACAGCAGCAGCAGCCCCTGCAGCAGAGCAGGCAACACCAGCAATGCAGGTTGCCACATGTAAGACAATCTTTAAGCACTTCTGTTTATTGGTTTGTAAAGACCTTCCTCAGCTCAAGTTACATCAATGTTAAGCACTCTTATAGGAAAAAGCAGAAAGTATGAAAAGAGTAGAGAGAAAAACAAACATAATTCCTTTCCTTGTGTGTAAATGTTGAAGAGGAGTTTCCAGCTTTCTTTGCCATAAATTCTTCCTTTCAGTTTTTAATCAAGTTCTGAAGGATTTTATTACACTTTGTGCTATCTGCTGGTTCTGTCTTGTTTTACAATGATTTATATGTGAAAGTTAAAAACAAGTAAAATGGCAATATATCCCTGGCAGGTAAGTAGGAAAAGGAGTGTATCTGAACACCACAAATATTTCCTTCATTCTGAAGATAAAGGTTTGTACATGATGTACCTCTTTATGTCTTTCCACGAGATCATCTCCTTATTGCCTAAATCTTATTTCTACAAACAAATTTGACTCTGCACTTGGAAGTAGACCTGCCCATAGACTTCAGAGATACTCTGAATCAGCACTGGAAATCTCCCTGCAGCAAGAACCTCTGCATCCATGTATCTAAGGAATTTAAAGAATTTGTAGAATCCCTGTTCCCAAAGCATGGCAGCATCTCATAACACTGATATAGAAGTACTGCCATTTTCATTTTACTGGTGGGCAAAATATTTTCACAGAAGCTACCTTCTCCCAGGTCAGGGAGGAATTCTGCAATAAAGCAGTAAAGCGAAGCTAAGCCAGGAACATCTCAGGTGAGCAATTTTGTTAATGAATTTGTAGAAATGGTTGAACCCTCTACCTTGTGTGCACTCAACACAGATTAGCTGCTTGGAACCTGTTTTCCATAGAGCAGAGCTAAATCCAGCTTGAAGTGTGAGGAATGCAGTCAGATTTCTAAGGCTTTGTCTCTACTGGTGAATAAAGCCAGGACAGAAATCAGCCTCAAACACTGGACCCATTGTTCTCCTCTTCAATTCATTATAGCCTTGCTCCTACATCTGTTTTGGACTATTCAAAGCGACTTCCTACATGATAGGAATTGAATTTAATCACTCACATTCTTCTCCCAAGAGAACTGGTCCTGAGCATCTACACTGACTAAACCAATCCACAGCTGTCTTTGACTTAACATTTAGACAAAACCTCGGTGACCAGCTCCAGACTGATAAACACTTTCCACTCAGTAATTTTGAGGATTATCCCCTCCCTGTCCTAAAGTCCCCAAATACAACAAAATTCTTGATTTTATTATAAGCCGTTTCAGTACTAACGGAGTCTCCTTGAATACTACTCACCCAGAAGTGTGTACATTTTTCAGCTGCACCATACATTTAGTTCTTTTCCCTTAAGGAAAATGTAACAGTCACGTTCAAAAGCTCTTCTTATATGATTTCAGCAGTCATGCCCCATGCCTGATTGCTGTTCAAGTCTGCTGTAAGCAGCGGTAGCATGATTAGCAAGGAGCCCTTTCCAGTCCCCAATCCAGAAGACGTGCTGCAGATCCTGCAAGGCTGCAGCCTACACGTATACATCCCCACATCCCAGTTTCCTTGCAAAGCAAAGCTGTGCTCATAGTCTTGGTAAGAGTAAGAGCAAATTCTAATCTATTTGGGTAATTGGTAGGTTAGGACTTCAGCCTGCACCAAAGCATGCAAAAGAAAAATGAATGAAGCCTTATAAAAGTCAAAATATGGAAAAATCTGGTAAAGCAACCACAAGGAGAAGCAAAAAGCTCTTACCTTGTGAGAGAAACTAGGCCTTATTTGTAGAATATATATTTATATCTATTTCAGAGGCAGTTTGTGCAGTGCTCTCAGTGCTCCAGATTAGCTCCTTTTAGAAACAAAGACTGCTTGTTACCTGTTTCTTCTTTGGTCTGGCAGCACTGTGATTTTTTTTTTTTTAATTATTATCTTAATGATTAGAGTTACAGCCAAGCCTCCATTATAACACTGCAATGACATCAAATGAGAACAATAAGAAAAATCCAGACAGGTGAATGAAGCATACAAATATCTTTCTGATTTGTTTTAAAGTGAGACTATTATTCAATCACTGAGAATCTACAAGGTGAAACTACCAAAAGGATAGAACCAGAGAAAAGCCGTGGTGTTCAAAATTACCAAATGTAGGACCAAAAAAAAAAGTGGAGCAAAGGGAACTAAACACAGATGAATGTAAAGCAAAACGAAACCTTATGAATAAGTTGTTCCAGTGTGCAGAGTCCTAAGTGCTTGAGCCAGCTTCAGCTAAAGTACACAAACAGAGCAGTCTTTGGAGTTCTTCAACAGTCAAGTCACTTGGAAAAACACAAGCTGCTATAAATCAAACAAGCCACGTGCTTGTGGGCATATTTCACATAGAGTGTGCATTGAGATAGGCCTGCAAGGACATGATTACAATAGCCAAGAAACTGAACTTTTTTCTTCTTTTTAATGTTTGGAAAGCACCTAGAACTTTTCAATTGCTACCCAAAAACATGTAGTTACAATAATAACTGCAAACATGTAAAGACTATAAATGAATGCCAAGATAAAAACAAGAGAAAAATAAAAAGCAGGGTTAGCAGATATGAGGCACTGGTCATGGCACATAAGTATGTAATGCTGGAATACACCCAAAATCAAATCAAATTTTTATTTCTGCTAGGCTGCTACATTAGTACATAAATATAGAACGAACAGTGACAGGCTCATTTCCACTTCTGGATTGTGAGTGTTGATAGCTGTATGGTTCTGATGGATAACTGCAGATATAGGATAAGAAAGCAGGGAAGAATAATTACTACAAGAAATCATATGGTAATCCCCGGCATAGTATATTAAAGTGAAAGGAAAACTTGGCAGGGCACGTTCCCTTAACTATGAAAACAAGGCAGATATCAGCAAACTCTGCTATTGTGGTACTGTTTAGAAAAAAGGGCTACACTGTAGTGATTAAATTCAAAACCAGAGGGACAAAGATGACAAATGAAAGAGTTACAGGTATTAAAAAGATAATATAATTAATCAAAGTTGTGTTAAACATTTTTATCCATTGTCCATAAAATGATTAAATCTTCCCAAGTACATCAATGAAAACCCTCCAGGAATCTAAAAGTGAGAAAAGTGCTGTTCTGAATTACAAATGTACTTCCTACCTACCACCTGACCACAGCCTAAACTTAAGGGTTGCGAATAATACATGTAGAGGCAACTTTCATTCTAGCATGAAGTAGAAGTCTCAGCTAATTTGTTACAAAACATTATACTCCTATCATTCATATTTTTGCACAACAGTGTGGCATTTACAGCACTCACACCACAGATGGGAAATGTGTGTCTAACTCCTTGTTCAGAATAAGAGGATTTAAACCTTCATCTTTCACCTCCTAGGCACCTGCACCAGTTTTTAGACTAGACACGCTCTATCTTGTCCTTAGTCATCCACTGAAATAAGGAGTTGAAATCCTGACATATTTAATTCAGTAAAAGCATTTCAACGGAATTCTAACAGCCAGGGCATCACCCAAATTGGCTGCACTTTAGAAGTAAAAAAAAAAAAAATTTAAAAAAAGGAAGCTTCAGTCGAAGCAACTAAACAAAGCTAGTTTCATTTTAATTTTTCAATTGAAACTAAACTGCTCTGATCTATATTACATCATGCAGGGAGATGCCACCAAATTGGAGTATGAAACCTTCATTTTGTTTAGAATGTTTTCTTCCTAGGACTGAGCCATGGAGGTTACTCATCAAGATTTTAGAAGAAACCATGTCAAAACTATCACTAAAGTTCAGTACTTAGTAACCCTCATCCAAGCCCATTCCTCCAGATCCCAATTCTCTATCAAATCATCAGATTTGATCACTACACTTCATTGCTTAGTCTTATGACATATGACATATACAGCATGATAGATGAAAAAAAATCCCTGTGCTTTTCTCGTTTGTCATTCCTATTTTAATCTGTTCACAGAACAGTAACTGTGGTCTGTGAGTCACAATAGCAACACAAACTCCATGCCATTAAGACTTCCAGATATGCCATTTCATGAAATCACTAGCTCTAGAAATCTGAATAGGCAATACTTGGCAAATGCTTGGATAGCTAGAAGGAAAATTGGTATGTTCTAGAAAGCATTGTTTGTAGTTCAAAGGATGAAGCATGGATATTTGTGTTTGAAGAAAGTGAGCATTCTCTGTAATATGAGATTTCCTACAAGAATGGGTGCAATGTTAAATATCATTTTAGAGTCTGTTTTCTCTTCTCATTCTGGAGATTTCCACAAAAGTTGAAGACTTCAATCTGACTCCACCAGAAACCGCTAGTTTCTGAATTACAGCCAGAAAACTCAAATGAGTTTGCCAAAAAATAGAAAATTATCTTTATAGTCCAAATACAACAGAAACTATGAGGTAAGTTCTGATAAATCCTATTACATGATCTCAAGTGATCTCTGGGTAATATGTAGGCTATGCTCATGTTGGTTGTTTTTGTGAAAAATAATTTGTAGTAAACGTTTATGTGAGCCAAAGAGTTTCTTTACTATGACCAAAGCACACATTAGCAGTGATGTTACTCCACTGGTGTTCCTTTTACCCTTCCATATATTTCCTTTATCCATGAAAAAACAGCATACGCTTGACTTGTGTTTTCCTTTAACAAAACCCAGGCTTAACCCCAATTGTCATGTGCCTTCATTTCAGTTGGTACTGATTTTGTTTTTCTTGGATACAACAAAATCTAGGCATACTGAAACATAGCTTATTTCATGTCAAAATATATTGTGCTACACATACTAGCTGATCAGGAGTTGCTTTCTCTAAACACTGAAAAGATTTCCTCTTGTTTTTTCAGGATACTTCTAAAACACGTCTCTGAGCTTAGGGCTAGAGTTTGATTAATGCATGATTTCCTCTTTAAAATTAGAAACAGGAATCATGAGTGATGGTTAATAATTTTCATTTGCTCTTCTGCTCTGTTTTCCAAGCAGTCTAATTAAGGCCTGGTTCCCAAGCTTGATTAGGCTTCTTTTACATCTGACTGCAGTTTGCAGATAGTGCTTCCAGGCAGGAACTCATGCTTATTTGCAGTAAATGGAAACAATCTGGAAAGGAACAAGAAGATTGTTTTGGGTTGTTTTTTTTCTCCCTCCTTTAATTAGAGAAATTGTAATGTCTCTTTCCGGAATCAACAACATCATTTAACTATAAATGTCAGAAGTGGAGACACAGTAATGAGGCCCCAAGTCACATTTGCTGAAAGGCATGTTGTAGTCATGCCATTAGAGACAACTGTTTGACACTTTTACCAAGTCTGTGGGATTGCAGGGCACTCAGTCTATGCTGCCTGAATTTCACATGTACCATGAAAGCTGTAAAAGGTCTGTACAAACATCCGAGTTAGTCACTAGTTCTCTGACCTGGTGCCTCCTGAGGATGTTGAGTACCACTGCACCCTAGCAGTGGGGAAGATGTCTCTCCTGCTGACTAACAGCTATCCCAACAGCAATTCCTAAAACAAGTTTCTGTGTTACTACCATGTGATGCAATACTTGAGGCTATATGTGATACACAATGTGTGTTTCAATTACTTGCTCAGTTCTCAGAAAAAAAGAGAGTTTCTCCTCCCTGCTCCCACTGTAAAGCACCAGGACACATCGATTTGCTGATTCCACAGACTTGTCCTTTTTCCTGTAGTGACATGGCTCTCAGTTGGGTGATCCCTCCCATCAGTCTTCTCAGAAAGTCTCTTTGCTCCCTGCACTACTCTGACTCTATCACAGTATAATGCTCCTGGTGCTTTTTAAAAGCTATTTGGCAGTGATGGTGTATGAAATATGCCAGGACATCTACCATGATTTTAGTTACACATGTCTTGTTCTGGCCCAGACACGATTTTTATATTCTTGTTAATCCTTTATGGGGTTGTTATGTTTTGGGTTTTTCTAATGTAGTATCTTAAGACAGGTGCTATGAGTTGACTCAGTGGAGAAAAAACAAAAGTATAGGTTTTTTCCCTAAAGGTACATGTTTAAAGTATAAACACACTTTAAAATAGTTCTATTGGTCAGCATGCATTAAAGCTATTATTAGAAAATGGAAATTCCACAATTTGCAGATGGTAGGTGTGTGATTCAGCATCTCTTACTACTAGTATAGTTTCATGCTATAAATCTAACGAACTTTTGGCATCAATGCAATTAAACATTGTCAGTATTAAGTGGATCTAGATGATACAGTGTCCATTTATGTTACCTAAAGGGGTTGTTTGTACAGAAAGATCTAGATGATGATCTTTCTATGGATAGAAACAGACTGAGACAGATTCTGAGGCATCATGTCACAGAGGCAGCTCAATTCATGCCAGCTTCTACAGTCCTCTACTACCAAGTTACTATTACACACAGTTCTAATGAAAGAGAGGAAAGCCTTAGGTTTCCTACTTTCTCCCTGAGGCTACTGGTAAGAGTAAGAGAAAGAGGAAAATCAGGACCCTGTTTCCCATGCAGTTTGTATTTTGATCCAGTATGACAAGTCATAAGCCAGGACACAGGACAGTACTGAATGAAGGAGCAAACTCTCCTTTCTTCTTTACAGGACACAGCCTAAGCTATTTCATGTTTTTCATCTTCCATTATCTGAACTGTACTCAGTGCTGATGAATGAGGAAGGTTTAAGTGTATCTAAGAGATGAAGCCTCTTCTTGACTTTGGTGAAGCATAAATGAAGTACAAATTACTCAGTCGGGCACCCAGTTTTCTCTCTCAGGTGAAGGCCATACTCAAGGACTGTGGTTTTTTCTCTAGGACAAAGAAGAATAGAATTAGAATAGAATAGAATAGAATAGAATAGAATAGAATAGAA